>JAVJIX010000269.1:27500-212500 GCA_036785185.1 Paratrypauchen microcephalus | reverse complement strand
GAGATCGCTGCTCCGACCTACTCGGACCCGTATCCCTCGCCTCCTGCGTGTCTCCGCAGCCTGTTTCCGCGGCTCCCCGCGTCACAGCAACACTCCGGAGGCACTGATCTATTGTCATTTGCCTCAATCGCTTTCTACTACACTCTCTCTTCGCCATCTTGAATCTCTCTCTCTCGCTACTACACAGTGGCTGATCTCTTCCTGTCTTCCGCGTATCCGTTCGGCACATGATCGCTACCTACATGTTGGGATGTATGAATTACACCTTAAAAGTTGATCCAGGTCGTAATCTAGCGATCCCCGCTGAAAAAAGCAGTTGACGTCAATAGACGTCACGGCAGTCAACGTTTGGATTAGAAGGGACGTCAATAGACGTCAGCGGCAGTGAATGAGTTAATAGTCCTGTACCGCTTCCCTGATGGGAGAGGTACAAACGGTCCATTGCCGGGGTGGGTGGGGTCAGTCGCTATGCGTCTGGCCTTCCGCTGAACCTGGGAACTGTAGCCCGAGTCCAGGTCTGGCAGACGACGGCCCACTATCCCCTGTGCAGTCCTCACCACCCAGTCCTTTTTGTTCTTTGCGGTGCAGCTGCCATACCACACCGTCATACTGAGAGACGGGATGCTCTCAGTAGTGCCTCTGTAAAAGTTCAGTAGAAGTTGGCTGGAGAGTCCAGAGTGCTTCAGGGCCTGTCCCCAAGACAACGTTTTTTGGAGGAAACGGGGAAGTTTGTGTGCGTTTGGGCCTGTCAATGAGGACAATTGCGCTTCCGGCGGCTCTGGCTCTTTCCGGTTTACAGCGCCACTTACCGGTGTGACATATGTACTACATCGTTTTCACTCAGCGCTCCGTGCTCATCTTGACACGAATGTTTTCTGATCCAACACGTGTGTGGACGACACTTTTTTTCACCCCGGGTAAAAAAAAAAAAACAGGAACGTTGACGTGGGCACTAGGCCTCAGCTTCCTGAGGAAGAAGAGATGCTGTTGGGCCTTCTTCACCAGGTGTGAAGTGTTAACAGTCCACAAGAGGTCAGAGGAGATGTGAATGCCCAGGAACTTTATGCTGTCGTGTTCAGTCCTCCTGGACCTTCTGTAGTCCACTATCACCTCCCATGTCTTGCTGGTGTTCAAGATGAGGTTGTTCCTTGAACATCACTGTGTAAGGCTCTGGATCTCCTCTCTGTAGTGGGTCTCATTGTCGTTGGATATGAGACCCACCATGGTGGTGTCGTCTGCAAACTTCACAACCATGTTTGTGGGGTGGATGGCAGAGCAGTCGTGCGTGAAGAGGGTGAAGAGTGCAGGGCTGAGCATGTCACAGCCCTGCGGTGTTCCTGTGTTGAGGATCAGTGGTGCAGATGTGAGCTCCCCCATCCTCACCACCTGGGGCCTGTTGGTGAGAAAGTCACTGATCCAGGAGCAGAGTGATGCTGACAGACCTAGGCTGTGGAGCTTCAGGACCAGCACGTCTGGGAGGACGGTGTTAAATGCCGAGCTGAAGTCCACAAACCGCATCCTGACATAGGTGTTAGGACGCTGTAGGTGAGTCAGGGCCGTGTGGAGTGTTGGCGAGACTGCATCCTCCATGGAGCGGTTCTCCCTGTAGGCGAACTGTAGGCTGTGCAGGCCCGCAGGGATGACGTCCTTGATGTGTCTCAGGAGGATCCGCTCGAAACACTTCATGATCACTGGGGTCAGTGCGATCGAGCAGTAGTCATTGAGGCAGGTGATTGTTGTTTTTTTAGGCACAGGCACGATGATGGAGGACTTCAGGCAGGCCGGGACCACAGAGAGCTGTAGGGACAGGAAAGCTGAGCTGTAGGGACAGCAGAGAGCTGTAGGGACAGGAAAACACCTGCCAGCTGGTCCGCACACGATTTCAGAGTCCGCCCTGACACCATATCGGGACCTGCAGCCTTGTTTATGTTGATCCTCCTCAGAGAGGAGGTCACCTGGTGCAGCTGCAGGCTGAGGGGCTGCTGCTGCTCTGGCTGAGGGAGATGTACGGTCCCTCTGCTGTTTGGAGAGTCAAAGCGCGCAAAAAAGCTGTTTAGGGTGTCAGGCAGAGTGGGATCGTGGCTGACCTGCTGATCACCACGTCTGTAGTCCGTGATGGTCCTGATGCCAAATATAATGTATAATATAAAACAGAGGATAAAAGAACAAAAAGAAAAAATAGATGGAATAGCAACCAAAGAGCAATAAACCTGTCAGATTATATACATAAGACATTATTAATTATTTATTTTATATTTATTTTATATTATTTAGACATTTGAAGTTTGAGCATGGATTGTATCCCGGAAGGTCTCTGCGCTTGAACTGTGGAACTGTGGTTGTTCATTTGTTTTTTGTACATATTCTGGTTACAGAGGTCACCTATATCGAGCACATAAAGACTGTCTTGGTCCAGATCCCGTCAACAGTTTTGAATTTGAGCCTGTAGCTGGACCTTCCACACCAGTGAATGTGATTTCAAAAATTCCAAAGATTACAGTTTGGTCCGATCTCCGAAGACCTGGTCAGCAGTATAGAGGGTGGAGAGGTGCTGAATGAAGCTTTTGATGTGCCGTCAGTTTCCACCACTTCCTGGGTCAAACTATGGCACAGAGTATCAAGTTGGGATGTATGTGGTTACTGGAGTTGAAAATGAGATGCCTTTGTTTAACAAGATTGACAGTATAATTGTTTTATTGATTATTGATAATTGATTTGTAAAGTCTCGAATATTTTCTTTGATCATTTAAGTGCATTTGGTATTGAGGAGAAAAATGAGATTTTCACAGTGATCTGTGTAAATGACCTGGTATATTACAGACCTTGTGATAGGCAATTTTCATATTCCACCGATGACCAAGTGTACCTTGTTCCATACTGTAATTATATGTGAATCCATGCAGACTGTTAATTCTTAATAATTTGTGGTGTGGTGACCGTTTAATAAGACTTATTTTTCTGAAGAAGTGTTTGCCTTGTGTATTTTTTGTGATAGGTTTGGCGGGTAGTTGTGGTGGTTAAGGGTGGGTGGGTTTATTGGGAGTCAAATTTGACATTATATTGGTCTGAATGCATTGGTATTCAGTGTAGCATTTTCAAATGCAGTCAGTGTAACATTTTAAGAAAAATGACACTAGTGTAGAGTACTATTGACACTATACATGTGTTAGCCAGTGCACATGGTAGGATCGGATTGGATTTCTCCCATTACTCGGCGGGTGGTCTGTCGTCCAATCCGAGTGCACATGAAGCTCGCGCAATCGGATTCAGGTCAGTAACCTGGCTGGCTCCGCAACGCTATGTGGCGCTGTAGTCCAACTACTTCCGGGTGATGGCTACTCAATATAAAAACACAACACAACTATCTGACGGTATACAAAGATAGCATTCGAGGAGTTTGACGGAGCAGCATTGGTGTACGTGTTGTGCATTCTGCAGAGTTTGAAAGTTCGTATGAACGAAAAAACAGCGTTTTTGGCTTCGTTAACATGACACGAACTGTGTCGTCGGTGTTTGATATTACAAGCAATCGAGGACAATGAAAATTACTTGTTGAGAGCAGGAGCTCTTCTACAGCACAGAAGGCCTAAACGTTCAGTATGGATGAAGGTCAGGGACAGAGGCTTCTGGGATCGAGTGTTCTTACAATTGGAGGTGCAACTTTCAAATGACCCGGAGGACCTTTGATAAGTTGTGTGGGTTGATGTCGGAAGTTATGAAGCCTGAGGATGTGACCGTTTGGGTCATTTAATGTTTACCTCAGCTCTGCTAGGACCATCGTTGGGATTGCCTTTGGGAGACTGAAAGCACACTGGAGAGTGCTGATGAAGCGAAGTGACTTTCATTTTACATTCAAGTGATTGACACTCTCCCCTCTCACATAGTCTGCCGCCTCAGTTTGTAAATAATATATTTCTCTATTTTCCATCTCACCCCCCCCCCCCCAAATCCAGTCCGATCCTAATCCGATCCTACCATGTGCATGCACTCACTATAGCTGGGTGTAAAACATTAACACTGAAAAAAGTGGACACATATACACACTTTCTTGGCTTAACACTCTCAGAGTTGATTTAACACTGGCTTTTTTTGCTGTGTAGAAACATTAACTGATAGTGTTTGTAATTAAATTAGATAAATATTTAATAAATAATAATAAACAATAACAATAAATAAAGTGATGGAAACGACTGTTGTGGAAATGACAATGTAATAAAAATAGTCATTCAAAGTCATTTATCTATCAATAATTTGTAAGTTCGTCTTTGTGTCTAGTAAGTGCAGCATTTTTTTTATTATTTAGAGGAATTCAATATTTCACATTTTAATCGTTTGTTTTAAAAACTTCACATTTACTGAACCAAAAGCTTTGCCTCAGGGCTGTTATTGCAGGTCCTCTCCACTAAGGGGCGCCATCAGCTCAACGATCCACCCATCCCCTCCCTGTGTGACTGTGGCAGAGTGGTTATCCCGCTTCCTCCTCTGCAGAGAGAGAGCGAGAGAGAGGAAGACATTTTTGATTAGATTTTAATATTTCATTTAATTCACATATTTATAATCGTGGATCATTATAATTTGGACATTTTAAATGACAATATTAATCTCTTAAATAATTTCATAGATAGATATTTAATACTTTAAAGCCCCAGTGTGTAGGATTCGTGGCGCATAAGTGGATGGTGCTATTGCACTTTTTGTTTTAGCTACGGCAGACCTCGAGGGTCACCCGGGCGCGCGCACGAGCCGCTACTGTATAAATAAAACGCGGTCCCGGTTATTTATTTTTTCTTTTCTCATGAAAACACACATTCCCGATCGTGTACCATGACACTCTACACATCAAATGAAACCTTACAGTCTCCTCTTTTTGACTATGCAATTCATTTCCCTGCACAACAATCACTCCCCGAGCACATGGGGCTTTTATACGGAAAAGCACAAAACGAGGTTAGCTTACCTTAGAATGCTTTGCACAGGTCAAACTCTGTATTTCACCATAAACTTGCTCTCAATTTGTGCGTAAGGATCCAGCAAATAAAATCCAGTAAAACAATTTAGTCCAAAACACGTGTTAGATCCATTACAACGTCTGATCCGGCAGCATGCTTGTGTTGTTTACCCAAAACCACGAGCCTTGCCGAAGGCGGAGCCCAAATGTCCTTCTGCGGCTCTCGTATTCAAAATGGTTGCCTCTGCATGGGGAAGATCCCCCTTTTATGTGACTATATCTAAGTCCAAAAGAATACTTTGATTTCATGATGGAAGTGAAAAGGCTTGGAAAACAATGTATTTTTGAATGGGTATCTTCAATTTCAGTAATTAACGAGTAAAAATCTTACACACTGTCCCTTTAATAATCCTTTATTATCCCAAATAAAATTCATTTCAGGCAGCAACAATATATAATAACATAACAAATTAAATGTATATTTCTGCAGGACCATGGAGGAGGAGCTGCTCTGCCTCAGACATGAGAACCAGAGGCTCCAGTGGGTCTTGGGCTCGGTTCTGAGGACTCTGAGCCCGAGAGACGTGCTCGACAGAGCCGGTAAGTCTTATGGATCGTATGGATCCGATTTTTAGCCTATGGGCGTTAATGTTAAGTATGAAAAATGCAAATGATGTAGAAAAGTCGTTAGCCATTAGTACGATGGCGCTGCGCTAACGGCTAATGACTTTTCTTAACAGCTTACAACCTGTGACTCCAAATCACTTCAGATATTCACTCAAACATATTTACAAGTTCATGGACAGAAAAGACACCCCCTCATCCTGACAGTAGAAGACTACAGACAAGTTCACAGAGTTCATGTCACAAGACTCACTTCAAATCACTTTTGTATGATTAGTGCTTTATAAATAAAGTTTTGATTGATTGATCGATCGATTTTAGGTATATTGTACCATTGCTATCAATAGTATGCAGTTCTAGTGTGGTAGTAATTATCATCATTAGTGGTGGTAATGTAGAAATTATACTACTTGTTAGCAGTATTAGCACATAGCAGTATATAGCAGTCATACTTGGGATGCAGTGATAGTATTAAATTTAGGGATCGGTCTAGTAGTAGTAGTAGTAGTAGTAGTAGTAGGGCTGGGCGATATGGAGAAAATAAATTATCTCGATATGTTTTTGCTTTATCTCGATATACGATATATATCTCGATATCTATGCAGGGGGGAAAAAAAACAAAAAAACAAACGCGCCAAATTCAGCAAGGACTTTTTTTTCTTTTTTTTTGAAGTGCAAACAGGTAGGCAGCCAAGTGCCTAAAGGTAGACAGGTACTAGTAACAAACTGCTTGTGCACCATTTTTAACATTACCAAACCAAATAGTACATTGCCTTATTTTAATTGTAAACATAAAATCTGAGAGTAGACAGTTCTTATAAAGTGCTTCTTTAACATTTAAGATAAAAGACAAAAAAAAAAAATCCCTCATTTCGTAGCCAAGTGCCTAGAGGTAGACAGGTACTAGTAACAAAGTGCTGTGCTTGTGTACCAATTTTAACATTATCAAACCAAGGAAGTAGTATATTGCCTTATTTAATTGTAAACATAAAATGTGAGGGTAGACAGTTATATAGTGCAAAGATAAAAAAACATTTTTTTTTAAGATGAAACAAAAAAAAACCTCATTTCGTAATTAATTAAAAAAAAGAAATAATACATATTGCCTTCCTTTTCCTTAAAAAAACAAAATTCGAACTCCAAAAAACAAAAAACTGTACCTGTAGTGTAACATTTTTACATTTGAAGATTTTGGGCGTCATGTCTTTTGCTATATGAAAGGCAATGGACTCCGTAATGCTGACCCACCTTGCACTTGTTTCCTCATAGGGTAGACACCAGGGTAAAGATGTTTGTAGCGTTGTTTGTTGTGTCTTAGAAGTGGTGGTGGGTTTGCCCGCGAACCGAAGCCTGGAACACTCTTCGTATAAGAGTTTGTGGTGGTGCTCGATGCTTTTGATGGCACCAGTTTCTTGCATTCTCTGCAAAATGCCTGTTTCTGCTCCTCATCGGACGGTTTAAATCCGAAATACCGCCATATAATGGAGCCGTTTGTTCTTTTCTTTGATATTAATTCACTCGTGGACGCTTCTGTGGGCGCCGCCATGTTGAAAATGAGTGTACGGGGAGGGGAGGGGGAACCACGGCAGTGAAACACAAACGCAAGAAGGAGGCGGGGCGGACAGCTCCACAGTTGAGGAAAATAAGCAGAGTGGCGAAATCTTATTCATTTAGCGCATTATCTCGAGTTTTTCGATATGCCAAAATCTTTCTCGATTTCATAAAACATCTCGAGATATCGCAAATCTCGATTAAATCGCCCAGCCCTAAGTAGTAGTAGTAGTTGGTTGGGTGGGTGGAAGGAAATGTGGGATTGTTTCTAATCACTGTAAGGCACTTTGTGTTACTTTTTTGTATGAAAAGCGCTTTATAAATGACTGATTGATTGATTGATTGATTGATTGATTGATTGAAGACTGCACGTGTATGTGTAAGTGTGTACTCTCTTATCTCCTGCAGCTGCCCAGCTCCCCTCTCTGAGTCCTGGTCTGACTCCACAGATTAAAGAAGAACACGACATCAAACAGGAGGAAGATGAGCTGCAAGTGTGAGTCTCAGACACTTTCAAACTGCAATTCTTTATTTTGTCATTCATTCATTCTTATTCATTTCTATTACAAATATTCAGATTGGGTTTGAAATATACAAATGTCTTATATTTTTCAGGTCTGTCCCAGAGTCCAGGGCTGTGAGGGTGAAGACAGAAGAGTCCTCATCACATGAACAAAGAGAGACTGAGGGAGAGGACACGCAGGGACTGGACACCAGAACACATGTCCACTCAGAGACTGAGGGAGACACAGAGCACTCTTCTGACACTGATGAAGACTGGACAGCTCCACTCAGCAGTTCGACCTGTGAGAAAACATTTAACCGGAAGGCCAACCTAGATAAACATGAAAATATACACGCAAAGAAACCATTCAGCTGTTCAACGTGTGAAAGGTCATTTTCCTTTAAGAGTCATCTTGTTAGACATGAGAGAACGCACACAGGGGAAAGACCTTACAGCTGTTCAGTGTGTGAGAAGACATTTTCTCTTAAGTGTAATCTTGTTACACATGAGAGAACGCACACAGGGGAAAGACCTTACAACTGTTCAGTGTGTGAGAAGACATTTTATGTTCAGAGTAGTCTTGTTAGACATGAGAGAACGCACACAGGGGAAAGACCCTACAGCTGTTCAGTGTGTGAGAAGACATTTTCTAATAAGAGTCATCTTGTTAAACATGAGAGAACACACACAGGGGAAAGACCTTACAGCTGCTCAGTGTGTGAGAAGACATTTTCTAATAAGAGTAGTCTAAATATACATGAGAGAACACACACAGGGGAAAGACCTTACAGCTGTTCAACATGTGAGAAGACATTTTCTGATAAGAGTCATCTTGTTAAACATGAGAGAACACACACAGGGGAAAGACCTTACAGCTGCTCAGTATGTGAGAAGACATTTTCTCTTAAGAGTAGTCTAAATATACATGAGAGAACGCACACAGGGGAAAGACCTTACAGCTGTTCAGTGTGTGAGAAGACATTTTCTCAAAAGGCTATTCTAAACAAACATGAGAGAACACACATGGGAAAGACCTTACAGCTGTTTGGTGTGTGAGAAGACATTTTCTGTTCAGAGTAAGCATGTGTTAAGCATGTGAAGACACACAGGTGAGAGACCCTACAGCTGTTCCATCTGTAATAAAGAGTTTACACGTTGATAACATTTGAATATTCACATGAGAACTCACAAAACGCTGTGACTGTGGGATTATTGATTGTGTTCATGAAATTCTCTTCTAAATTCTGTTTTGGCGTTTGCTGCTGACGACTCAAATTAAAGACTTTTGGCCCAGATCCAGCTCTTGTATCTGATTTTGAACCATAACAGAGAAACAACCCTCTGAGAGAGTCACAGGCAGCTGCTTCTACACTTTTACAACACACTGCATGGTGTAAAGGCCCTTCTCCTGAACTACAAGAAAAACGGATTCTGATTCAGACTGATTCTCTGCTCCTGGCCCCGCCTCTTCATAGCCGCATTACACCAAAGCAAGTGGCAGATTTTCACATTTATAAGTTTGTTTTTTTGTGTGTGTGACTACCTTTTAACACTGGTCTGGAGTAGACTTGTTTCAGGAAGTTGGCTTGAAATTGGTCAAGCACCAAATGCAGGGAAATCATTAGAAGGTCCTTTAAAGCTCTTCAAGTACAATATTCTAAGAGCAGGGGGCGGTAGTAGCTCAGTTGGTAGAGCGTTTCTCTAGTGATCCAGGAGTTGGCGGTTTGAATCCCGCTTTTGACGGGTTGACCGCGTGTGATCCCATCTCCCACAGATGAGCGCTGCCGTTGTGTCCTTGGGCCCAGTGTCTGCGGACACCGGTAGCCCCCATGGCAGAAGATACATCGAGCCGTCCTCCTGTGGACCCACCACCCGCGGGAGGATTCATATGGGCTGGTGCATTGTGTTCTGGGCAGCAGAACACTGCTTGGCCTGCTGCTCCTGCGACCCAGAAAATGGAAAAGCGGAAGAAGATGAATGAATGAATGAACGAATGGTACATTGTTTGGAAATACCAGAACACATTTTTACACATAACATCTGCGGCTCAGTGGCAGAGCGCTTGTCCATCAGCCCAGAGGTTGACAAATCACTTTTAACCACTGCAGACTGTTTTTGTGTCTTTGGGCAAGACACTTCACTGGCTGTGTCTGGGCCTCAGCCAAACAGACCTCCGTGTTTAGACGTTCGCTGGTGCCACCTTCAGGGTGAGTATTCTGTAAGAAGTGTCTGGCACAGGGCCACGAGGATATTATGCAGTGGAGCTGGGATTGAACCGTAGACTTTTAGGTTAGAGGATGAAACTGTCTTAAAATGTGCTCTAACTCTTCTCAGATCTCTGGAGTCGGAGTGAAAGGGCACCCTCCCTGTGGAATTCAGCGGAAATGTCCTAAAGACCAGGGACGAGTTTTGAATCAGACGTTTCTCTCAACCCATCAGTGGATCGTTATTAACTCATTGAGTGCCGGTGATGAGTTTTCTCGTCATGTTGAAACCAAAAGTTGAGTGCCGTGACGAATATATTCGTCAAGGACGTTTTTCAGCGGGGATTGTTAGAATACAACCTGGAGCAACTTTGAAGGTGTAATTCACGTCTCCCAACCTGTAGGTAGCGATCTTGTATCATTATTTGCTGATCGGAGACGCGAAAGAGAGGAGTGTAGTGTGTGTACTGTGTATTGGCCAGAGGAGCAAGATGGCGAGGCGAGGGGAATCCGGAAAAGCAGAGGACTGTTGATCAGCGCCTATGGAGCGATCTGATCGCTCTTGGGACCCAGGATCCTGGATCAGAGGATCGCAGAGACAAGCCGGATCAAGCAGCGAGGTCGGAGCAGAGATCTCCTGTGCCCGAGGCAGGGGGCGTGTCATGTGTGCGCTGCGCGGAGCAGGAACTCTGAGAGATGAGAAGAATTAAGTTTACATGATGCTGCTGTGTGGTAATTGTAATGAATGAAGCTATATATGTGTGTGCCTGCGTGCGTGCAGCTGTGTGTGTGTAAAGGTTTATGCATGAGCTTGTGTGTATGTACATATATATGTGTGTATGTGTAGAAGAAGTGAACTTTATTGATCTCACACTGGAGAAATTCTTCTCTGCATTTCAACCCATCCTATATATATATATACTCAACAAAAATATAAACGCAACACTTTTGTTTTTACTCCCATTTTTCCTGAGCTGGACCCAAAGATCGAAAATTCACTCCAGATACACACTACCATTTCTCTCAAACATTGTTCACAAATCTGTCCAAATGTGTGACAGCGAGCACCTCTGCCCCGCCGAGACAATCCATCCCACCTCACAGGTGCGCCACATCAAGATACCGATCCGACATCATGACCAGTGCACAGGTGCGCCCCAGACTGCCCACAATAAAAGGCCACCCCGAAATGTGCATTTTTTTTGCTTTATTGGGGGTCTGGGGACTCAGAACCAGTCAGTATCTGGTGTGACCTCCATTTGCCTCATGCAGTGCAACACATCTTCTTCGCATAGAGTTTATCAGATTGTCAATTGTGGCCTGTGGAATGTTGGTCCACTCCTCTTCAATGGCTGTGTGAAGTTGCTGGATATTAGTGGGAGCTGGTACACGCTGTCGTATACGCCGGTCAAGCACATCCCAAACATGCTCAATGGGTGACATGTCCGGTGAGTATGCTGGCCATGCAAGAACTGGGACATTTTCAGCTTCCAAGAATTGTGTACAGATCCTTGCAACATGGGGCCGTGCATTATCTTGCTGAAACATGAGGTGATGTTCATGGATGTATGGCACAACAATGGGCCTCAGGATCTCATCACGGTATCTCTGTGCATTCAAAATGCCATCAATAAAATGCACCTGTGTTCTTCGTCCATAACAGCCTTTGAAGAGGAGTGGACCAACATTCCACAGGCCACAACTGACAATCTGATAAACTCTATGTGAAGAAGATGTGTTGCACTGCATGAGGCAAATGGTGGTCACACCAGATACTGACTGGCTCTGAGTCCCCAGACCCCCAATAAAGCAAAAAAAAAAAAAAATGCACATTTCGGGGTGGCCTTTTATTGTGGGCAGTCTGGGGCACACCTGTGCACTGGTCATGATGTCGGATCGGCATCTTGATGTGGCGCACCTGTGAGGTGGGGTGGATTGTCTCGGCGGGGCAGAGGTGCTCGCTGTCACACATTTGGACAGATTTGTGAACAATGTTTGAGAGAAATGGTAGTGTTGTGTATCTGGAGTGAATTTTGGATCTTTGGGTCCATCTCAGGAAAAATGGGAGCAAAAACAAAAGTGTTGCGTTTATATTTTTGTTGAGTGTATACACATATATGTTAGGAGCAGTGGGCAACACATTACTGCACCCGGGGACCATCTCCATGATCTTCTTGCTTTGGTTTGGACAGGACCTAAGCTGGAGGATTTTACCTGAAGCATGTTTTGAGTTGGTGGGGGAAACCGGAGTGCCTGCAAACTCCACACAGAAAGGCCTGGGCGACCCGGGGATCGAACCCGGAACCTTCTTGCTGTGAAGCAAGAGCGCTAGCTACTCAGCTACCCTCTTTGTGTGTGTGTGTGTGTGTGTGTGTGTGTGTGTGTGTGTGTGTGTGTGTGTGTGTGTGTGTGTGTGTGTGTGTGTGTGTGTGTGTGTGTGTGTGTGTGTGTGTGTGTGTGTGTGTGTTGTGTGTGTGTGTTAGTTTTTATTATGGGTCTGTACTCTGAGCATGCCTCAATATTGTTGTGAAGTGACAAAGTTCTATTTTATAGGGAAAGATATTATTATATCCTGTAAACATCTCTTGGCACAATTGATTTGAAGGAATTTTCAATTCACAGAGCCTTATATTCTTATATTTGTAAATAAAAAATGTACTTTGTCATCAAAAATCTCTTTCTCTGTTGTTTTAGATGTTTGAGGTGTCACTAAATCCATAAATATTGACGTCAAAATCACTGATCTGCTCGAAATGACTCTGTACAAAATGCTCATTTTCTCCACTTTGTGGTAAAAAAAAAAACCTGTGTTTTTGCTGAAACTACCCTATGTTCTACTATCAATTACTTGAGAACCGAAAAGGTTAGAAACATATTTTTTGTTCTAGGTGAAAGAAGAGAGTCAACACTTTATTTTGACGTGTGCCATGTTTATATAGTCAAAGAACTCCGTATTCTGTGGGTCTTGGAAATCAGTAAAAATACACTAAAACGTCCGGCACTCTGGGGGATAGAATTCTGAAAACAGGCCGGCACTCAATGAGTTAAAGTATTTTATTTTTTATTTTTTAATAATTATTAAATAATGTTTTCATAAACTCCTTTATGACATATGGAGCTCCCCCTGGTGGAAAAACAAGACGTTTTTAACCATTGCCTTAGAATTACGTTTAATTTTTATTTTATATTCCTAATTTGTTACTGAAAAGAGATTTAGATTTAGATTTTTCTGACTCTGATTCGACTCTTGTGTTAATTCATCTATGAAGAGTGTAAAAAGAGACATTTGTTATAATTTGGAAAAACAAAAACATGAGCTAAATTGATAAATATTTAGTAGAAATATAATTTGCATTTGATGGACCCTCCACCGGAAAAGTTACACAGTGCACCTTTAAAATCATAATGGGGCTCATCCTTTTGTTCTTTGTGTACTCTTGTGCTGCTTTATGAAAAAATACCTCAACGTTTATAAAAAGACTTCAACTGCCAAAAAACTGACAAGACCCAGGTAGACCGTAACCAAATTTGGAATACAACAGGCTCGAGCCGATTAAGTGATTTAGAGTGGAAATACACGGGATTACACGAGCTGAAGGAAGAGTCTGTACGATCCGGCTGCTCTGACAAAATGACGGGGAGAAGAACAAATGTGACTTTGTTAAAATGTTCCACAATAGGAAATTAGGAATGATCACAGCCATTATTTGGACTTGTAGATAAAGTTCAAAGTTCAAAGTCAGCTTTATTGTCAAAAAACATACACAGGATTTGAAATTGCAGCGCCCCCTAGGCCCACAGTAAACATAAAACATGTGATAAACAAGACAATAAACACCATGACTAAAACATCACAAAAGTACAAAAGGCTTGTATATAATACAAATAAGTAAAACACACAATGTGGAGCGGAATAAAGCTCAAATGTGTCATTTAAGCAGCAGTGTCAGTCATTTAAGCAGCGGTGTCAGTCATTTAAGCAGCAGTGTCTGATTCATTTAAACAGCAGTGTCAGAGCCATTTAAGCAGCAGTGTCATTTAGGCAGCAGTGTCATTTAAGCAGCGGTGTCAGATTCATTTAAGCAGCAGTGTCAGATTCATTTAAGCAACAGTATCAGAGTCATTTAAGCAGCAGTGTCAGAGTCATTTAAGCAGCAGTGTCAGTGTCATTTAAGCAGCAGTGTCAGTGTCATTTAAGCAGCAGTGTTGTTGGGGGAGGGAGGGCAGGGAGAGGGTTCAGCATCCTGACAGCTTGGTGGATGAAGCTGTCTTTCAGTCTGCTGGTCTTGGCCCTGAGGCTCCTCAG
Organism: Paratrypauchen microcephalus; assembly: GCA_036785185.1. Lineage (NCBI taxonomy): Eukaryota > Metazoa > Chordata > Actinopteri > Gobiiformes > Gobiidae > Paratrypauchen > Paratrypauchen microcephalus. The sequence continues at coordinate 198,362 of JAVJIX010000269.1, read as the reverse complement.
TCTCCTTCCTGATGGCAGCAGACTGAAGAGGCAGTTGGATGGGTGGGTGGGATCACCCAGAGGGCTTTGCGGGTGAGGCGAGTGCGGTAGATGTCCTGCAGGGAGGGGAGAGAGACACCCACGATTCTCTCAGCTGCTCTCACTACTCAGTGTAGCTTTTTCCGGCAGGACACGGTGCAGGTGCCATACCACACAGTGATGCAGCTGGTGAGGATGTGACCTATGGTGCCTCTGTAGAAGGTGCTCATGATGGAGCTGGGGCTCTGGCTCTCTTCAGCTTTCGGAGGAAGTAGAGTCGCTGCTGGACTTGATGGCCATTGATGCAGTGTTCTTTGACCAGGAGAGGTCCTCAGAGATATGCACACCCAGGAACTTAGTGCTGCTTACTCTCTCCACAGCAGCCCCGTTGATAAAGTCAGATGCAGAGGAGGGACAGTGAATACAGGGTGCAGAGGACATTTACGCTGCACAATATGTCCCAGCATATTCCTACGACTAGATCTTTGAAGCTGGAGACATTTACTGAACTGGAGCCTTGGTTCATTTCATCTTTCTTTCTTTTATTAGTTTATTTGACAGGGACAATGTGTAAAAACATTAAAGATGCTTTACACCAGATTATAGCTGAAGCTAGTTTCCACCTGTAGTCCCCAAGCAGGTGAGAATTACAATATAAAATGTAATCAATATAATCAATACACACTCACACACTACAAATGACCAATTATTACACAATAAAATTTTACAATAAAATCTCAATTATATCATACCAATTACCATTTTTACTTTTTTATTTTATTTTTTATGTTTTTCATGTCAGAGGAAAGTTTCAGACTTTGTGGCAATTTATTCCATTCTCTGACGGCTTTGAAAGAAAAAATCTGTGTGTGCGAAGGCCGAGCTCCGTTTAGGTAATCTGCAGTCACCTAGAGGTCCTGGCTGTTTGTTCAGAGCTGTACACATTTTTTATTGGAGGAGGCGCTGTGTTATTTAAGATTTGAAAGACTAATCGCACATTTGAAGAGGTGATTAAATTGTCAAGGTTTAGCATGTTATGTTGTGCAAATATTGGACAATGATGATATCGCAGTGGCTTTTTGTCCAGTATCTTAACAGTTGATTATATCAGGACTTTAAAGGTTTTGTTGTTGTCTCACATGCTTGAGACCAACAAGATATACAAGAATTAATATGTGAGATAATCATTGCATCCAGATACACTTTTGCAGCATAAAAATACACTTAATGTATTTTTATTTATTTATTTTTAGTTATGTCAATTATGTAAATGCCCCATAAAAGACAATGACTCCAGGAAGAATCGCAGTGCTTCCACAGCTAATGGAGGTCAAAATAAATATAAAGAAAAATACAAATGTTTTCCAAAGATAACATTACATAACATTAATGCAACATCCTTATGTAACAGATAATACTCCCCACAACTGTTTCTGACAGGTGAAGGGTACTGAGGAGGGAGGGTGAAGTGTTTTTCTCAGTTAAATCTAATTCCCCGTCATTATAACTTAATTAAACTCGGTACTTGGAGTGGAATGTAAACAAACACTTAACATGCAACAAATAAAATAGAATAAAATAAAGTAGAAGACCAATAAGCTATAATATAACAGAAAATTTACAAATTTACCAGAAATTTAATACAAGAAAGAACAGGGACATTGGACGGATTGACAAATTGATCGGTAAAGCTGGTCACGTGATCGGCTGTGAGCTGGAGACATTTGTCACAGTAAGGGACAGGAGGACACTGGACAAACTGCTCTCCATCATGGACACTCCTGCTCACTCACTGCACCAGACCATAGAGCAGACCTGGACATTTCAAGTCCCAGGGTACAAGGGTCGAGCCGACTCTGACGGGCCGGGAAAGGCTGCTTGGAATTAAGAAAATAAAACCTACTTTTAAATTTGTACATAATGCATTTGTACTGATGATCATCTGTCTGTGCTTCACATCTCCACCTCAAACATGAACCTGACTTTGATGCACTTGTTAAAGCTCAACAGAGGCGAGATTTCGCTCACTGATCAAGAAAAAAAGCATGCTAACTCTTAACTTTTTTTCTACACAGTTTGGCAGCTGGACAAAAATGTTGTGACATATCTTGTATTATATTATTTGGCAAACAAAGACATTGTGGTGTCTTAATGCAAAGTTAAACTCAGAAAGCATTGTGGGGTTAATGTGACTGAAAAAGAGTTACAAATGTTTCCCATTGTTTTGAATTATTTTACTGAATAAATTCAGTTTTTGTAAAACCTCACTCTCTCATTACTTAATAATAACAAAGAACTTACCAGCTTCTGTAAACAATGTCATTTACTGATTTCAACGTAGAAATAAAATAACCAGAATAACCAGAGTAGACTTCAAACTTTTGGCCTGGCCCTCCACAATATTTTCTGCTTCTCATTTGGCCCCTGGGAAAAAATAATTGCCCACCCCTGATTTAGAGGGACAGAGGGTCATTCTCCAACAGGCTCCTACAGCTCCGCTCAAAGAGTGAGAGATACAGGACGATATTCATACTATAATACTCCCTACAACTGTACAACAACTCACCCTTATGTAACAGATAATACTCCCTACAACTGTACAACAACTCACCTTATGTAACAGATAATACTCCCTACAACTGTACAACAACTCACCCTTATGTAACAGATAATACTCCCTACAACTGTACAACAACTCACCCTTATGTAACAGATAATACTCCCTACAACTGTACAACAACTCACCCTTATGTAACAGATAATACTCCCTACAACTGTACAACAACTCAATCTTAAGTAACGATAAACCACGATGTCAATCACTGCTGTTCTTGTCTCCTGTATATTGCTGTGATTTTACATTTTATTTTATTACTTATTTTTCTATTTTATTTTCGCTTGTACATATAAACTTATTATTTTTATAATTATATCTCTTGCTATCTTTTTTGCTATACCATCTATTTTTTGTTACCCTGTGTATCCAAATTATTTCCCTTGTGGATCAATAAAGTTTGTCTAAGTCAAAGTCTAAGTATGAAACCCAGCCATAGCTACAGCTTAAAAAAATGAATTAAAATAGGGTAGTTTGCATAAAAAAATCAGATTTAATGACCGTTTAGAGCCGCTGTCAGTTTGCTTCTGCTGTTGACGGCGTGGGCCCAGGTGATGTCCGCTGCATCTTCTCTCTGGATCAAACCAAGACCCAAGAAATACCCCAGAGTGCGGTCAGACATGTGCTCCTCTGAGGACCAAAACAAAAGACCAAAACATCAGACATGTGCTCCTCTGAGGACCAAAACAAAAGACCAAAACATCAGACATGTGCTCCTCTGAGGACCAAAACAAAAGACCAAAACATCAGACATGTGCTCCTCTGAGGACCAAAACAAAAGACCAAAACATCAGACATGTGCTTGTGGGTGCCCGATGTGGGCTCTGTGTGTTCTGCACATGCGCACAATGACGTATAATGACGTATCATGACGTATCAGGAAGAAGGAGGGTGTATCTGCCCGATTTGGGCTTTTTTTTATTATTATTTATTTTATTTACGACAGACACGTATTTTGACAACGAAGGCAATTTTCGGCATGATAGATAGATTGATAGATAGATATAAAAAATGTAATAAATAAATAAATAAATAATAAATTAATTAATTATACATCAAAAATAAAAATAAGTATGTAAATAAATACTCAAATAAATAAATGAATGTATTATATTATGTATTAAAAATACATAATATATAACAAATAAATAAATAAGAAATTAAAAGTGAGTCTAAGAACTTTTTGAGGCAACTGTTTTTGTTAGGTTGTTAACTTCACGTGGATTTAACACCAAAATGTCCCCGACGTCCATTACAGAGGACATGTTACAACATGAGGAATAAAAATAAAATTAACAAAATGCAAATGCAAATGCAAATGCTATTTTAACTGCTCCATCTATATTAATATTGACATATAAAAAGTTGGGATGTCAGCCGAAACCCAGCAATACTATACTATTACTATTACTATAATATTCAAAATCATACACAAAATTATTTCTTGTAACAATACAGAAAACCTTTACTTTTTTTTTTTTTTTACATTAACATATGATACAAATAGGGTCTAATGGTGATCTGGAGTCCTGATGAACATGTCATGATACAAATGTGTTTAAATTATTGGAAGTCAAGTAGTGAACAATTATTATTTAGAATCTATCTTGACATGTTTTCCTTTTAGTGACTTTCTTTTTTTTTCAGATGACAGTTCCCTCTGTGGGTGCGCTTGGTAATGAAGAGGCCATTGGTGGACTTTGATTAGCTTTATTAGTTCTTATATATATACAGATTTATTTTACATATATTCAAATTCAAAGATAATATAATGTATAAATCAAAAAAATTAAGTAACAGCTACAAAAAGCAAAAACTAAAGTAATTCAACAATTTATTTTAACTAATTTAATTATTAATTATTTAACTAACTAAAGACACAGAACAGAAGGTTTTCCCCTAAAAACTATAGTAAATGTACAACAAAGTGACAAAAAACTGCAGTAAATATATTATGAACAGGATTTTTTTAAGGAATCATGTAGAGTGGGTTAATAGAAACATTTTAAGATCAAAATAATGAGGCTCACAGCAGCGGTTACAGAGAGAGGGGCCACGATATTCCAGTGTCAAAGTCAATGGGAGAGAGGACCAGTAGGAGCCGGAAGAGCCACATGAGAACTTCCTATTTGGAACACGGCGGCACGTTAGCTACGACAATTTATATATTTAGTCTACGGTGTGTGCTCATATGTGTTTTGAGATTAGACGTTTGGGCAAATGTTTTCTGACAAACTGAACAGCCGAATGGTTTCTCCCCTGTGTGTGTCCTCATATGATATTTGAGATGAGACGTTTGGGCAAATGTTTTCTGACAAACTGGACAGCCGAATGGTTTCTCCCCTGTGTGTGTCATCATATGTGTTTTGAGAGTAGACGTATGGGCAAATGTTTTCTCACAAACTGAACAGCCGAATGGTTTCTCCCCTGTGTGTGTCCTCATATGTCTTTTGAGATGAGACTTTGTGGTAAATGTTTTCTCACAAACTGAACAGTTTGGTTTCTCTCCTTCGTGAAGTCTCCTGTGTCTTTGTAGTTTATATTTAGACCCAAATCTCTCTTTGCCAGTTCCTGACATGTCACCGTTGTCCACAGTGGCTCTGGTCTCTGGTGCAGACTCGTCTCCATCAGCCTCTGTGTCCATGTGTGCAGGGGAACTGCTGAGTGGAGCTGTCCAGTCTTCATCAGTGTCAGAAGAGTGCTCTGTGTCTCCCTCAGTCTCTGAGTGGACATGTGTTCTGGTGTCCTGTCCCTGCGTGTCCTCTCCCTCAGTCTCTCTTTGTTCATGTGATGAGGACTCTTCTGTCTTCACCCTCACAGCCCTGGACTCTGGGACACACCTGAAAAATATAAGACATTTGTATATTTCAAACCCAATTGGAATATTTGTAATAGAAATGAATAAGAATGAATGACAAAATAAAGAATTGCAGTTTGAAAGTGTCTGAGACTCACACTTGCAGCTCATCTTCCTCCTGTTTGATGTCGTGTTCTTCTTTAATCTGTGGAGTCAGACCAGGACTCAGAGAGGGGAGCTGGGCAGCTGCAGGAGATAAGAGAGTACACACTTACACATACACGTGCAGTCTTCAATCAATCAATCAACCAATCAAACATTATTTATAAAGCACTAATCATACAAAAGTGATTTGAAGTGAGTCCTGTGACATGAACTCTGTGAACTTGTCTGTAGTCTTCTACTGTCAGGCTGAGGGGGTGTCTTTTCTGTCCATGAACTTGTAAATATGTTTGAGTGAATATCTGAAGTGATTTGTAGGGATTCACAGATACCCCTTTTTTGAAAACCGATACGAGTACGAGTACAATCATTTCAGTACTTGCCGATACCGAGTATCGATACCAATACTTTTTAACCCTCACCCCCCATAAATAAATAAATAAATGGAAATGCAGGTTTTTAGTTTTATTCTCATTATAAGTTATGCATAGTTACCACTTTGCAAACAGTGAGTATCGACAACTTTCAATAAACAAGCAACCACTTTAATGGTATTGCCATCTTAATTAAACTAACGACTAACAAGACACTGACAAGACACGCCTTTTCTTTTAGGGGCATTTTTTATGAACATTCTGACATGTCTTACAGGCATGTGTCAATAAAAACAAAAAAGTAATATTGCCATATCAAACAAAAATAAGTAAAGTAAACCAAACAAATGTCTACTATGAGGGACTGCTGTGAAAAGATTAGGGATGGGACGATCCAGTATCGGTATCAGGTTCCGATATCAACGTAATTCACGGATCGGAAATTTCCGATCCATGAGCCATGTCTGTATATACACATTATCTGCTAAAATGACTCCACAAGTGATTCCCTGTCGCCTGCTCTGCTCCTGCTGCAAAATGTGGAATGGATTTCCTGAACAGAGGAGGATCTCAATGAGACACAGAGTAATGATGAGACACGTCTCTGTTCTGGAAATCCATTCCACAGTTTGCAGCCAGCTAGCAGGCGGAGTAGCAGCGCGAGCTAGCAGGCGAACCAACTTTTCATCACAACATGTCCGCTGTGTGGAAATACTTTTTAGTAGAAACACCTCAAAGCAAGACAGCAACGTGCGATGTTTGCAAAGCCGTTGTACCAAGAGGCGGAAGCTCCATTGCGACCTACAATACAAGCCTGATGGATTATGTTGCGCAAAGATATAGTTTACCATCCAGGAGATATTATCAGAGACTGCTCTACCCGAACTCTGCAACCGAGTGTCAACCAAGTTAGCTGAGAAGCTAAAAAGAGTTCCAGATCTGAGCTTTACTACAGATATTTGGACATCGGATGTCTGTCCAGTGTCACTGATAAGCCTCGCTGTGCACTGGATTGACCGCGATTCACACGGGCTCTGTTGTGCGGCGCTCCAGGTAACACGCTGCAGCTCGTTGTGCATGAGGGGCTAATATCACAGGATTTCCTGTTCTTCTGACATCCTTTTATGACCTATACTTACCTTAAGTCGCCTTTTGGGACACACATGCAAACATTTGTTCATATCATAGGTCTACTTGCCTGTAGAGATGAGTTTACTTGTAGTTAAACAATAATGATGATAATATTGAAAACAAACAGTTTTGGCATCGGAATAGTATCGGTATCGGCCGATATCAAAATTCAGGTATCGGGATCGGATTGGAAGTGAAAAAATGTGGATCGGTGCATCCCTAGAAAAAACTCAAAAAAACTCAACTCACACTGTAGAAGCCTCTGAACTAGGCCCTATTTTAAGAAAGTAACAGGCAGACTTTTTTTTAAAGATCCCATAACATGGTACTTCTTGATGCTTTTATATGGCGCCTTAATGGTTCCCTAATACTGTAAATGAATCCTTCTTCAAAATCAAGACTCAATGCATGCGAAAGACCCATGTACACAGGCATGGTCAAAAAATATGTCTCTGAACACCTCATTATGGGCGTTGTTGCTTGAATGCAAATGAGAAGGACACAGACAGGCCAGAGGAGCGGGTGGGTGGGGGGGGGCATACTCTCCGCTGTTTCCTCGCGCTGGTGCGCTGGCTCCACTTCCGCGTTTTATGCGCAAAGGAAGAAAGGAGAGGCGTTTCAATGAAAAAAACACATTTTCACAGAAAATAAAATTAAACCACTGTTGTTTCAGAGGTCCAGAGGCTCGGATAAAGGACAGCCGAACCTGGAAACACTCACACGTGCCTCCAGGCAAATAAAAAAAATGCATCTCGCATTGCAGCTCCTTTGCGGTCCAAAGTCTGGCCGTGACGGTGGGTAGAAACACAGACAGGTGGTGGAACTGCATTTGCATTTTTTTTTCCGTGTGACGTCAGAAAGTTTCCTTGTTCAGAATCGCCCGTTTGAGCTGTGTTTTTTTTTTGAAACACAGAAAAGGACTGCAAATGCTCAGTTTACACATTTCAACTTTGCATTGCAACTTTTAGCCATAGTGTTTCTACTGCTACGGGTGCTGCTGCGGTCCAGCGCCTCGCCCCCGGAGCGGGGGGAGCGGCGCGGCCCGGGTGTAGATGTGTTTGACAAAAGATTGGGATCCACGTAAGGTAAGTAGTAACACGTTTATTATAGAGCCCTTCCTCACACAGTTATCTCCGCCTCGTGTAGCTGACAACTCCCAAGATCCTTGGCGGTAACGCCCACGTCACGTCACCCATCGTATACGTTGCCAGGGGCAACTACCAATACATATTCTACATCCCCCTTCTCAATAAAGTATAAGCAACAACGGAGGGTGACCGTGTGTCAGATGGAAAAACAAGCGCGAGTGCTACAACTAAGGGAAGGCACAGCAGAAGAAGTTAAGAATGTGGGGATGACATATTCAAGTACATTAACAACTTCATTAACACACAGTTTACTTAATGTGAATAAGGAATATAAACGTAAGAACCTTTGTGATTTATCAACTTAACTTGCATATGATAAACCTCATATCAAACCTGCATCAACACAATGATATTGTATAGTGACATTTTGTATAGTGCACCATCGTCTTTTTTTTTTGTTTTTTTTTGTGTGTGTGTGTGAGTGTGTGTGTGTGTGTGTGTGTTTGTCCGACAGGGCAGCGATCCGCCTACACCCTTTTTGTGTTGTAGTACACAGAAGAAGAAGAGGAGAATGTTTAGGTGGTGTAGTCTTTGTAGAGGGCGTTGGGCCTCGACACCCTTCCTGAGCGGGTGATGACCATGCCCTCCTGGACTGGGGCCGCCTCAGGCTGGGCGGCTGCAGGCTGTAGATGCGCCGGTTGGTCTTGAGAGGAGCTGGGCAGGAGGCGGGCTGGAGTGGTGCTGGATGGAAGACTTGGTGTGCGAGGGTTGTAGGTCTCCGCAGTGAGTAGCAGATGACGTCTGTTCCTTGTGTAGACGGCATCGCCGACCTGGACCTGGTAACTGTTGGGTTGTGCTGCAGCTCCTGTGACCACCGCGAGGCGATCGTATCCCCTGGTTGTCTGCATTCTGACCGTGCTCCCCTTTTTCAGTGGTGTTAGGCGTTTGGCTGACTTGTCGTAGTGGGCCTTGCGTTGACGCCTTGCATGAGTGAGGGCAGCTTGCACCTGTGTTTGCACCCTGGGAACATACATTGCCCTGGTCATGGGAATGAGGGTCTTTGTGCGCCGTGAGAGCAGACGCTGTGCTGGCGAGGGCAGCCCGTCCCTTGGTGTGTTTCGAATGTTGAGCAGGGCCACATGGATATCTGTGCTGTCACGTGCACATTTCTCCAGCAGGTGTTTGGCTGAACGAACGGCCCTTTCAGCTAACCCGTTTGACTGCGGGTAGTGAGGGCTGCTAGTAATGTGACTAAAGTCCCATGTTTGGGCGAATTCCTGGAATTCCCTGCTCGTGAAGTATGCAGCATTGTCTGTCATGAGCTGTTGGGGTGCGCCGTGTGTAGCGAAATGCCGTTTCAACCTGGATATAATGGTTGCACTGGTTGTATTGGGGAGCTGGTCGATTTCATACCAACCAGAGTACGAGTCAACAAGCACCATGTGTTCTTTTCCCTCCCACTCGAACACATCAGCTGCTGTGAGGGCCCATGGTAAGTCGGGTACGTCATGTAGTTGCAGAGGCTCTCTTTTCTGGTGAGGACGGAGTGCATTACATGGGGCACATTTGGAGAGCTCATTGTCTATGTCCTGGTTGATTGTTGGCCAAAACATGGTTTCTCTGGCCCTTCGTTTTGTTGCCTCGGGCCCCGGGTGACCTTGATGCAGCTGTTTGAGGTAGTAGTGTTGCAACGAGTGGGGGATGATGAAGCGTTGACTGCGAAGCAGCAGGCCGTCGTCTGTCGTGAGCTCGTCTCTCATGCTATAGAACGGTTGGAGATCACGGGGTAGTGTCTTTGATGAGTCTGGCCAGCCTGCTGTGATGACGTCAGCCAGCCGGCGGCATGTGGAGTCTGACAGTGTTTCCCGTCTCAGTTCCTCCAGTCTCCTTGAGGAGAGCACTTCCACTGTCATGACGTCATACTCCTCCGCGCTGTTGGTGTGGTCAGTGGCTGGCAGATGTGCACGTGAGAGGGTGTCAGCAACGTATAGTTCTTTGCCCCTTTTGTAGATGACCTGGAGGTTGTAACGTTGCAACTTCAGCATCATTCTCTGGAGGCGAGCGGAGGCAGAGTGGAGAGGCTTCCGCAGTATGGTGATGAGGGGCTGGTGGTCTGTTTCCACTGTCACAGGACGGCCATAGATGTAGTCATGAAATTTTTGACAGGCATAGACGAGGGCCAGGAGCTCCTTTTCTATTTGGGCGTAGCGCCCCTCCGTCTCTGTGAGAGCTCTGGAGGCAAACGCTATCGGTTGGCTGTTCTGGAGGCAGACGGCGCCTAGGCCGTGTTGAGAAGCATCAGCGGACAGCACCACTGGCTGGTGTACATCGAAGTACTGAAGGACTGGAGGACTGGTGAGAAGATCCTTGAGTTTGTTGAAGGCCGCTGTGTGATGTTCCTGCCAGACCCAGTCAACATCTTGGAGGAGGAGCTGACGCAGGGGTGCTGTGATTTCGCTGTAACCTGGGATGAACTTCGAGAGGTAATTTGTCATGCCGAGGAATCTCTGTACCCCGTGCTTGTCCTCTGGGGGAGGCATCTGTCGAACTGCAACTGTCTTGGCAGGATCCGGTTTGATTCCCTGGTCGGTGAGCAGGTGCCCCACGTATGAGACAGCAGACACTCTGAAGCGGCACTTGTCTGGGTTAAGCTTGAGATTGACTGCACGCACCCTGTCCATAACCTGATGTAGGCGTGCGTCATGCTCCTCTGTAGTGCTGCCCCAGACCAGGATGTCATCGACAACGATCGCACATGGCTGCCCTTCAAAGAGTTGTTCCATGCACCTCTGAAACACCTCGCTCCCCGTCGATATTCCATAGGGCATTCGGAGGTACGCATACCGGCCCACTGGTGTCATGAATGTGGTAAGTTTGGATGACTCACTGCTGAGTGGGACCTGCCAGAATCCACATTTCGCGTCCAGAATGCTGAACACCTTGGCGCCAGGCATGTCGGCTATCACCTGTTCAACTGTTTTCATGGGATGGTGGGGCCTAAGGAGTGCTTTGTTGAGATGGACTAGATCCAGGCACAGCCGGATGCTCCCATCCTTCTTGCAGGCAGCCACCATCGCAGACACCCATTCTGTGGGTTCATGGACTGGCTGAATTATTTGCAGCTCCGTCATTCTGTTGAGCTCCTGAATGACCCGGTCTCTCATTGCCAACGGTACTCGCCTGGGAGCACAGATCGTGGGGTGCACTGTGTCGTCCAGACGCATGTTGTACACCACTGGAAGCTTGCCAACAGTGCTGTTGTCAAACAAGTCTCTGTATTGCGTCAGCTCTGGCGCCCCCTGTTGGAGTGCATGCACGTTTGGTCCCAGTTTTACATACCCCAGCTTAACACTATCAACGAGCCCCAGAAGTGGTTTCACATCACTGTCCACTACATGAAAATGTAATGTCCCACATGTTAGATGCACAGTAGCCCGGCCCATAGTTTTAATTACCTGTCCTCCGTAGGCCACGAGGTTGATTATGCGGCTATGGTCGATGGGTACCTTGGGGTCAATGTAGTCAAGCATGGCCTTGGAGATCACATTACAGCGAGCTCCCGTATCAATCTTCACTTTAAGTTGTTTGCCAGTAGTGGAGGACGACAGCATGGTGAATATCTCGCCCTTTTCTGTAGCTGTTTCTACACTTTCACAATAGAAAGGTTCGTCTGGGTCATGTACAGGTTCTGCGTCCAGTTCGCTTATTCGGTGCGTGTATCCTCCTCTGCGTGGGGTGTGGGGTGGTCTGCTCGGCTGCAGTGCCCGCTGCGCATTCGGTTTGCGCTCCCCGCTCGATCTACAGCATTTGGAAAAGTGGTTCCATTTTCCACAGGAGTTACAGCGTTTATTGAAAGCTGGGCAGCTACTGCGATTAGGCGGGTGTTGCCCATTACAGTTTGTACACATGTTAAATTGCACTGCACACACGTCTCCTGCTCCTTTCACGTCCTTGTTGTCTATGTCTTTTTTAAGTTCCTTGTTGCCCCACTCTGACTGTTCGTGTAGCACACACATTTCAATTGCTGTGTTAAGCGTCAGCGTCTTTTCTCTTAGTAGTTGGGCTCGGATGGTGTCGTCGCGGACGCCACACACCAATCTATCTCTTATCAGTTCATCGTGTAACAGCCCGAACTCACATTTCTTAGCTAGGGCCTTTAGCGTGCTTACATACGACTGTATTGGCTGGTGTGGTCTCTGGTTTGTGGTATTGAATGCGTGCCTGTCCATAATGACGTTTTTAACAGGAAGACAAATTTCATCAAATTTCTTTACCAGTATGTCAGGATCCTCCCGATCTTCATCAGCTGCGAAAGTGAATGTCTCGTATTTATCCAGCGCATCGGGACCGGCGAGGTTGAGAAGTGTGTAGGCTTTCACCTTCTTGCTAGACGATGTTAGCCCCGCGATGCTGTACACTCGCCATTCCCGCTTGAACTTCTCCCAGTTATTTGCAATGTTATCGTCAAAGACGAGTGGGTCAATTCGACGAAGATTCTGCGCCATGTTGAGTAGAGGCTGACGTCTGACACCATGTAGATGTGTTTGACAAAAGATTGGGATCCACGTAAGGTAAGTAGTAACACGTTTATTATAGAGCCCTTCCACACACAGTTATCTCCGCCTCGTGTAGCTGACAACTCCCAAGATCCTTGGCGGTAACGCCCACGTCACGTCACCCATCGTATACGTTGCCAGGGGCAACTACCAATACATATTCTACACCGGGGTCCAGGCCCCCGAGTCTAGCCGCACCCGGAAGACGAACGGGGCGAAGCTCAGATCTCAGAACATGGGGGACGAATCCCTCCGGCCCTCGTCCGCTCCGGCCCCGTGTGATATGGTCTCCGCTCCGGGCCCGTGCGGTCCGCTCCGGACCCGTGTGGCCCGCTCTCCGCTCCGGGCCCGTGTGGTCCGGCCTCCGCGTGCCCCTCTGGGCCCGCTACCACGTGTGCGGGCGCGGTGGGAGAGCGGATGGACTTCTGCAGTGGCGATGTTGAAGCGGACCTTGATGATGTTAGACAAAGTGTTAAGAGGCTCCGAAGGTCCTCTGAGTGCGCCGAGACTCCGGGGCGCGTCTGATGGGTCCTCTGGACGATCCCAGAGAAAATGGAGAGGTTATACAACTGTTTCAATACTGAAATTGAAGTGTATGATTCTCTGATAGACTGGTGGGACGGGGCGAAAGCCCGGATAAAGAGACTGGCCATCCGATGGCAGGGGAAACACAAAAATGTGTTTGCACTGCATCACCTTTGCTCTCCCCCAGGCCCCTTTCTTCACCTGGGGCAATCCCTTTGGTCCTCTACATTCCCTGTACATTCTACATTCCCATTCCCTGTCCCTACATTCCCTACATTCTCTGTTTCTCTTGGCTCTTGTGCCCAGTGGTGTTTATTCCCGCACCCGCATCCCCCGATGTGTCTTCTGAGTGCTTTGTGAATGTTATTGTGGTGATGAAATATGTACTATTATGTACCTGAAGTGTGTATTATTGTATAGCTTGTAATATTAAAAGATTAAAAAAAAAAAAAGTGTTTCTACTGATTCTTATTATACATTATTCCTCTGACCATGGGAGTCTATGGCAACCCCTAGAACCGTCTGGTAAAAAGTTATGAAATTTTGCATGCACATTCCAGCCAGTCTCCTCATTGCCCACAGCAATTTATAGGCCCCCAGCCCCAACCGTCTAATGCCACCAGCAGGTCAAAATTGCAGGAATTTTCTGGAATTTTCTGCATTGCTAGGCAACGCAGAAATGTATCTTTGATCTGTCTTTGATCTGTTAAACCTTGTTAGACCCTGTCAGACCCTGTCAGACCCTGTCAGACCCTGTCAGACCCTGTTAGACCCTGTCAGACCCTGTTAGACCCTGTTAGACTCTGTCAGACCCTGTTAGACCCTGTCAGACTCTGTCAGACCCTGTTAGACCCTGTCAGACCCTGTCAGACCCTGTTAGACCCTGTTAGACTCTGTCAGACCTTGTTAGACCCTGTCAGACTCTGTCAGACCCTGTTAGACCCTGTCAGACCCTGTCAGACCCTGTTAGACCCTGTTAGACCCTGCATGCTGCCGACATGCTGAGGCCTGCATGCACCTTCGGTGCTTTGCCCCACATTGCTGCTTGCAGCTATATTTATTCTTGTTTTTAGGTGGACAGTATCTGCTGTCAAGGGACTACAGATGAAAAATAGCCTTTGACTAATTCTGGCATATTTACAGAAATGTTGATTAATATGCACTGTCCCTGAAACAAATAAATAAATAAATACATCATCTGCATTTTTCATACTTAACATTAATGCCCATAGGCTAAAAATCGTATCCATACGATCCATAAGACTTACCGGTTCTGTCGGGCACGACTCTCAGGCTCAGAGTCCTCAGAACCGAGTCCAAGACCCGCTGGAGCCTCTGGTTCTCGTGTCTGAGGCGGAGCATCTCCTCCTCCATGGTCCTGCAGAATTATAAATTTAATTTGTGATGTTATTATATATTGTTGCTGCCTGAAATGAATTTTATTTGGGATAATAAAGGATTATTAAAGTATTAAATTATTGTAAAGTGTGGGCTGGATCTTTGTTGGGTGGGAGACTCCGGTAAATGAATCTTTAATCAGCTTTATTCAGGTTTAAATTGAGCATATTACAGGTGATCATTCTGATGTTGTATACATAAATATGATTTACTTTGATCTTTGATCTTTGATCTTTGATCTTTGATTTAGCCGAATCAATTAAGAGCAGAGCGTTGCCTAGCAACGTGCATGAAAGGTCAGTATCGAGTGCATAGGCTTTCGGACAATTATATCTATGAAATAATTTAAGATTAATATTGTGATTTAAAATGTCCAAATTATAACATAATGATCCACGATTATAAATATGTGAATTAAATGAATATTAAAATCTAATCAAAAATGTCTTCCTCTCTCTCTCTCTGCAGAGGAGTGTTTTTGGGTGATTCTCCAACTATCAAAGAATTTGTGTCCCAGGCAGAAATAAGAAAAACAAAAACACGTTTGTCATTTTTAATTCATGCTGCACTTACTAGACACAAAGATGAACTTACAAATTTATGATGGACAAATTACTATTTTTATTATATAAAACATGGTTTTATATTTATTTTTCATAAAAAGAACACCCGTCCCTACGGATCACTGTCATTTCCACCACAAAATGTAACTTTGAACTTTTTTTTAAACCTTTGTCTACTTGAAGCACATCAGTTGTGATGTGACAGGAGCTCATGGCAGGATAGCAGCGTTAGCTCCATGGAAGGAAGGGAAACAAGAACAAAATCAAGGTCAAGTTTTGTGTTTTGTTATTGTGTATTTTGAGTATATTTTATGCTAACTCTAAAACAGTGTTTAGCTCAAAACTCAAAATTAGTGCAGCACAACACATCCCTTACATGTGAAAACATTATCCTATCAACATGCGTTCTTGTATTTATGCTAAAAGTGTGTTGTTTTTGTAAAATATATTCTTTTCCACCCAGACAAAACTTACTTTTGTTGTCTCAACACGTCTCAAATTCACATATAAATTACATTCAAGCATAAAATACAACCAGGAAATAGTAATAAATGCATTTTTAACTCTGTTACACATATTCAGTTAATGTGACAAACTAATATTAATTTAATTTGACCCATTTGTTAATTTCTCATTTATCCTACCAGTACAGTTTAATATACAACACTGTGTTCTTTGTTAATTATCACTCACACGTTGTTAATTTAAATTATTTCACATATTGTGTTGAAGTGTGGGGGAACACTTACCAATGAACAGTTAATCCATTGATTATATTACAGAAACGAGCTTTGTGAATTTTAGAATTTAGAGTTTTAAAACACACCCATAATCTTTTTACTCAATAAAGATTCTGGACCTTGTAAATATTATACACTGTTAATATTATTTAAAGCATCCAACAGTTTACTACCAAGGAATCTACAAAACTTCAAACTGAGAGAGAGAACTCATAATTTAAGAGGCTGTGGAAGTTTCAAATTGCCAAATGTTCCAAGTACCCGTAAAAGTTTCTGTGTGTCGACATGTGGTGTAAAACTCTGGAACAGTCTGGATACACGACTCAAGAAACGCCAAAATATCCATAAATTCAAGTTGTTCTATAAACATATGGTCTGTTCACAGTTTATAGAGAGTGGGTCTGAATATTAGAACAAACTGCTTCTGTAGAGCTGCTTTATGTTTGTTGTTTCCACTGTTGTTGTTCTTGTTGTTGTTATTTATTGTTTTGAAAAAATGTTAATTGCTTATTCCCCAAAATAAATAAATAATAAATAATAATGTTGCCTAAAATAAATACTAGGTGGGCCATATTTAAAGCCTCTGGGGGAGGTTGTGGGCCAGACCATGAGGAGGGGAGAGTTGGTTTTAGCTCCTTTTGTTGGGTTAGGGTTAAAAATCATAAATAAATTCAAGAAATAAACAAAACACTATTTTCAAACTGAATTACAGTGAAACTCTCCACTGCTCCACAGACATGATTGGATCGTCAGTGCCCCCCCCCCTCTCTCTCTCCTCTCTCTCATTCCTCTCTTCCCTCTCTTCTCCCTCGTTCCTCTGGTCCAGTCCGACGACAACGGTTTGGCGCTCACTCCTCCGATGGGCCGGATGGCCTGGGAGCGCTTCAGGTGTGACACCGACTGCAAAACAGACCCACAGAACTGCATCAGGGGAAAAGTCCTCCACAGAAATCACTGCAGGGTTCAGAACAAACACACCAAAACACACGTTGCACTTTAATAAGCTACAGATTATAGAATGGAATATTTATATATAAGTATTTATGGGAAAAGTGTGCAAAAGTGCATTTAAACAGCTCAGATTACACTGTTTTCTGATCTATGTTATAAATGTCTGTGAAAAGCACAAAGTTTGTGGGAGTGCACATTACAGACGCCCTCCCTGGTCGAGAAAGCACAGACACGCCTTCACTTCTTGCGCAGGATGAGGAGAGCGAACCTCCCCACTTCTGCACTCACCACCTTCTACAGGGGTGCTATTGAGAGCATCCTCACCAGCAGCCTCTCTGTCTGGCACAGCAGCTGCTCAGCCAACAAATCAACAACAAACAACAAGCACAACAAATCAACTACAAACAAATCAAAATATTTATATATATAGGACTAAACCAGGACTAGATCTGGACTGAACCTGGACTGAACCTGGACTGAACCAGGAATGAACCAGGACTAGACCAGGACTAAACCTGGACTGAAATGTTTGAAATGTTTATTGTTATAGTAACTGTTTGACTTTTCATTATTCTGAAACTCACAGATAATTAATGTAAATAGTATAAAGGGCGGCAGTAGCTCAGTTGGTAGAGCATATGTCTCGTGATCCAGGGGTTAGTGGTTCAAATCCCGCTCTTGACGGGTTGACCCAGCTCCCACAGATGAGCGCTGCCGTTGTGTCCTTGGGCAAGACACTTAACCCCACCTCGCCCCCAGTGTCTGTGGACACTGGTAGCCCCCATGGCAGAAGATGCAAGGCCTGTTGTGACGTGAGCCGTCCTCCTGTGGACCCACCACCTGCAGGATGATTCATGGGGGCTGGTGCATTGTGTTCTGGGCAGCAGAACACTGCTTGGACTGCTGCCCCCGCGACCCAGAAAATGGAAAAGCGGAAGAAAATGAATGAATGAATGAATGAATGAGTATAAATAAAATATGATAACAGGAGAAGTTCAATTTGTCAACTGGACAAAGTTTGTTTGGTTGAAAACGTTTCGCCGCTCATCCGAGAGGCTTCGTCAGCTCTAATAAGAATACTGGTAAGACACTTGCTTATATCTTGCTGTAGGGAGGAGCTACCTAGCTAACTACTTTCCGGAACTATCTCATTGGTTTCGGTCTTTTGTTTCTCTGGCGTCTAGCTGACAGTCCCTATTCATCCCTACACGCCTGTTTTTCACACCTCTGGCCCTGACCTGGCTAACCCTATTGTTTCCCTGTTTGTTTGATCTAGGCTTAATAATGGAATTGTAGATGGGATGCAAATTATGTCTTACTCCACCATTTCTGTTCAGAGAAGGTGCGTGAAAAGTCCCTCAGTCGTCCAGGTAGAATCCATGATCAAAGGAGAAGTTCAATTTGTCAACTGGACAAAGTTTGTTTGGTTGAAAACGTTTCGCCGACCCTGGCAGGGTCTAACCAGTACAATAACCAGAGCTGACGAAGCCTCTCGGATGAGCGGCGAAACGTTTTCAACCAAACAAACTTTGTCCAGTTGACAAATTGAACTTCTCCTTTGATCATGTTCAGAGATGGATTCTCTTTTTTGACAAAAATAGCCTCTTTAACTCCCCTCTCAAACCAATTATTTTCCCTGGCTAAGATCTGAACCTCACTGTCCTCAAATGAATGACCCGTGGCTTCTAGGTGAAGATATACGGCAGAAGACGGTCCACTCTGGCACGCCCGTCTGTGTTGGTACATCCTCTTGTGAAGTGGCTGCTTGGTTTCTCGTCTTCTGCCGTATATCTTCACCTAGAAGCCACGGGTCATTCATTTGAGGACTGTGAGGTTCAGATCTTAGCCAGGGAAAAGAATTGGTTTGAGAGGGGAGTTAAAGAGGCTATTTTTGTCAAAAAAGAGAATCCTTCTCTGAACAGAAATGGTGGAGTAAGACATAATTTGCATCCCATCTACAATTCCATTATTAAGCCTAGATCAAACAAACAGGGAAACAATAGGGCTAGCCAGGTCAGGGCCAGAGGTGTGAAAAACAGGCGTGTAGGGATGAATAGGGACTGTCAGCTAGACGCCAGAGAAACAAAAGACCGAAACCAATGAGATAGTTCCGGAAAGTAGTTAGCTAGGTAGCTCCTCCCTACAGCAAGATATAAGCAAGTGTCTTACCAGTATTCTTATTAGAGCTGACGAAGCCTCTCGGATGAGCGGCGAAACGTTTTCAACCAAACAAACTTTGTCCAGTTGACAAATTGAACTTCTCCTGTTATCATGGATTCTACCTGGACGACTGAGGGACTTTTCACGTATAAATAAAATAATTTAATCGACTCCAATCGTGCCTCTTATGTTCATTTTACATTTGCACAGTAAATAAATATGTTAGTTTATTTAAAAATCTTTCAGATGATTAATATTTAAATATCCAATAAACCGTAAACGCAGCAGCGGTCATTTAAAGATCTCTGGTGCATCTGCTGGACACTACAGGAAACACAACACTATTAATGACACATTATAGTGTCCATGACTTTAGCACTTACAAACAATGAAACAAACTGAATCCAACTGGAAAAAGAAGATTTTTAAAATTAATACTAAAATATGTGATGGAGTTTAAAAAACATCAGTGTTTTATTTCTTAGAGGGTAGACCAGGACTAAACCAGGACTAGACCAGGACTGAACCAGGACTGAACCAGGACTAAACCAGGACTAGACCAAGTTCTGTCCTCTGCACTTTCATTCTTTGGATCAAACTCACAGAATCTGCAGAATCCAGCGTCTAAACCAGGACTGTGCACTTTGACGCTTTGGACCAAACTGTCTGAATCTGCAGAAACCAGCGTCTGCAGCTGAAACTGAAGCTGGGGCCAAACCTGAAGTGCAGAGGCCGACTGCTTTCACATCTACAGCTCCGAGTCCTCCAGGTTTAATCTGGTTTCACATGACACCACAACATTCTGTCGGCTCATCACAATCAACACACATGGAACAGCAGCTCAAACTGATACTGTTAAATGCTGATTCTTGTTGTGATTCACTGAGTTTTTGGCTCTGGTCAATAGTGTCGTCATGATACTAACATTTTAAACTCAATTTTCATACTACACACGTACACTATTCACGAGCAACGACCACGCCACAACAATGGTTTACGATAAAGATATTTATTGGTGATATGGATCAGTGTGGTGGCTGGTGTGTGTAGACTTTACTAAATGAATAAATAAAAATACACATACACTAAATACACGGCATACAAACACTAAACCTGTGACATTATTTTCGTAATGGACAATTTCACTTAGACTTAGACAAACTTTATTGATCCACAAGGGAAATTACTTGGACACAGTCGCTCCCGCATCACAATATATTATAATAACAAAGAGAAAAAAAAGATAAACGGTAATAATAAATTCTAAATAAGTAGCAAAAATAGCAAGAGACCGGTGTCAAATAAGGCACAGTTATATAAATGCATATGTACAAGTAAAAATAAATTAGAAATATAGAAATACAAATATATCTCAGCTGTATACAAGAGGTCGTAAGGAGAAACAGTGCAAATATGAAATAATGATTGACAGGACATAGTTTTCTGTTACGTAAGGGTGAGTTGTACAGTTGTATGGAGGATGGTATAAATGTAGTACTTATTGCATTCATTTAATACAGTTATTACACGTTCATTCATGATTACAACGTTTAGCTGCTTCACAACCTTTTCCAACCTCTTCTACCTAGCAACACGTGAAGCTATTTTCTGATTAGTCCGAAAACATGACGTCACGTAGCCTATATAAAGCCGTGTCTGCGAGGGAGAGCCGCGAAAGAATCGAGTCCACGGACAGAGACAGAGACAGAGACAGGGACAGAGACAGAGACAGAGACAGAGACGGACAGAGACAGAGAAGTGTCCCAGAAGACATTTCCAAACTTTGATTTTCAACATGAGCTCGTGTGCGCTGCTCCTGCTCCTGGGGACACTGCTACACGGAGCCACAGCCAGTGAGTAAAGCTGTTTTTGTGCTTAAACTTGTCCAAGAAGAAGCAAGAACGTGTATTTAGAAAGCAGAAATAGAGTTATCATAGTGTTTACTGCATCCGTGTTCAGTTTAGTGTTCAGCTTTAACGATATTCTACAGTGTTTTTGCGTGTTCAATCTGGGATGGCGCAGTGCAAATACAAATACTTTCACTTTCCATTTGGACACGCAGAATAACAACAGTTTAAATTTAAGAGAAAATGAAATATATTTGTTTATTCCACTTCAATTCAAATAAAGTTGGTCATGTAAAGGATCATGAGGTGTTAATATTGTTCTTGTTCACTCTTTAGTTAGACTAGTTCATGGGCTTGTTACGCAGGGAAATGTTTTGGCCTCATGTCCCATTGGAATTGTTAAATCTAGTTAATGTTGAGGTTTGATAGAATTATACCAAGATTCCCTTTACTCACCATAGATGAATTGGAATTTAAAGACAAAAAAAGTTCAAATAAAGTATAAAGAAACGTTATTAGTACCAAATTGTCCCATTAAAAAGACTGAGTGCACTTAAAGACTTTCCAATGAATATGATAAAATATTAGAACAAATTACCTCTCATTTCCAATCTCTCCTAAAGCCAAAGAAACTCACTTTAACCTCTGAAATGATATTTATCCCTGCAATGATTTTTTTGAAGAAACCTTTTTAATATGGAGACCAATAAGTGCACATTTTGTAAGAGTGAAATAGAAACTGTTGAACATTTGTTCTTTTATTGTGGCTGTATTAGAACGTTTTGGGACTCATTCCAAATGTGGATGGTGGAATATGATACAGATTTACCTAATGGAACCTATAAGGACGTCAAATATGGAGTCATTTTCTATCATTCTTGTTTATTACCAACCAAACAGTATTAAATCTAAACAAACTGTTGTAATGAATCATTTTATGCAGTCAGATGTATAAGACCTTTTGCATTGTATTTTGTGTTAATCATATTTTATTATTATTGATTTATTTTTTTTATTGTAAAAAAAAAAGTATTAACTCAGTAAAAACTTTGCACTTTTGACATTGTTGAGCAACATATTTTGTATTGGCAGCATTGATTAAAAAATAAAAACAATTTAGTCCGCCCTCTTCATGTTAGAACGCTGTTGCCTCCTCAAAAACAAACCTGGAGTTTTTGTTTTGTCTCATTCACACATGTTTGAGTTCATTTATTAGTCTGTGTGCATCTCCAAAGCTCCAAACGCTCTGTTCCACCTTGTGATGTCATGAAGCGGTCGTTTTCAGCTTCATTTTTAACTTTTGTTCAGTAGAGATGGTCAATTCCAGGGCTGAAATCATCACAGTGATTCTAGTGAAGGTGTATAGAGTCGACTAAATGTGCAGGTTTGTGCGTTAAACGTGTGTGAATGAAACAAAACACAACTCCAGGTGTGTTTGTGATGAAGAAACAACATTAGAACATGGATCAGAGAAAAGTGTAATATGGGCCCTTTAAGGTAGTAGTGTTTTCTTTTATTTGAATCTAAACTCAGCAATATGACAAATTACGATCAATACTACTTACTGTTTCAATATATTTTTCATATTGATCACCATTTTGGATTCAGTTGTATTTTGTCTCATTAAAACAAATACAAATGTCTTTCAATCTTAATTTGAATAAACTTTGAATCAGTTTTCCTGACAGAGGATCGGCTGTAGACCTCTCCATTAAAAACACACAGTCTGATCAATGACGATTAGAAATGACTGAATATCGGTTCGATTAATCGCACGGCCCTTTTTGTAACGGATCGGCCAGTTTCTTTTTGGAGTAAATGGCAGAAAATCAGAGGGTGGGTCTTCTATATGATCTGTAAACTCAACTGATTTGTAAATTCATGTCAAAACTTTGCAGTGTTCTTTCAAATGAACGTTATTAATAATATTCACCCAGAATCTTAACTGTCATTTACACTGAGTTCTGAAATGGTTGTTTTGTTTTCACAGCGGTTCACACTTGGAGATATTTTGACACATATTCATCTCAAGTCCCAAACTTCCCAGAGTTCATTTCTGTTGCATATGTGGACGACCTTCAGATCAGTCACTACGACAGTTTCACAAAGAGAACAGTCCCCAAACAGGAGTGGATGAACAAAATCACAGAGGAGGACCCTCAGTACTGGGAGAGGGAGAATCAGATCAGTTTGTGGAATGAGCAGGAGGGAAAAGTCTGGATAGAAACTGTCAAACGACGCCTCAACGTGACCGGAGGTTTGTGTGATCTGAACTTTTCAGATTATGATTTAACATGTTTTTATGAATGAAACACATTTAGTCTGAAATATTTCTGGACAGTTTCTTTGTCCTTGTAATGAAGTAATAAAGTAGAAAAATGTAGTTTTGATGTAAATCTTTGTATCTGTTTGCAGCAGTGGAGTTTTGTTGGTCGGGATCAGGGCTGTGTTTCGTTGTTGTTGTATTTGTAGTAGTAGTTTATTCTGTCATTTTGCAGCACAACAAAACAAAACATAAACTACAACCCCATGGATCATGACCGAAAGGGTTTAGCCTGAAGTAAAAAGTACTTACAATGCCTAACCCTATTAAACAATGACAGTATTCCAAGAAAGAAAAGCAGCGTATGAACAGCAAGTTTGCACTGACAGTTTCACTTGTTCACATCTTGCTGTTGCCTGCGTACAAACAAAGGCTGAAACTGGAAAAACCGGTTCCCGGACAAATACACAAATGGAGCAGTATGTCTGATGAGGTGCTACAGGACTGCTTTGAAACAACAGACTGGCAGATGTTTGCAGACGCAGCGGATGGTGACGTTAATGCGTACACAGACTCTGTCGTAGGCTACATAGGGAAGTGCATTGAGGACACGGTGCCCAAAATCTCCATCTGCACTTACCCAAATCAGAAACCCTGGGCGACACCGGAGGTGCGTGCTAAACTGAAAGCTCGCACCGCCGCCTTCAACTCAGGAGACCCCGAAGCCTACAAAGCAGCCAAGTACGACCTCAGAAAGACCATCAGGACTGCCCAGAGGGACTACAGGGAGAGAGTGGAGTCTGCCCAGCAGAGCAATGACCCGAGACGGGTGTGGCATGGGCTACGCTGCATCACTGACTACAAGGGGAGGAGCGGGCCCGTGGAACTGTCCAGCGCATCATTTCCGGACGAACTCAACACCTTCTACGCCCGGTTTGATGCAGTTAACACCACGCCTGTCACCAGACCCCATGTGGACAGTGAGGATGCTGTACTCTGTATAGACACTGCTACAGTGAGACGGGCGTTCAAGAGAGTGAACCCCTGCAAAGCACCAGGACCCGACGGCATCCCCGGACGGGTGCTGAGGGCTTGTGCTGACCAACTCGCCGGGGTGTTCACCAACATCTTCAACCTGTCTCTGAGCCAGTCTATCGTGCCCACCATCTTCAAGACCTCCACTGTAGTCCCCATCCCAAAGACCCCCACAGCATCCTGTCCTAATGACTATCGGCCCATAGCACTCACATCTGTCATCATGAAGTCATCTGGAGAGAGGAAACACATATGTGAGAATGCTCTTCATCGACTACAGCTTGGCATTCAACACCATAATCCCCTCCAAACTGGTCTCTAAGCTCACCGCCCTGGGCCTGGGGACGTCCATCTGCTGCTGGATATGGGACTTCCTCACCAACAGGCCACAGGCGGTGAGGATCAGCAGCCACGTCTCCTCTACACGTGTCCTCAGCACTGGGGCACCCCAGGGCTGTGTTCTCAGCCCTCTCCTGTACTCCCTGTTCACCTACGACTGTACCGCCAGGCACAGCTCTAACATCATCCTCAAGTTTGCTGACGACACCACCATCCTAGGCCTCATCACTAACAATGACGAGAGCGCCTACAAAGACGAGGTAAAATCACTGACCAGCTGGTGTTAGGAAAATAACCTCTCTCTGAATGTCAGCAAAACTAAGGAAATGATCGTGGACTTCAGGAGACAGCGTGTAGACCAGCATCCCCCCATCTCCATTAACAACGCTGAGGTGGAGCAGGTCAGCAGTTTTAAGTTCCTTGGGGTACACATCACTGAGGATCTGTCCTGGACACTACATACAGACACTGTGGTTAAGAAAGCCCGACAAAGACTCTACTTCCTGAGGAAGTTGAGGAAGTTTGGTATGAACACCAGCATCATCACAAACTTCTACAGGTGCACCATCAAGAGCCTGCTGACGGGCTGCATCACAGTGTGGTATGGGAACTGCACCGCTCAGAGCCGCAAAGCACTACAGAGGGTGGTGCGAGCGGCAGAGGACATCACTGGCAGCAGTCTCCCCTCCATCCAGGATATTTATCACAGCAGGGGTCTGCATAAGGCACGCAGCATCACTAAGGACCATACTCATCCGGCACAAGGACTCTTCCGTCTGCTACCCTCTGGTAGACGATACAGGAGCCTGCCAGCACGCACAAAAAGACTCAAAGACAGCTATTACCCCCAAGCTGTCAGACTACTGAACTCTGGGTAATACTCCAAATAATACTGAACTCTCAATAATACTGCACTAAACTACCTTTCATTATGCATAATATGTTTACTGCTGCTGCTCTATATGAATGTATCATGTTTGTCACTACCTCACTGTAAACTACTGTTACCTGTGCAATAATCAGTGCAATAACCTATGTGCAATATTTATACCATACTATGTGCAATACGAAATCCACATGCAACACCTGTACCACACCATATTATGTGCAATCTGTGAAATACTCTACTTACACCTTATTTGATCTTGATTTAATCCTACCTGCACCTTGTACATTGTACCGTGTATTTCTTATGACATTTTATTACATATTTTATTATATTGTTTATTATATTGTTTACTTCTTCCCCTGCACTTTTGCAACACTTTATTTACCATGTACTATTATTGCATGTTATTAGTACTTCTTGACTATCTTAGCGAGTCAACGGTTCTACTGATCCTAAGCATTTCATTGCATTGTTGACCTTGTGTTGATTCTGATACTGTTCTGCCTACATACACCCAGTATGTCACCTGCCCCACAAGAGACAATAAAATATTGGATTTATTTTTTGCCAACGTCAAGGAGGCTTATTCTTCATCCCCACTGCCTCCCCTGGGTAGAGCTGACCACAATATTGTCCATCTGCGGCCTGTGTATCAGCCCATTGTGCACAGACAGCCTGTGGTGCCCCGTGTGGTGAAGAAGTGGACTGCTGAGAGTGAGGAGGCTCTGAGAGACTGCTTTGACACCACAGTGTGGACAGAGCTCTGTGACCCCCATGGAGAGGACATTAATGCAGTGACAGAATGCATCACGGACTACATAAATTTTTGTTTTGAAAACATTGTTCCCTCCCAAACGGTGCGGTGTTTTTCAAACAATAAACCATGGATTAACCCTGACATAAAGGCTCTGCTGAAGGAGAAGAAGAGAGCTTTTAGGTCAGGGACCAAGGAGGAGCTGAAGGCTGCACAGAAGAGGCTGAGGAGAGAAGAGAGGAGAGGAGTCAGGCCAGCCATAAGAGGAAGATGGAGCGACAGCTACTGGAGAGGAACATCCAGGGGGTGTGGAGAAGTCTCAAGACCATCTCAGGCTTCAAAGCACCTCCTGCCCAGATGGAGGGGGACCTGCAGTGGGTGAATGACCTCAATGCTCACTTCAGGAGATTTGATCAATCACCCGGCACCCCTCCTCCCCCCACCCAGCTGCCAACTCCCACCTCCCCAGCTGGACAATGTGGAACTCCTGCTCCTCTTCACACCTTTACCTCTGCTCCACAGCCCTCCACCAAACATGGACTCACCCATCCCCCCAGCCTGCCACTGTCATTCTCTGCAGCCCAGGTGAGACAGGAGCTCAAGAAGATTAGACCGAGGAAGGCAGCAGGACCAGACGGCATCAACTCCAGGCTCCTTAAGTCCTGTGCAGACGAGCTGTGCGGAGTTGTGGAGCATGTCTTCAACATGAGCCTTAAGCTGAGGGTGGTGCCACAACTCTGGAAGACCTCCTGTGTGGTACCAGTGCCTAAGACACCGCACGCTAAAGACCTCAGCAGCTTCAGGCCGGTGGCTCTAACATCCCACCTGATGAAGACACTGGAGAGACTGGTCCTTGGCCACCTCCGCTCCACCGTGAGCTCAGCGATGGACCCGCTGCAGTTTGCGTACCAGCCTGGCATCGGAGTGGAGAATGCCGTCATCTACCTGCTGCATCGCTCACTGTCTCACCTGGAGAACCCCGGCAGCACTGTGAGGATTCTCTTCTTTGACTTCTCCAGTGCTTTCAACACCATCCAGCCACTGCTCCTCAGGGACAAACTGGAGACCGCCGGTGTGGACTGTGACCTGGCAGACTGGATCCTGGACTACCTCACAAACCGGCCCCAGTTTGTGAGAGCCAAGAACTGTGTGTCTGACCTCCTGACCTGCAGTGTGGGGGCGCCCCAGGGCACTGTCCTCGCGCCCTTTCTTTTCACCCTCTACACTGCAGACTTCAGACACAACACGGACAGCTGTGTCCTGCAGAAGTTCTCTGATGACTCTGCCATCATTGGTCTCATCAAGGATGACGATGATGGGGAGTACAGAGGACTAATACAGGACTTTGTGGACTGGAGTCAGCGGAACCACCTCATCATCAATGCAGGGAAGACCAAGGAGATGGTGGTGGACTTCCGCAGACGCCACTCTACTGCCCCCTCAGTGAACATCCAGGGAAGGGACATTGAGAGAGTGGACTCTTACAAGTACCTGGGTGTTCATCTGAACAATAAGCTGGACTGGACTCATAACACAGACGCACTGTACAGGAAGGGCCAGAGTCGGCTCTATCTCCTGAGGAGACTCAGGTCTTTTGGAGTGAGAGGGCCACTCCTGAAGACCTTCTATGACTCTGTGGTGGCATCAGCCATCCTGTACGGTGTGGTCTGCTGGAGCAGCAGCATCACAGAGAGGGAGAAGAAGAGGCTGGACAAGGTCATCAAGAAGTCCAGCTCTGTCCTGGGCTGTCCTCTGGACTCAGTGCAGAAGGTGGGGGACAAGAGGGTCCTGGCTAAGGTCACCTCTATGCTGGACCATGAGTCTCACCCCCTGCAGGACGCTCTGTCTGCTCTGGAGAGCAGCATCAGTGACAGACTGATTCACCCTCGCTGTGTGAAGGAGAGGTTTCGCAGGTCTTTCCTTCCTGCTGCTGTCAGACTGTACAACGAACACTGTTAACATGTCATTCAACGTATCTGCACTTACAAATATTCAACTATAATCCAGAGTCTATTTTTATGTCTAGTTTTAAATTATCCTAGGCCATTATTTATTTATTTATTATATTGTTCTGTTGCATGTTACTTTTTCGTGCTGTTCTTGATCTGTGCGTTGCAACACTGGAATTTCCCCACTGTGGGACTAATAAAGGCATATCTTATCTTATCTTATTCTGCATATGACAAATAAACAATCTTGAAATCTTCACTTGTGACTTACTGTATATATAAGAGACAAAATATAAATTAAAACAAACAAAATTGAATGTGTTCACTTGTTTTCCATATTCTGTTCTATCACTTTTTGTACAGAGCCTAAACTCACAACACCAGTTTCCTCCCAGAGCTTCACACAGTTGTAGATTTAACACAAACAACAATGAAACGGTCGAGAAAAGACACACACAGACCAACTGAAGCTGTAAAATGGAAATATTTCACTCCAAAATACAACTTGTGATTTATAAAAATAAAATAGAAACATAAATGTCCCTGAAGAAGTTTGACTCCTTTAAAACTGTCTTGTTTCTGTTTCAGATCTCCATCTGTTTCAGTTAATGGGCGGCTGTGACTGGGACGATGAGACTAATGAGATCAAAGGATATCATCGTTACACTTTTGACGGAGAAGATTTTATTTCCTTGGATTTTGAGACTGCAACATTTGTGGCTCCAAAACAACAGGCCTTTATCACCAAACTGGAATGGGAGAGGACAGGATTCGGTGCTAAAAAGAAAAACTCCATCATTTATGAATGTAATGAGTATCTGAAGAAACATGTGCGCAACGGAGAGAACGCTCTGAAGAGGACAGGTAACAGACGAGTCGTTTTAAAACACTGGAACAGATCTTTATTTTGTGTCGCCTATAATTCACTCTGGAGGGAATAAAACAATAACTCTACAGGAGGACGGGAGGGCATCTGACACAGGGATATAGGAGGACGGGAGGGCATCTGACACAGGGATATAGGAGGATTGGAGGACACACACACACACACCGACAAATCAAAATTCTGTCATTGCCCAGATTTAAATAACTTTTCTTTACAATTCTAGAATTATATGGGCACTTTTAAATATTTGACAAACAGAAAAAACGATATGTTAAAGTAATTAGTTGATTTAGTTCATGTAATGTGTTTGTGTTTTTGCTCTCAAAGGCTTAAATGTTTCTGTTCTATTCAATGTCTTCTAATGACTTGTCCAAACTGTTAATGGAAGTTAGTTTTCTACATATATGTTGTGTATTGTGTGTAAATGTGTGAGTGGTTGTGTAACTGTTGTGCTGCTGTGTAGAGCTCCCCCTGGTGTCCCTGCTGCAGAAGTCCTCTTCAGCCCCAGTCACGTGCCACGCCACAGGCTTCTACCCCGACAGAGCCATGCTGTTCTGGACCAAAGACGGACACGAGCTGATGGAGGACGTGGGCCCTGGAGAGATCCTGCCCAACGGAGACGGGACCTTCCAGACCAGTGTGTCCCTGGACCTGTCCTCTGTCCCCCCTGAGGACTGGGACAGGTACCACTGTGTGTTCCAGCTGTCCGGGGTCAAAGACGACTATGTGACCAGACTGGACCGGACCAAGATCCTGACCAACGGTGAGACCAGCTTTATCAAATCAAACCTTCTGAAGAACTAAATAAAGTTAAAAATTGCCTTTTTTTTTTTTTAAGCTTTCTCCCATGTTTTGATGTTCCCTCATCAAAAACTTGCCTGAAGAGGTTTTAGATCATCCATGACATAAAAAGAGGGACTTTTGACGCTGTTCTGATGTTACAACGTTGTTTTCAGAACAATACAAGTGAACATGGTGATCTAAATATGTTCTGTGTGACAGTGAATACCCCATAGAAGTGAAACACCCCCTCTTTAAACAGACACAAACACTTTATTTGATAAAAGGAGAAGTTCAATTTGTCAACTGAACAAAGTTTGTTTGGTTGAAAATGTTTCGCCGCTCATCCGAGAGGCTTCGTCAGCTCTGGTTATTGTACTGGTTAGACACTGCTTATATCTAGCTGCCAGGAGGCACGTCCTACACTGAAAAGGCTCTGAGAACGAACCCCCCTAATCTGTCTCTTTGTTTTCCAAATTACTCTGGCGACTAGTTACGACCCCCTATCCAACGTCTAACGACCCTCTCCACCCCTCTGCCCTAGCACGCACAAACACTTTACATTCAGGTTTACCTTTTAGAGTAAAAGTTGAATTAGTTATATTTTTTTTAGTTCTTACCATTATATTGTGACCTGATCTTGAACTTGTCAAACTGTGCAGCCCTACGCACAGATAATTCTAATAAAATGAGCAGACGCTGCGCTCGATGCTCACGCTGTCGACCACTGAGCATCTCGACAATCGCAGAACGATTTTAGAACACTGGATAGACCAGATAATGACAGAAGTATAAAATAAACATTTATATACTTTATAGGGATGGGACGAGATCTTGTGCCACGAGATATCGCCAGATCAAATTGAGATCAAATATCAGAGATTTGATCCTCCGTCTTTACATTTGGCACGGACATGAAAGGGTTCCTCGCCTCAAACTCTGGAAAGTTGCGTATTTTTGAGCAGCTGTAGCTAAAAGACTCGTCCACACAGAGACTTGTAGCTCTCATATTCAGACAGAGAACACTTTAAACTCTGTCTCAGTATTTGTGTGTATTTGTGTGTGTATTTGTGTGTGTATCTGTGTGTATTTGTGTATTTGTGTGTATTTGTGTGTGTTCTCCTGCCTGACGTGTTGTGGTGCTGCCCCCTGTCTGTCACAGAGAAGAGTCACACAGCTCTCATCTCTGCTGCTCTCGCTGCTCTCGCTGTTCTTGTTCTCGCTGTGGTCGCCTTCGTCTTGTTCAGGAGATTTAGAGGTAACACAACATTGAGTCATGTGCTTCTCATTCTGGACAAACTTCAAACATTAAACTAACACTTTTTTTGTTTGTTTCTGTTTCAGCCAAACGGCCCACGCCTCGTAAGTAACACTTTGATTTCCTCCTAATAGTGCTAATATTACAGTACTGTGACGACTAGAAGTTAGAAATGTGCAAATCCATTTTAAGTTCGGGTGACCAGACGTCCCTGTTTACCCTGTTTACACTGACAGTTTTGAGCCCTGTGTCCTCTGACTCAGCAGATTTATGCAAAACACCAGAAATGTCCCAGGTATTTTTGACCAATTCGATCCCTGCTAAGAGTAAAAAGGGATCAAAGGAGAAGTTCAATTTGTCAACTGGACAAAGTTTGTTTGGTTGAAAACGTTTCGCCGCTCATCCGAGAGGCTTCGTCAGCTCTGGTTATTGTACTGGTTAGACCCTGCTTATATCTAGCTGCCGGGAGGCGTGTCTGACAATGACAAAAGCTCTGAAAACGATCCCCCCTAATCTGTCTCTTTGTTTTTCAAATTACTCTGACGGCTGTTTCGACCCCCTATTCAACGTCTAACGACCCTCTCCACCCCTCTGCCCTGGCTCTGTTTGACTGGTCTAAGAATCCCATTATAAATGGGAGACAGGTTATATCTCACTCCCCCATTTCTGTTTAATGACGGATTCTCTTTTTTGACAAAAATAGCCTCTTTAACTCCCCTCTCAAACCAGTTCTTTTCCCTGGCTAAGATCTGAACCTCACTGTCCTCAAAAGAATGGCCCGTGGCTTCTAGGTGAAGATGTACCGCAGATGCCGGTCCACTCTGGCACGCCCGTCTGTGTTGGTACATCCTCTTGTGAAGTGGCTGTTTTGTTTCCCCAATGTAGCGCTCACTGCAGTCTTCACTACACTGAATGGAGTAGACCACATTGCTTTGTTTGTGGCTCGGTGTTCTGTCCTTTGGGTGGACCAGTTTTTGTCTTAAAGTGTTTGTGGGTTTGAAATAAACTGGAATTTCATATTGTCTGAAAATCCTCTGTAGTTTTTCCGAAACGCCGGCCAGGTACGGAATCGCTACCCCTTTCCTCCTGGGTTCGGATTCTCTGTTGTCTTGTTTATTGTCCTTGTCTCTCTTGGTTTTGTTGACAGCCCATTTAGGATATCCACAAACTTTGTCCAGTTGACAAACTTTGTCCAGTTGACAAATTGAACTTCTCCTTTGATCATGGATTCTACCTGGACGACTGAGGGACTTTTCACGCAGTAAAAAGGGACAATATTTTGTTATTCGTTTAGTTAAAATACAGAAAACTGCTTGAAAATGACACACTGAAAACGCACTGACAAATGAGTCGAGAATGGACAATGCTACACGCTCTTTGAACTATTTTATTTGTACCAACCATTCCAACCCGGGTGTGTCTAAGTAGTGAATTTTAAAAATCTGGTCACCCTATTTTAAGTATCAATACTTTCGATACCAGCTGTTCTAATTTTTGTTTCAATAAAGCTCTGAAAGAATCAATACTTCAAGAGAAGAACAGCTGGACCTTTGTGTTTAAGCAGCATCATAAAATTGTGTTGAGTTGATTTCCAGAATAGATTTGTCTTCTGAAGCTGGTGTTCACAGAGTAAACTAGAAGCAGAAGCAGTGTTTGATTGTGTGTAATGAGCTGTACTTTTGTGTTGTAGCTCCGAGTGAGCCGGAGGTGCTGCAGGAGTTGAACCCTCAGCCACAGTGAGTTTAACACTTTACTCTGTGTTTATCCTCTGCTCCAAACCTGCTCCTTTAAGTCTACACAAGTGTCTTGCTCAAAGTGAGGTTCCTGTGACATCAGCACATTGTAGAATCCCTCTAGTTTAACCTGAGCGGAGACAGGTGAGAGTTTCAGGTAGGGCTGGGTGGTATACCGGTACATACTGAATACCAGTGGGTTTTTTTTTAACGATATGAATTTTTCACTTGCTGCAATGCCGGTGAGTGTGTGCATACAAAATGTCGGGAACATAAAGCGGCGGAACGTCGCGCCGGGGAACTGTTTTGCAGTGGCACGAGAGCGGTGGAAGCGTAAGCTGTGTCCCAATTCTAGGGCTGCAGCCTCCGCTGCTTTTTCGGCCTCTTTTTCGGCGGCTCCGAAGGCTGCGAAAGCTGCAGCCCTCGAACTAGCCTCCGCGGACCGCAAGGGACATGGGACAGGTCCACAGAGCCGCTCGCAGCGCCCAGACACGCTGCTATCGCTAATGCTAACCACACGCACCACGCAAATGGCGAACACGGATCAATAACATGGCTAGAGTGAGTGTAGAAACAGAGGAACTTATACTGAAAAGAGGAGCCGTGTCAGTTGTGTGGAAGTACTTTGGCTTTAAAAAATCTGACACTGATCAAACAAACATTCTGTAAATGTTGTCGGGCTAAAGTTGTAGGGACTCAGACGTCACTCAAAGACGAGTTTGCTAAGGGGACCGCCTACGGCAAGAAAAGCAAACGGTGGAACAATATTACCAACGCTGTTACTGTCCATTTAGACATGGAACCACTTAGTCCTGTTGAGAAAGGAGCTTCAAGGAGGTGATTAAAACACTGGACCCAGAGATGTTTTACCAAGTCCAAATTACTGCAGTAATTATTCTCTAAATTGTTAGGAAATGGGGTTTACACCTCGTCATGCATGAAAAAAAAATACTGTCAAATACCGTGATACTGATATAATTTTGAAAAATACCGTGATATCAATTTTTGGTCATACAGCCCAGCTCTAGTGTCAGGTGGAGTCAGGTACAGATTTGTTGGTTCAGATCTCTGTAATTACTGGAACTATCCTCATGAAACAAAAACTGACACACCCCTGGTCTAGACCCTATGTGACGTGTATTTCTCCTTCTGACTCTTGTGTTTGTTCACAGGTCACATTCACCCGGACAAACCAGCGCTCCATCCTGATGCTTCCTGGTTTTTCACACTTTCATATTAAATTCCAACTTTCTCCTTCTTAAATCTTATAAATATTACATGATTGCGTGGCAGAGTGGTTAGCAGTGCTCTTGGCTCATATGTAGAATGTGTTTGTGTTCTCCAGACCAGGATCCTGACAGGTTTAACCCAGAGACACTGAAGGATGGGTCAAATGCAGAGGGCACATTTCTTTCCTTGGACTTTTCCTGGAGCGGTTGTTTAAAGGGCTCGTTTATTTTAAACCTAAACCTGGGTACACGGCGGGGCGTCTTCTTCATGATCTCTGCTCTTTTGCTTTGGGGCTGATATGAAATGTGGAAGAGGTTTGGAAAGATTGCAGCAAATTTCTTCCACTTTGGCCCAGAGCAGCTTAAACACCGACTGTGGAAGATCTCATAACTCGAACATGAAGAACATAAAACAAGTTCACGCAAATATTTGAAATGACACAAGTAAAGGCGCCGTACCTGATTTTTACTGTCTTAAAGGAATATTAACGTTTTTACAATCTGAACCTTATTTCGGTAATAAAACAACGTCATTTACTCACCCAGAGTACTTTGGTGTCATTTGGAGCATTTCGGGAGATTTTGTAGTTTAGCGATATCCGTTTAACGTGAGTGCTCGGGGCACGGGGTTGCACGCACCAAATGACACAAACTTTAGCACTTTTCAGATGACAAAAGCTCAATGTTCGCCTACAGTTTCGCTGGAGTCCAAAGTGGTCTGTAATATGATATCCATCCATGTTTTCGTGTTTGGATCCATTCTCAAAGCAACTAGCCACAGCTTCAGTAACTCCGGATTGTGACGAGGAAGCCTGTGAAAACTCAACTTTGTCCAAGCTGTCATTTCGTTTTCACAACCGGGATAAATGCATGTTCGCACCATTTCGGGTTTTCTCAAGCGGAGATGTTTATGAGTGTAACAGAGAGCTGAGAGCGTCGTGTTATCTGCAAATCAGCTGTCAATACGCGCATGCGCACTGTCCTCGTCATCCAATGAAAACATGGATGGATATCGTATTACAGACCACTTTGGACTCCAGCACTGAGCTTTTGTCATCTGAAAAGTGCTAATGTTTGTGTCATTTGGTGAGTGCAACCCCGTGCCCCAAGCACTCACATTAAACAGATATCGCTAAACTACAAAATCTCCGGAAATGCTCCAAATGACACCAAAGTACTCTGGATGAGTAAATGAAGTTGTTTTATCACCGAAATAAGGTTCAGATTGTAAAAACATTAATATTACTTTAAAAACAGGAAAAACAGAACGAGTTCATTGTAAACAGTTTGCAGTGGTCCAAAGTTCTTCCTCACTTCCCTTATGCGTTCAGAGTGTTGGAAAAAATTCTCAAGACCTCGTAGGAAAAATGCAGGCACTTTAATGTTGAACAGCAGATGATACAGACATGATTCTTCATTTCCTTTCGTCTCCCATCGTCTCCCATCGTCTCCTAAGTCTTGGTACAGAACTGAGCTAAATTTAACCTACAGACTTGTTAACCATTAACTCATTATTAGGACGCTTAGGTAATGAACTTATGCAAACAACATACATAACATGATAATAAAACACAGGCAAAGTCCAGTTTAAAAGACCACGTCTTCTAGGTTTTTCACTGAATCAGCATAAATCAGCCATAGTTGTCGTAAACCTCAATGTATTGGTAACTATTGAGTGATAACACAAGAACAGAACATCAGCGACCTTTGACGTATTTCATAACAAAGATTATTTTCCTCACAGTTCCCTCCTTTGATCACATAAACACATGTGATCACACTTACATAGTAGAGTGGCAAGATGCTCCCTCTACAAATAAAATTAATCATCCCAATATAACAATTTAACCTTAGCATTCATAGAGCATAACACATCTCAATGTCTTCATGTCAATATATCATGTAAATCATTGTACAAAACTCGGACGGCAGAATAAGTCACAAGAAGCAACACCTTAGGGCTTAGAATTTAGATCATTTATTTATTCAGCCAAAACTTAATTCGTTCAGTTTTGATTAGACTAGATTAATGTATCAGTAAGTCAAAATTACTCTATTAAACCTCTGAGGCAAAGGACAACGCAACAGCCAATTACAATTAAAATAGCAATTGCAGTCACTATGGTAGTGATAATGGAGACAATTGTCGCAGCCCATGGGCCAAACATTTTATGAAACCAACTTGTCCAGGCATATTCAAGTACACCAGAGTTTCTTTAAGCTGTGAGGACAAGGACCTCTTATGGACATATAGAACTTGAGTCGGTTTTAAATTCAATGAATCTGTAGGACCTATAGTGAATAGGATAATTAGCATAATTGGCACACACACACCTCACCATGTTGGAGATAGTATTGCATATAGACGGAAGTCTGCACATAACCACCAAATATCTGCTCATGAAATGGATTGGTTAGTCAAAAGTGCAAAATTGTCATAATTGTCAGAAGTAAAAGTCTAAAAGTAAAAGTCTGATTACAAAAATTATTAATAAAACCCTCAATGTCAACTCTGTTGTCAGTCCTTATGTCTGCGTTTGTGATCATATCTCTGAGAAAACATGTATACATTGCAGTTCCCATTTTCCAAGTGGTGGGTATGTCCTTTGAAGTTACAACCAGTAACTTGTCATGGAGTTGATAACCTCATCAGTCCATTCAAATGATTTTCTAGTGAAGAGCTTAAGTATACTCGTCAAGTCCTTGTTATTGGAATATGGTATGAATGCAGTAGTTAGTTGTGGTCTGGCAGCCGAACATACAATACAATCTTCTATGGTCAGAGTATGGACCGTATACTGTACTCATTTTAACTCATTTTAGTATGTTTAAAGTGTTTTCTATCATTTCCAATCCTGTCTCTATTTTTTGCTTCAGTCAAAGAATTTATTTCATTCACTGGAGCAATCTTATTAATTACTAATATGGTTATGTGGATATAGCCTTCAAAATTTAAATTGATTCTCCGATTACATGAAACAGTGGGGTTTTTTGAGCACTGGAAACCTATAGCATATATTCCTAAGTCACTAACTTCTGGATTTTGAATTGATAGTTGCATCGCTGAGTAGGGGATTTACTCCCTCTGCAATGCTTTAGATCTGCTTGATAAGATGCCTCATCTTTCCTGATCTTTGTCAGGGTAATTCTCTGCTGTTAATCAGTTAAAATCACCTTGGTCTGTATTATGATGATCGTCCGTACTAGAAATTGCTCTGACATTGTTTGTGACCTTGTGGTCCTCATAATTATTAACTCTGGTCAGACAAGTGTCTTTACAAACAATTTGGATATTAAAAACATAATCTATAGCGGGTATGTTTGACCTACAGTCCAATATTTCACATACGTCGAATAAAACATTACATGTTTGGCCTTCATAGCAATATTTTTCAATTCTGGAAATTTTAGAAAGTTCCCTTTTTTGCCCTTTTTAGTGCTCCTTGTGTCTTACCCATATAGTTGGCTGAGTTGGTCGTGCCGTGAGTGGTCGTTGTGGTTGTCGTGTTGTTTGCCAGCCGTCCGAGATCAGTCTCAGTCAGTAGAATGTATTCCCAAACTATAACAACAAAGAATAATATAATCAGCGTAGTCAAGATTACACATTGTAAATTTAACAAATTATCATAATATGGCCTATACTGTCCTTTTTCTTCTCTATCTCCTCGATCTCCTCCCTTTTTCCTCCCCTTCTGGAGCCTCAGCGACGAAGGGTCGGATGGGGTCATCAGCTGTTCACTGGTTTCAGCATCCGGTTCTGCATAGGCAGCTTCATCCTGGTTCCAGTAGTCCATTGATGGTTTCTTAAATTCCTGCTGCTTGTTCTTCTTTGAGTTCATTTTGGTATTTCTGCAGTTGGAGTTTCATAGTGGCCAGTTCCAGCTCTTGCATCTTCTCCTCAGCCTCTTTTTTCCCCTCTGGTACTTGTTTATTTGATGGCTGCAGTGTGCATCGAACTCATCATCAGATTTAGTGTATATGCCCATCACATCGTCCAAAGCGTCTTTCACTGCTTTTGGCATACCTTTCACCAGAGCTGAGCGATAGATGATTGACATTCCTGCTCTGGCATCGATCCGCTCTCCTGTGACATCATGGTATAGATTGGTAGCACGTTGTTTATAACTGTAGTAGTCTTCGTTGTCTTTCATTTGCATTGACAACAATTCTTCGGTCACGACAGAAGGATAGCGTTGACTGAGTTCTCTCTCCAACACATCACGATAGTTGTATACACCTTCTTGATCACACAGTGCATATCTCAAGCTCCTTTCGATAGCTTTTCTGATGTTTCTGGCAACAGTTTCGTCAGCAGCTTTGGTCAGAGCAGCCTGAATATCACCCCAGCAAAGTTGGTCTCCTGCGGTTTGTTTGAAAAGAGCTCTTAGCCATGGTAAGCCACCTTTGGTAAGTCTTGGAAGTGTCAACATCAAAGCACTCCAGTCTTTGATTGAAAATGGCTGATAGACCACAGTTTGACCATCTGTTCTCACTGGATACACACTTGCTTTTGGCCCTCGTTCCTTCCGCTGGCTGGGAGTATAAACTCCTGTCAATACTTTGTGCGTTGCCCTGGAGAATGAATCTTCTCCAAATTGGGAGGGCTTCGAGAATGTAGCAGCTTTAGTATCGGGGCTTCTCAGCTTGCCGCTGGCGTAGGGTGAGGGATGGTATGGTCTTGGTGACTTGTGGTAATAATCTCTTCGTTCAATAGGTGGGTCGGGCAATGGTTGGTACATGTTATCAAATAGAGAAATCTCTCTGTCAGTGTCCTCATCCCATGCCCTTCTACTTCTTCTGTGTGACCTTCCTCTTCTCTCAGCAG
The DNA here is from genome assembly GCA_036785185.1 of Paratrypauchen microcephalus. Classification (NCBI taxonomy): domain Eukaryota; kingdom Metazoa; phylum Chordata; class Actinopteri; order Gobiiformes; family Gobiidae; genus Paratrypauchen; species Paratrypauchen microcephalus. The sequence goes on along the minus strand of JAVJIX010000269.1, from coordinate 159,498 downwards.
ACCCTTTTTCATCTTCGGTGTCACAACAAGAGTCTCTGAATTGTCTATGAGTTAGCACTGAATCTTCCTTTATTTTCACTTCTTTTCCAGTTTTCTTTAGGACCAAGATAGAAGACAGTTCTTTGGTATCTTGTAGGACTTTCAGGACTTTTGATTTGCTCGGGCTTGTTTGGGGTCCGCTTCATCCTGGAGTGCTTTATTCAACCAATATTCTGTCAACTGGCCAACCATGATAAAGTGTGAGGACATTTTGTGGTAATTTGTTTTTAAAGTTTAATTATTTATTTATTATACAAATTTTGGGCACAACGTCCAGTTTATGGCTTTTTAGTGAATGTATCGCTATTTTGAGTACTGTGTACTTTTTGATTCTACCTTTGGCTCTAAAAAATTTAATTCTTGGGGGCTTCTCCATTCTATAGACAGTTCTCTAGAAGGGAGAAGAAATTTGATTTAGATAATTGTAACTTCAGGTTATAATTAGTTTAAAATATTTAATTTAAAATTTTAATCACCTGATTTACGCACAGTTTTTTCCTTAATTAGAATATGTGTCTGTCACGTTTTGTTGTCTGCGGGACGGTCCGAATTGTAGCTATTAAGTTTTAAGCTTCTGCAACAAAGAGAGAGAAAAGTAGCGTAGGAGTAAACGTAGAATTTTGAAAATAATTATTTTATTAATATTTAATTTAGATAAAACAAAAAAACTCCAAATCTTAAGTTATTTATAAAAGCAATTAGTTTATCCAATACCTCCTTTAATGTGACAGGTGATATAACCTTTTGTATTTTTGAATTGTACCCGAAAAAATGAACTGTAATAAATTAAAAATAACCTTGAGCAATTTAAACCTCTATACTCCAATTATCTGTGTTAAATTTTAAAATGTATCTACCTCCTCAATTGTTTTAGGACCTGATTGCCGATAAGATATTTACTTTAATAATTGCAATGCTGTCTCAATAGCTTAAACTGTTTCTTATTTATTTATTATTTCGTTCATTGATGGCACCGTGCAAAGAGTAATTCTCACACTGCTCCTTTAAACTCAAACTAGTCCAACTCGTACTGAGCAAACATACAGACCAGAGGCGCTCCGAGCCTGAAGCAACAAAGCGCTTTCTTTAATTCCCACATAACACTCAAAATACAGATTAACACTATTCTATCCTTGTCCCTAATTTTTCTAATTCCTTTTTCTCAACTTCTTACAACATTAACAAGAACAACAACATTAATAGAGCTAAATTACGAGCTGACATATCTTTCCCTGTGACCTCTTGACCTCTCTGCTCACTGCCGCTCATACACTCACACACACACACACACACACTCAGAAAGACCGCAGGCAAATAAACAAAACACCCGTAACAAAATTTATTATTCCCATGAAATTGATTAAGCTAGCAAATCTTTGTGAGCTGAATTTAAAATATTTACAATTGTATTGAATTTAGAATTTATTGGTTTAAGTAAATTACACAATGCAAGACTTTTACTTGAGATTTGCCAAAACAAGACAATTTTCAGTAAATAGAAAAATCTCCCGTTTTAGGTTATTCTCCAAATATTCCAGGACATGCAATAATTTCAGAGATTTATTCCGAATTTTAAGAACATGCAATTTTAAATTACTCAATAAATACAGAATTATTTGATCCAAGTATCATTTGTAAGATCATAACACTCACACAACCAGAATTTCCACAAACATCTCTCCAATAAATGCCATAATTCTTATCTCTCAACATTCTTCTATCACATTTTATTTATAATCAAAGCTTTCAACAAAACTTTACATAAACCACCATAGCCAATATTTAACTCAAATCAAGACTCTAAACATCTCTCCATCTCATGTTTGCTCAAACAAGTGCTTCTTAATAATTTAAACCATTTACAAAGTGCCATCAATTTGAAAAATTCATTTATACTGTCTTCCTCTTTAAATCGACACCAAGAAACAAATCTCCCAGGTAATTCTAAATGTGTCCTACTCGTCTTTTTAATTTTTTCAGTATCTGCGTAATTTTGGTGGAATTAGCCGAACACAGACTTTTCGTTATTTTTTCAGCTTTTTCTGAAATCTCCTTTACAAGCTCAGCTTTTAGTTTCAAGTGTATTTCTTTTTCACAAACTTTTGATGACGCTCTCGTAACAGTACTACCAGACGGGAGAGTCATAAAAAGGCAACCTGCTTGTAATTTAGGTCGGTTTTTCCAGGTACAACTCAATTTAATTTCGGTCACATCAGTTTCCTGTACCAAAGTATTATTAATTTCGTCACAAATAAAATTGCGCATCCCCTATAAGATTGAGTATGCTACGAGTGTCTGTCAATTCGTATTAGTTGCGTTTAGTTGGACAATTGACCTTCGGCCAATTTTACAGAAGCAAGTGACGTCATGTTCTTCGAACTCTTACTTCTGCATCCTGGGTGTCTTGAGAGCTTAAGGCAATCAAAAACACCAATGATGTTACTTTCAGTATCTGCCGATACCACATTTTGGAATTCCTCTCTCTTTTTTTTTTTTATTATTTTTATATATAAACTCAAATTAGGAGTTTTTGTTTTTTCTTTTTGTGTAAAGTTTAACCACAAAAGTGTTTTTCTTACAAAATCCGCTTTTTTTCTCTCTTCGTGCAAAGCAATAAACACGGAACTTAATTAATAACTTTGTTTTTTAATCACGCTTTATCAAATTTAAAGCTTAAACGCTCACTATTATTTTGATTCTACGCTCCTTCTTTTCTCACGTGTTGGCGTATAAACACGGACTTTTTAATTACTGATTTTATATTGTTTTAAAATTACCACTTAATTTATTACAAAGGTCCCTCACAAAACATCACATATAATTTTTGGTTTTGGCCAATGTGACAGATATTCTTTGAAAAAGGCACTGCCATACCGTTTTTGTAGAGCTCTGGATGCGTTGTTTCTCAAAGGGGCCTTTGGGGAGACGACGGCCTGGTCCTTTCTGCATAGTTCTTTCACGTCGCGGTGTCACCAAATGTGGAATTAATTCTCAAGACCTCGTAGGAAAAATGCAGGCACTTTAATGTTGAACAGCAGATGATACAGACATGATTCTTCATTTCCTTTCGTCTCCCATCGTCTCCCATCGTCTCCTAAGTCTTGGTACAGAACTGAGCTAAATTTAACCTACAGACTTGTTAACCATTAACTCATTATTAGGACGCTTAGGTAATGAACTTATGCAAACAACATACATAACATGATAATAAAACACAGGCAAAGTCCAGTTTAAAAGACCACGTCTTCTAGGTTTTTCACTGAATCAGCATAAATCAGCCATAGTTGTCGTAAACCTCAATGTATTGGTAACTATTGAGTGATAACACAAGAACAGAACATCAGCGACCTTTGACGTATTTCATAACAAAGATTATTTTCCTCACAAGAGCGTCCTCATTATTCACCACGATGAGTTTATAAGTGCTTTTCACAGCTCTCACAGACCAGAGTGGAGTTTTGTCATCGTCATTATCTGGACCATACAGACTCTAAAACACGAAAAGACCTTTTTTATACCAAAGACAGAGGCTTTATTCAGCCAAAATGTCCAAAAAGAATCATTGTCATCACGTATTCTGTATTTAGAATCCTTCACTCTCCATATTTGACCCTTTATTTGGTTGATAATATCTTTAAAAAGTCTCCAGTAGAAATGTGTGAGCAGTGGACTCCTAAACGTCCTCATTTTTGCAGCTCTGTTTTATGCCGTTATTGCAGATCTTCTCTTTTCTATTGGGATCAAACTGTAGCTGTGTGGACGACATATTTAAGATAAGATAAGATAATCCTTTATTTGTCCCACAATGGGGAAATTGCAGTGTCACAACGCAAGTTTCAGAAACAGTAGGAAAATATGAGCACGCATCAAAATTAAGATAAATAATAATAAGTATGTACAATCAACATTTAGGATTTGAGTCTGTTTCTTAATCTACTCAAGACGTTTATTGATACTTTGCAGCTGATTTCATCAACATTCCCTGGGGGTGTGACGCTAACTGTAGGCACTGCTCTGTCTGAAGCTCCTGTTACTCAAGTTAGACTTTAAATGGATAGTGCGTTTTTTTTTTTTTATGTTAATCTGTATGGCTTCCCCTTCAACAGTGTTGTGAGATTAACACTGACTTACCCATGACAGCGTGCTCTGGTCCCGGTTCTCCTCCGGTAACGTAGCTCGTGAACGTAGTTCTGGTAAGTTAGCCAGAACAGTTAATAAAGCTTGTTTTTCTTCTCAAAACAAAACATTTGTCCGAAAGGTGATATATTTGCGTCCCAAACAGTTGTCCACAAAACATCCAGCAGCGTAGTTAGCATTTGCATATTGTCTCTCTCGATTCGTATCCCTGCGCCCACGTTAGCTCTATTGCCTGTTCACTTGATGTCGCCGTACCGCATCCGCCGTACACTTCCGCTAAAGGTTAACAGCCTAATAATAAGTAATAGGCGCGCACTGATACGAATCAAAACGAGATATGTGAATGCTAACTACGCTGCTGGATGTTTCATGGACAACTGTTTGGGACGCAAATATATCACCTTCCGGACAAATGTTTCGTTTTGAGAAGAAAAACAAGATTTATAAACAGCCCCCGCAAACTTATGGGACGTACTTACGTGGGCTCCAGAACCCGAGCAGAACCGGGCTGAGCGGAGACTGTCAGAGGTAAGCCGGTGTTACCGCACGAAACTTTTAGAAGGAAACCCATACAGATTAACATAAAAAAACCTGCATTATCCCTTTAATCTGAGTTTTGTTTTAGCCCAATCTGACCATAAAGATGGTTGAGACTGATTTAGCTGGAACTCTGCTGTTAAAGTCCCTCTAAATTTAAAATAACATTACCACAAGCGAGCAGATTTTCATTTCGTCGCTCTCACCTTTTAGTTGGAAATCAATCTCCTAAACAGGACCACAAACGCTCAGACTTGAAAATGTGCTCTTTAAATCCACTTTGTGTTTTTTCTTGACTTTTCACACCACTGAAAACCTTTCTTCACAGTGTTTTATGACGTGTGCCTTGTGTCACCATGGTAACTGCTGAACATTCCACCATAGAGATACATGCAGAACACCCCCAGCGTGACATCACTGCAGAGTATCGATTGTCAATGCTGCTTTTTTTTTTTTCCTCCGTTGTGAAAAAGTTGTGATTTATTTTGTTTATTTAAAAGCCATTTGTGTCCGTTTGTGTTTATTATTTTATTCTGGTTTATTTTTGTGTGATTTGTATAAACTTTTGCGAAGGTTCGTTTAGACGCACCGCTTGAACTAATCAGGATATTTTTGCTTTTCAATAAAATCTATTTGGGTGAAAAAGATCGTCTCCAAACAGGCCTGGACTGGCCATCTGGCATACCGGGCATTTTCCCGGTGGGCCGACAGTCCTCGGGGGCCGGTACCGGTGCTGTTTTTTTTTTTTTTTTAACTTAGAGCCCGGTCACCGGCTCACAATCTAAAGGAGGCGGCCCATTGGTCCATCTTCAATATAGACAGTGGACTAAACCAATCAGGATATAGAGAGCGGTCCCGCCCCGTTCTCTGCGCTGAGCCCCGCCAGTTTCATAATCATAACTGTTGAGCGAATGAGCGGGGAAACAAGGAAACGCGCAAGAAAGGAGGTGCGGAGAATTAGCGGACTGCACCGGCTATGGATCCTACACACTGGCCGTGACTTTCATCTATCCATCTCTATATAACACAATGCACAAGAGGAATAAAACAGCAACACAATCAACAGCACTGTCAACAGGACTTATTATCGCCATATGTTTGATGTTATCCGGGGACATCCACCCGTGCCCGGGCCCACACCACTTCAAAACGCCGGGAGAGGCTCACCCACTCGCGGAGGAGACACGCGTCACTCCTACCTTACAGGTATGCTCTTTAGGTACTCCTCCGTGTTCCTCTGCTTACTCTGTGCCCGTCGCCAAACGCGACTGAGCTGTCGACGGCGATGTTGTGGATGGCGCGGTACCGGGGCGGTCTGTCGGTGAGCTGCACGGGGAACGGCCGGGCCCGCGGGTGTGTGGCGGTGCATCGGATAGTAGCTTCCGTCGGGAGTCCGTGGGAAAGCTGCGCGCTATAGCCTCTGCATCAGCAGCTGACAGCAGACCAGCGGCACCAGGCGGGGTCGTGCCAACGGTAAACCCCAGAAACCCAGTTTTTAAAAAATACCGCATGTTCAAGTTTTTTCAAACACTCAACCAGTCCAAAATGATCTGGGACCCCAGTGCCAAGCCAAAGGGATTATTATGTGGACATCTAAATGTTACAAGTATATGTAACAAACGTGAACAGGTTGAACATCTCTTATGCGAATCTAATATCGACTGTTTTGGTATGTCTGAATCTTGGTTAAAACAAACATCTGCAGAAGCTTTAATAAATATGCCGGGATATCAAGTCTTTAGAAAAGACAGAGAGAGGGGCAATGGTGGATGAATGAAATCCAAGTTCTCGGCGAATTTCACCTGGGGGTGTGGTCGCAAAAAAGGCATGAATAATAAATGAATGTTGCTGTCCTGTGGTAGCAAGTGGTTGCGATGCAGTAGCCGGTCAGCTAGCGCTAAAGTTTGAGTGCTCAAAATATCTGCAGTGGGGTACTAGCCTGGACTATGTTGTATCAGCTCTAATGATTATTTGCCTCCACTAAGAACATAATTCATATTAACAAGAATCCATGTTCATGGTTACAACAAGGTCATGTAAATCATTTAATCATTTATTGTTTCCCTCATGATATTAGCCCACTTCAGCATACAGTAAATGGATTGGAGACGTAGTTAACTAGCTAGTGGGCAGCTAAAAAAATAAATAAAGGTTTAGATGCGTGAAGCATGAGCTGACGAAGCCTCTCGGATGAGCGGCGAAACGTATTCAGCCAAACAAACTTTGTCCAGTTGACAAATTGAACTTCTCCTTTGATCAAAGGTTTAGATGGCAATCTACAGTGGTCTATTTGCTTGACTATATTTACATCGAGCCTAAACAACAAACCATGTTGATTGAATAGATAATACTCCCTACAACTGTATACAGCTGGTACTGAACATCATATTTGATACTGTATTTTATATTTGACTTCTACTTTTCTATTTAAATCTGATTTTACATATATATTTATTATCATTATCTTATGTATATAATTGTGTCTCATCTGACACAGGTCTATTGCTCTTTGGTTGCTTTTCCATCTATTTTTCTTTTTGTTCTTTTACCCTCTGTTTTATATCATATATCATATATTATATATTATATTTGATGAGTGAGCTACTGTACCCAAAACAATTTCCCTTGTGGATCAATAAAGTCTAAGAATACACTTTAGGTTAAGAAACCTTTTAATCATGTACATGTTTCCACACTGACTCCACTGGTGATATCCATATTGGTCAGACTTTTTTTGATAAACAATAAATTCCACACACATCATACATTGAATAGGCCAATTTAAGAGCATCGTTACTTCCGGTCAGCCATCTTGCCTTGCCTCGTGCTGCCTTAGTATGAGATTTATCTGATCATTATCAAAAGTAAAAATGTAACCTAAAGATACTAAATGTCTTGATGGTTTAGATAGTTCCACAGTTTTTCCAGGTAGTTGCCAATATTTTTATTTTTGGTTTTCTATTTATCACTTAGTGTAAAGTGTAATAATCTGTCCCTCTTCCTGTCTGGTCGAGCCAAGCTGTTGAGAGAGAGAAGAGAGAGTAGACTACTTTTCCCGCCCAGAGCCTGATAGAATGTAAGAATTTTTAAATCACCCCCAAAGCGAGATGCTACAAACCCTGTAGTGAAGAAGTAGTGTAGTGTTTCCCCTTGGCCAAGACGTAACAATAGTCAAATACATTACTTTGGGGAACACAAACATAAATTAGTCTGTTGTGCTCCGCTAATTATGAGGGGCCGTTCTGAGCCAAAAATGCCAGGGCCGTTTTTTTGTCCCAGTCCAGCCCTGATTACATGTATTTATCTCCATGGAGACGAGCATGTGACACCACCAGGCCAAGTTACAGGTCAGTTATGTGGGGAGGAGAGTGTGCTCATATGAATACATTTTGAGGAATAACCTCTGTAATTAAATCTTACACAGATTAATTGAATATCTGACTGTGGAACATTCTAGGTGACGTAATGATATTCCATGGAGAAAGTGACATAATGCACCTTTAAATAATGAGTTTGATTAGTTCTGGACTCATGATTATGGGAGTACACGTCATCCAACGAGCTGTGAGCTTTGGTTTTCTTCACTAATGGTTTAATTAGTTTGATTCTACAGAGACTCGTTTGTAGAACTGAAGCTCCGCCTCTTCATAGAGACACTGAAACAAGCAGCAGGTTTTCATTTGTGTGTTTTTAGTGTTGAAAAGCGGATACATGACATTTTCAACTCTACATGTATCACCCAGAGTCTGAATGTTTTTAATCAGTACAGAGCAGTGGGCGGGGATAGGGGGTAGTTGAAAGGACAATACGAGATGACTCAAACATGCATTAATCAATCGAAATATAACTTGGAGTAAGATGATGATGATGGAACACTTGACCTGTGTCCCCACACTGTGTCTCTTCTGTTTATTTAAAAGCCGTTTGGGTCAGTTTGTGTTTATTATTTTATTCTGGTTTATTATTGTGTGATTTGTATAAACTTTTGTGAAGGTTCATTTACTTATTAACTGTAGACGCACTGTTTGAACTTCAATAAAATGTGTTTGTGTGAAAAAGATTGTCTCCAAACATCTGTGATGAACGCTGGACAGAAGCGCTCGTATCACGTTCAAATGACACGAGAGCAGCGCCATCTCGCGGTCCAGATGTCACTTTACAGTATAAGGATTTATCCACATGCTCGGCCAGTGGTTATCTGCAACTTTAACTGCCTGATGTCTCCATGGAGATGTTTAATGCCATAATGATGAGCATTCTGGGCAAAGCAAGAACATCTCCACGGAGACGAGCAGGTGGCAGACCCTCCTGAAAAGTTCCACACTGTTTATGCACCAAACTATAGACTCTACAAACACATTTACATTTATATATACAAACTTATATACAGTCTAGGACTAGACCAGGTCTGAACCAGGACTAGACCAGGACTGAACCAGGACTAGACCAGGTCTGAACCAGGACTGAACCAGGACTAGACTGAACCAGGACTAGACCAGGTCTGAACCAGGACTAGACCAGGTCTGAACCAGGACTGAACCAGGACTAGACCAGGACTGAACCAGGACTAGACCAGGTCTGAACCAGGACTAGACCAGGACTATACCAGGCCTGAACTAGGACAACCAGGACTAGACCAGGACTGAACCAGGACTAGACCAGGACTGAACCATGACTGAACAAGGACTAGACCAGGACTAGACCGGGACTGAACCAGGACTTGACCAGGACTAGACCAGGACTAGACCAGGACTATACCAGGCCTGAACTAGGACAACAAGGACTAGACCAGGACTGAACCAGGACTAGACCAGGCCTGAACTAGGACTAGACCAGGACTTAACCAGGACTAGACCAGGACTAGACCAAGACTGAACCAGGACTAGACCAGGACTAGACCAAGACTGAACCAGGACTAGACCAGGACTAGACCAGGACTGAACCAGGACTAGACCAGGCGTCATGTCTCTGGGTTAAAACACATTCATATTTTATCAGGTTAATAAGTTAGTGAAAAGGCGTCTACGTTCAGGCAAAAACTATCTGAGAGATTATGAACAGCAGAATGCAGCAGGGGCAGAGTTCAAGCCAGACTTCAATGCAGAGCAACCAGACATCACTGCAGCCACAGACCAACCGGACCCTGCAGACCAACAAGACCCTGTGAACCAACCACCGCCAGAGAGACAGCAACCATCACCTCCATGCTGTAACCGACTGTAACCGAGAACTGAGAGCGTCGTGTTATCTGCAAATCAGGCAGGGTCCCCACGGCGGAGAGGAACCCCTGGGGCTCTAAAGGGGAGGCCACCCCCCCGGGACCAGGCAGCACGTCGGCGTTCACCCACATGGGACGAGGCGAGGGGCCCCAGATCTGCTCCAGCAACTGCACGGAGGGCGCCACCGCATCCAGACTGAACGACACATAACCAGAGATTTAAAGGTTCCGTCACCTGCTTGTTTCCATGGATACATCATTACTCTACCTGGAATGTTCCACAGTGTGACATTAAAAAGCTCTACTTTACATTTATTCAATTACAGATAGTTTTATAGCTCAAAAATACAGAAAAACAGACATTCTGACTGTGAGCAGGGTCGCCTCTCCACAGATCTGACCTGTAACTTGGTCTGGTTTAGTCTCCGTGAAGATAGAAAGGTTTAATGCCACACTCTGAAACATTCCAGACAAAGCAATAACATCTCCACACACAGAGAAAAGCGTTTGACGAACCCTCTGCCAGAAAAGTTACACAATGCAGCTTTAAAACAGATTTAGTGACAGATTTAGCGAACATGGAAATAAAATAATCCCTCCATAAACCATCAGTGTTTGAGAAGCGAAAAACTTTGTGAAACGTCTCATATTTATCTGAAACTTTGCGGCAGATCGTGGTCAAGTGTTAAAGGTGTTTTGAGTTTTTGTGGAACCTGAGAGTCTAAACTCAGGGCTGAACTAAAACCTGTGTCTCCCCTTTTCTACGTCACAAAGTGAGTTCTGCCGTCTGACCTCCAGGGGGCAGGAGAGAGGAGACACTTCGGTGTGGGGGAAATAAAAGGACTTTTTCTGCTCTGTTCATACGTAATGAAATGATTGCAGTGACTTGTAATAAAGGTCAAATAAGAATGTGTTTAAAATGTGTCTGTGTTTATTTATTTTATTTATTTTGTTAGCCAACTCTTTCCAGAGGTTGTTAAAAAAAAAAAAAGTTAAAAAATTGATTTCCTGATTAAAAATATTGGCCACTTTCTGCACATAACTCTGGACATTAAATCTACAATAATTACTGCAATCTTTTTTTTTTAATTCATATTTTTCCACAGTTAAAACATTTGGCAGAATATTTGACAGATTTTTTCTTTTTAAATCAACAAATAAATAGGCTGATTTAATGCAAATATGTTGCCTATCCTATTAAATGTCATTCTTTTAAATCTGAAACAGCAACAAGAACAAATCCTCACGATGGTCTCCATTTAATGACACTGAGTGGTAGAAGTGCCTTTCACAGGTTAAAACACAGGTTAGATCATTATATTCAAGATTTTTCTAAAAAAAAAAAAAAAAAAATTTTTCCCCCAATGTGACAAAATTTTTTGGTTTACAATTTTAGTTCTTGGTTGAAATTATGAATTCCACAACTGTACAACAGTAATGCACATAGAAATTATTATTCTACAAACAAAATATAACAAAACACTCTACTTGGGTTGAAATTATGTTTATAGTATCAGAAAAAACAAGTGTTTTTTCGTTTGCCTGCCGGAGGTCCAGCAGATTTTCAAAATTTGAACAACGTGTCAGCGAAGTGAACCAATCAGAGAAGAGTTAACGGGCAGCGAAGTGAACCAATCAGAGAAGGGCGGACGTGACGTCAGCAGAGCGACAATGCTCAGTGAGAAAGTAAACAAACAGAGTAGTGAAGAGCGGAGAGCTAATTCAACATGGCTAGCGCTACAGAGATCGCTGTAAATCACTAATGTCGTTGTTGCGGTAAAAACATGAGGATACGTGATGTAATTGGAAACTCCATGTTGATTTTCGAACAGGGTTATAAGTCACGAAGCTCACCTTTCTTGCAACAACTTGCGAATTCGGGTGTTTGCATTAAGACCCGAGTTAAATAGATCTATTAGAATGTGTAGGACTTGTGTAAACCTTGTCGGGCGCTTGAAACGGGACCTACCCATTTTTCGCAAATAGCAACAAGACGAGGAAACTCTCAATACTGAACCAACAACAGACAACACCTGGAGCTGGTGAGAAACGAGAACGCTCAACTCCTTCTAAAACTCCTAGAGCACTGAAGAAGATTCGGCGTAGCCCTCCCCCCACTCAGTCTGCAACAAGACGAAGCATCACACAGGTAAGCGTGCTGTTGCTATACGCTTTACTGAGTGTGTAGGCTATATCCAAGTAAACATTAGAGGCATGGAAGAACCCGATTTAAGTAGGATATATACAACACAGTTTTGTCATATTTCAGTGAAATAGTATCTCACCTGACAGTGTGAGGTCCTCCATGTTATCATTCACACTTGCCATGTCCTCAGAGAGCCCTTCTGCCCTAGAGATCAAGTAAAGTTCAGTGGAGACTTTTAGCTCCTGTAGTCTCTCTCCACAGGTGGCCGCTAACTCCTTTTGTTTGCCGATTGTATGCTGGTAAGATGTTGTGATGGCCATTTTGCTTAGCCTCTGAAAGGCAGCCTTTTTAGTGCCTCCATGCTGCAATATACTGTTCAGATAATAAGCAAAGGTTGACATCCGAGGCTCTCTCCCTCGTAGTGCTACACAAAGTGCAGTGCAAGCAGCTGGTAGACTTTTGCTGCTGATCGTTTGGAAAATGGACAGAAAAAATGGAGACATGTTTTCAAGGTCCACAAGGAGCTTATCAAATGAAAAAAGACTTTAGATCCTCTGTAGTTTTCCACAGCATAAATGTGTTGTTTCACATGTAAGGGATGTGTTTTTGTGATAGTTTTGGCGGGTTGTTGTGGTGGTTAAGGGTGGGTGGGTTTATTGGTAGTCAAATTTGACATTATATTGGTCTGAATGCATTGGTAGTCGGTGTAGCATTTTCAAACGCAGTCAGTGTAACATTTGAATAAAAATGACACTAGTGTAGAGTACTATTGACACTATACATGTGTTAGCCAGTGTTAAAACTCCCTACAGTTGTACAATTGTACAACTGTTTAAATTACTATAGCTGAGTGTAAAAATAACACTAGTGTTAGTGTTAAATTAACACTGACTGCGTGCACATGGGAAACTCCAAACCGATTGCAAAGTGATTGGGGTCGTAACGGCTGCATGTGCACAGGGATTGGCTTGGATTGGGATTGGTTTGCCCCATCCCCCAGAAACCCCTGGCCTAGGCCGATAGCAAACCACTTGGAGTCGTCATGTGAACGATTTCGTATTGGATTAGCATACTGCGCATGGGCGCCAGGAATTTCAGGAATTTCACCCAGAAGTTGTAAGAGTGGTAGGGGGTGCCTCTCAGTACCACAGTACCAATTGTTGTTTCAGAAGAAAACATGGCTGCGAAGAAATCAACAAGCACGCACTACTGGACAGACTAAGAAACTGGGTTCATGCTGCACCAGGTGCGAGAGATAAACATTTAAAAATATGACACCAAAGATGGCGGCGCGTGAAGACGCAGCGGCCCCTCGTCCGGCCGATAGCGTAGTGTTTTCACCGTCTTTGTCTAGTCTATCTTGTCCGTCTTCAGTGTTTTTTAACAAGTACAGTAGGCAGTTCCTGCTGGACATAGGCAGAACTGGCCAGCACAACTCCCTGGACACTGTACTAGAGGAGAAGCTGGCGCGCTTCGGACTACTCCGCCGGCCTGCTGCTAATGCTGCTAACGCTGCTACACCGGACTCGCCTGCCGCCCCCCGCCCGGAGAGGAGACGCCGCAAGCGGTGTGAGAGGAAGCAGAAGCGAGGCAAGCGCGGCGGTATCAGAGCTAGGCTAACGGCTAGCCCGCACCGGCCGGCCATTCCATCCATTCTCCTCGCCAACGTGCAGTCTCTGGACAATAAAATGGACTACATCAGCCTGAGGGCTGCCCAGCGCGACGTGAGGGAGTGCTGTGTTTTTGTTTTTACGGAAACATGGCTCCATGACAACATCCCGGACTCAGCGATACGCCTGGACGAGCTAACATGCTACCGCTCGGACCGAGCTAGCGGTGTCCCCGGAGTTAAATCCCGCGGAGGGGGTTTAATAATTTTTCTTCGGGACACTTATTGTTGGGACGCTGTGGTGGTATGTAGACACTGTTCACCCCTAGTGGAGTTTATGATTCTGAAGTGCCGGCCTTTTTATCTCCCGCATGAAATCACGGCAATATTGCTAGTGGTAGTTTACGTCCCCCCATCACCGAACAGCGCTGATAGAAGGGAGGCACTGTATGAGCTGTATAACTCTATTAGCGAGCAACAGACTGCTCACCCGGACGGATTTTTTATCCTTGCCGGGGATTTCAACCATGCAGACCTCAAAACTGTCATGCCACAAATGCATCAGCATGTTGATTTCCCAACCAGGGGAAACAACATTTTGGACATGGTTTACACTACACACAAGGGAGCATACAAGGCTTACCCCCTCCCCCACATAGGCCTCTCTGACCACATCTCTGTTGTGCTCAGACCGGCATACAGACCCCGTGTGAGGGTCTCCAGGCCGGCTCTGAAGCAGATCCAGGTGTGGCCAGAGGGGGCCTCGTCTGCACTACAGCACTGCCTCGGTACAACAGACTGGGCAGTGTTCAAACAGGCCGCCACATACAACAATCATACTGACATTGAGGAGTACGCAGACACTGTGACCTCCTACATCACCAAATGCATTGGTGATGTCACACACACAAAAAACATCACCACCAGGGCTAACCAGAAGCCATGGCTGACAGGGGAGGTTCACAGGCTGTTGAGAGCCAGGAACGCTGCCTTCAGAGCTGGGGATGTCCCCCATCTGGGGGCAGCAAGAGCCAACCTGTCCCGTGGCATCAGGAAAGCCAAACACAGATACACACAGAAAATAACCGGACACTTTAGAGACAGCAGGGACACACGGAGTCTGTGGCAGGGCATCCAGAACATCACGGACTACAAACCCTTGCCACAGACCTGTGACAATAATATCACCCTGCTCAATGACCTCAACAGCTTCTTTGCACGGTTTGAGGCAGGAAATGACACCCGGCCCCAAAAAACTCCACCACCTCCCCACGACCAGCCCCTGTGTGTGTCTGCAGCCAGCGTGAAGAGGACACTCTCCAGGATCAACACCCGCAAGGCTGCAGGCCCGGACAACATTCCTGGTCGTGTGTTGAAAGACTGTGCAGAGGAGCTCAAGGATGTATTCACAGACATCTTTAATGCTTCTCTGAGCCAGGCTGTCGTTCCCTCCTGCTTCAAAACCACTACCATCGTTCCCGTGCCAAAGAAGCCCACTCCGGCCACTTTTAATGACTATCGCCCTGTTGCACTGACCCCCATCATCATGAAGTGCTTTGAACGGCTAGTCATGGCACACATCAAATCCATCCTCCCCCCCACCCTAGACCCATACCAGTTTGCATACCGGGCCAACCGCTCTACTGAGGATGCAATCTGTTCTGCACTTCACCCGGCTCTCACCCACCTGGACAATAAAGACTCATATGTGAGAATGCTGTTCATAGATTTCAGTTCAGCATTCAACACTATAATCCCACAGCAGCTCATTATCAAACTGGACCACCTGGGGCTCCAGACCTCACTGTGTAATTGGCTGCTGGACTTCCTCAGTGAGAGGCCACAGGCAGTGCGGGTCGGCAGAAACACCTCAAGCTGCATTAGACTGAGCACAGGAGCCCCCCAGGGCTGTGTGCTCAGTCCGATGCTCTTCACTCTGCTGACCCACGACTGCTCACCAGCGTTCAGCACCAATCACATAGTGAAGTTTGCGGACGATACGACTGTGGTGGGTCTCATCTCTAATAACGATGAGACAAACTACAGGAGTGAGGTGAGCCTTCTGACCCAGTGGTGCAGCAATAACAATCTCCTTCTTAAAAAGACCAAGGAGATTGTTATTGACTTCCGGAGAGGCCCCACCCAGCACCCCCCACTGTCCATCAATGGTGCTGCTGTAGAGAGGGTGAGCAGCACCAAATTCCTGGGGGTGCACATCAGTGAGGACCTCTCCTGGACAGTGAATACTGTATCACTGGCAAAGAGGGCTCAGAAGCGCCTCTATTTCCTCCGCAAACTGAGGAGAGCTGGAGCCCCTCCACCCATTATGACCACCTTCTACCGAGGCACCATTGAGAGCGTCCTGACCAGCTGCATCACTGTGTGGTACGGGAGCTGCACTGAACAGAACAGGAAAGCCCTGCAGCGCATAGTGAATGCAGCTGGGAGGATCGCTGGTGTCTCTCTCCCCTCCCTCCTAGACATTTTTAACACCCGGCTCACCCGCAGAGCGTCCAGCATTGTGGGTGACCCGAGCCACCCCGCACATAGCCTGTTCAGCCTCCTGCTCTCGGGGAGAAGGTACCGGAGTCTCCGGGCCCACTCCACCAGGCTTTCAAACAGCTTCATCCACCAGGCTGTCAGGAGGCTGAACTCACACCCGAACTCCCACCTTACCCATCTCCCACCCCCCACCCCCCATATTGGCATAACCTGTATTCCATAAAAGACACATCACTCTAGACACTTTAAAAAACTGCTGCTAAGGACCACTGTTGCACTGTTGCACATTTACATTTACTACTGGATTTTACTCCTGTTGCACTGTTGTTTACTACTACTGTTATTGCACACTTACATTTACTACTGGAATTTTTAGTACTGTTGTTTACTCCTGTTATTGATTTTTACCCCCGTTGCACTGTTGTTTACTACTGTTATTGCACATTTACTACTGGAATTTTTAGTACTGTTGTTTACTCCTGTTACACTAGAATTACTACTGTTGCACACTTATTTTTATTTATCTTAACTCCAATGCACATTCTACTGCACATGACCAATTCACTGCTGTATCTTCCGTTGCACATTTTGATGCACACTGCACACTTTGGAAATCTGTATATAGTATAGGTTATTTATTATGTTGCACTGTTTTAAGATTTTAGACCGTAGACTTTAGTTTTAACTTTAGATCTCTGTCTTAGATAGTTTTTGTTGTGTTTTGTCTTCATATTGTATTTTGTACACTGTCTTTTTGCACTACCTGGCCAGAGAGAAACGAAATTTCGATTCACTGTATGTTGAACACATATGGCAGAATTGACAATAAAGCTGACTTTGACTTTGACTTTGAAACTTTATTGACGGATGGCGCACAAGAAACGCTAGTCTTTATCAGAAGATAGCGTTGAAGATGGAGCAGGCAGGTTTTGTTCGGACGCCTGAGCAAATCAAAATCAAATGGAAAAACCCCAGGGCAGCGCACGCCACAGCCAAGAAGAACACCAGGATGACACCGCATTATGATGACTCAGGACAGCGGTACTTCACGCCACCAACAAGCCCCATCTTCCACTATATCTGGACTATGAACATAACGCACAGGGCAATTCCAGAAAAGGAGTTTACCGCACACTCGCTTGACTTTACTTATTCCTTTATTGGGTTTAGCGCGAACAACGTGTTTCGCCAGGTAAAATTGATACGCGTTGTTTGCTCTTAGCCCAATAAAGTGTGTGTGTGTGTGTGCGGTAAATTTCGTCTTTTCTGGAATTATTTAATGACTGCGTGCACATGGGGAAACTCCAAACCGACCGAGGACCGAGGCAGGGTTTGCTCGGACCCCGGAGCAAATCAAAATCAAGTGGAAAAACGCCAGGGCGGCGTGTGCCACGGCAAGAAAGAACAACGGGAGAGCGGTCAAGACCGTACAACTTGCCCGCATTACGACAGCGTTCTTCACAGCACCAACAAGTCCCATCTTCCACCATTTCGGGACTATGGACATAACGTAGAATCGAAACGCGTTGTTTGCTCAAAGCCCGATAAAGGAGTAAGAGTATGCGGTAACTTACTATCAGAAGAGTGTTGTTTTTTTTTTAACTGTTGTATGACTTAAATATTAAAAACGTAAATATTAAAATCAGTGTGGAAATTTTTCACTCAGACAGGACAAAACAGAGTGGAAGAAACAACAGAATATAAGCTAAGCATTACAAAGACATACAAAATGAAAGTGTGGTTGTGTAATTTTCCCCAGACCTTACATAAATGAACGATAAACCCATAGCTACAAATTTAATGCCTTTTATTTGTGGCACAAAAGATGCACGCAACAAAAAACAATAAGGCAGAACATGATTAAAACATGTGCGGTGTAGCTCCCAATCCTCGTAGTTTTCGTTGTCCTCGATTGCTTGTAATATCAAACGTCGACAACACAGTTCGCGTCGTATTAAAGAAACCAAAAACGCTGTTTTGTCGTTCATACGAACAACCTAACTGCAGAATGCACAACAAGTACGCCAATGCCGCTCCGTCAAACTCCTCGAAAAGCCATCGCAGTATACTGCCAGATAGCTCTGTTGTTTTTTATTGAGTAGCCATCACCCGTAAGTATTTGGACTACAGCGCCACATAGCGTTGCGGAGCGTGCCAGGTCGCTGACCTGAATCTGATTGCGCGACATGCATGTGCACTCGGATTGGACGACACACCACCCGCCAAGCAAGTGTGAAAAAACCAACCCAATCCTGATCCAATCCTACCATATGCACGCAGTCACTGAAAAGAGTGGACACATATACACACTTTCTTGGTGTTAAATTTAACACTCTCAGAGTTGATTTAACACTGGCTTTTTTGTTGTGTAGAAACATTAACTCATAGTGGTTGTAATGAAATTAGATACATATTCAATAAATAATAATAAACAATAACAATAAATAAAGTGATGGAAATGACTGTTGTGGAAATGACAATGTTTAGCATTTCTTTTAAAATCTCATGACATATTAGCATGCTAATCTCTGTTTTAGAGTTAGCATAAAATTTGCTCAAAATACACAATAACAAAACACAAAACTTGACCTTGATTTTGTACTTGTTTCCCTTCCTTCCATGGAGCTAACGCTGCTATCCTGCCATGAGCTCCTGTCACATCACAACTGATGTGCTTCAAGTAGACAAAGGTTTAAAAAAAAGTTCAAAGTTACATTTTGTGGTGGAAATGACAGTGATCCCTAGGGACAGGTGTTCTTTTTATGAAAAATAAATAAAATACTAATATATCTTTCAAGCACATGATATTTTTCATTAAAATAAAGAATTTCTGTGCCATTTGTCAATGAAGTTACTGCAGAGAGAGAGAGAGAGACATTTTTGATTAGATTTTAATATTTCATTTAATTCACATATTTATAATTGTGGATCATTATGTTATAATTTGGACATTTTAAATCACAATATTGATATTAAATAATTTCATAGATAGATATAATTTAATACTTTAATAATCCTTTATTATCCCAAATAAAATTCATTTCAGGCAGCAACAATATATAATAACATAACAAATTAAATGTATATTTCTGCAGGACCATGGAGGAGGAGATGCTCCGCCTCAGACACGAGAACCAGAGGCTCCAGCGGCTCTTGGACTCGGTTCTGAGGACTCTGAGCCCGAGAGTCGTGCTCGACAGAGCCGGTAAGTCTTATGTAAGTCTTAGCCTATGGGCGTTAATGTTAAGTATGAAAAATGCAGATGATGTAGAAAAGTCATTAGCCATTAGCACCATGGCGCTAAGCTAACGGCTAACGACTTTTCTTAACGGCTTACAACCTGTGACTCCAAATCACTTCAGATATTCACTCAAACATATTTACAAGTTCATGGACAGAAAAGACACCCCCTCAGCCTGACAGTAGAAGACTACAGACAAGTTCAGAGTTCATGTCACAAGACTCACTTCAAATCACTTTTGTATGATTAGCGCTTTATAAATAATTGATTGATTGATTGATCGATTTTAGGTATATTGTACCGTTACTATCAATAGTATGCAGTTCTAGTGTGGTAGTAATTATCATTATTAGTGGTGGTAAGGTAGAAATTATACTACTTGTTAGCAGTATTAGCACATAGCAGTGTATAGCAGTCATACTTGAGAGGCAGTGATAGTATTAAATTTAGGGATCGCTGTGGTGGTGGAGGTGGTGGAGGTGGTATCAGCGGTAGTAGTAGTAGGAGTAGGAGTAGGAGTAGGAGTAGGAGTAGGAGTGAGTGAGTGAGTGGGTGGGTGGAAGGAAATGTGGGACTGTTTCTAATCATTGTAAGGCGCTTTGTGTTACTTTTTTTGTATGAAAAGCGCTTTATAAATAATGTTTGATTGATTGATTAACTGAAGACTGCACGTGTATGTGTAAGTGTGTACTCTCTTATCTCCTGCAGATGCCCAGCTCCCCTCTCTGAGTCCTGGTCTGACCCCACAGATTAAAGAAGAACACGACATCAAACAGGAGGAAGATGAGCTGCAAGTGTGAGTCTCAGACACTTTCAAACTGCAATTCTTTATTTTGTCATTCATTCATTCTTATTCATTTCTATTACAAATATTTAGATTGGGTTTGAAATATACAAATGTCTTACATTTTTCAGGTCTGTCCCAGAGTCCAGGGCTGTGAGGGTGAAGACCGAAGAGTCCTCAGCACATGAACAAAGAGAGACTGAGGGAGAGGACACGCAGGGACATGACACCAGAACACATGTCCACTCAGAGACTGAGGGAGACACAGAGCACTCTTCTGACACTGATGAAGACTGGAAAGCTCCACTCAACAGTTCGAAAACATTTAACCTGGGTGAAAGATCCTACAGCTGTTCAACATATGAAAGGTAATTTTCCTTTAAGAATAGTCTTGTTCGACATGAGAGAACACACACAGGGGAAAGACCTTACAGCTGTTCAGTGTGTGAAAAGATATTTTCTGTTCAGAGTAATTTTGTTAAGCATGTGAAGACACACAGGTGAGAGACTTTACAGCTGTTCCATCTGTAATAAAGAGTTTACACGTCGATAACATTTGAATATTCACATGAGAACCAGTAGTGAAAGTAAGGCGGTGCGCACCGGAACGGTGCACCCGAATAACATTCACAGCCGGTACGCAGCACCGCTAAGAGAATATGGTTAATGGCGGCCAAAACCCACATTTGAAAAAAAAAAGTAAGGTGCGCTATTTAAGTAGAAAACACAAACAACCACACTATGCCATTCGAGAATAACTGAAAGCTACCCGAAACTCTCGTGCAGAGATATCTGCAGTCTGTTAAGCAAGGATTGTCAAAACTTATGTGACTGTAGCCATGAAAGTAGCCTAGGTGGCACGGTGGCTGAGTGGCTAGCACTCACGCTTTACAGCAAGAAGGTTTTGGGTTCGATCCCCTGGTCGCCCAGGCATTTCTGTATAGAGTTTGCATGTTTATGCTGCTTTTTTCCACATACCTTTTTTGCCTAGGTAGGCACCATTTACGTAGGCCCACAAAAATATGAAATTATTAAGTATATTAAAAAAGTTATTTATCTATGAAAAAGGTGTAAAACAAAAAAAAAAAAAACGGGTAAAACATTTTTTTTAAGGGTAAAGTGATGCACTGGACATTATAGCACCTGTAAGAAATGAAAACTACTTTCACCACTGATGAGAACTCACAAAACACTGTGACTGAGGGATTATTGATTGTGTTCATGAAATTCTCTTGTTCTAAATTCTGTTTTGGAGTTTGCTGCTGATGACTCAAAATAACGACATTTGGCCCAGATCCAGTTCTTGTATCTGATTTTGAACCATAACAGAGAAACAACCCTCTGAGAGAGTCACAGGCAGCTGCTTCTACACTTTTACAACACATGGTAAAAGGAGAAATTAAATTTGTCAACTGGACAAAGTGCCTCCACTAAGGGGCGCCATCAGCTCAACAATCCACCCATCCCCTCCCTGTGTGACTGTGGCAGAGTGGTTATCCCGTTTCCTCCTCTGCAGAGAGAGAGACATTTAGATTTTAATATTTAATTTAATTCACATATTTATAATCGTGGATCATTGTTATAATTTGAACATTTTAAATCCCAATATTAATCTTTAATTATTTCATAGATAGATATAATTTAATACTTTAATAATTCTTTATTATCCCAAATAAAATTAATTTCAAGCAGCAACAATATATAATAACATCACAAATTAAATGTATATTTCTGCAGGACCATGGAGGAGGAGATGCCCCGCCTCAGACACGAGAACCAGAGGCTCCAGCGGGTCTTGGACTCGGTTCTGAGGACTCTGAGCCCGAGAGTCGTGCTCGACAGAGCCGGTAAGTCTTATGGATCGTATGGACCCGATTTTTAGCCTATGGGCGTTAATGTTAAGTATGAAAAATGCAGATGAGCCTTGAAAGGCGCCTAACAAATAAAATGTATTATTATTATTATTAAAAGTCGTTAGCCATTAGCACCATGGCGCTAAGCTAACGGCTAACGACTTTTCTTAACTGCTTACAACCTGTGACTCCAAATCACTTCAGATATTCACTCAAACATATTTACAAGTTCATGGACAGAAAGAGACCCCCTCAGCCTGACAGTAGAAGACTACAGACAAGTTCACAGAGTTCATGTCACAAGACTCACTTCAAATCACTTTTGTATGATTAGGAGTAGTAGTAGCAGTAGCAGTAGTAGTATTTATTTATTTATTTACCTTTATTTAACCAGGATTAATAAAAACTCATTGAGATTAAAAAAATCTCTTTAACAAGAGTGTCCTGGCCAAGAGGCAGCATCAGCACAGAGACAAAACAATAACACAAAATGTTCACATTTTCACACACAAAAGCATCATAAAACGAGTCTTATGTGAAACATTTACAAATTGATCATTTTGTTTCAAGTTCAGTTAAAAGTGACTTGAAAGAGTCCAATGACACCAGACCTTTCAGTTTAAATTCCCTCTGGAGTTCATTCCAGGAATGAGCTGCAGCAAAACGAAAAGCCTTTTTACCAAGTTGTGTGCGAGCTCTGGGCACAGAGAGCAGGAGCAGCTCCTGAGAGCGGAGACTGTAAGTGCTGCTGCTCCTCACCCCTATGAGCTGCTGGAGATAGGACGGCACCAGCCCAACAAGACATTTATAAACAAAAAGATACCAATGCTTCAAACTATGATTTGTCAAGGAAGGCCAGCCCACACGGGCGTACAAGACACAATGATGGGTCAGGGACCTCATGTTTGTAATGAAACGTAGTGCACCATGATACACAGTGTCAAGAGCATGTAGACAATCAACAGAGGCATTCATATAAATGATATCACCAAAATCAAGAACAGACAGAAAAGTAGCATTAACACATTTTTTACGAGCCTCAAATGACAAACAAGACTTAATTCTAAAATAGAAGCATAACTTCAATTTCAGTCTGTGAATCAATTTAAGGAGGATTAACGGTTTTTACAATCTGAGCCTTATTTTGGTAATAAAACAAGTTGTTTTACTCACCCATAGCACTTTGGTGTCATTTAGAGCATTTCCGGAGATGTTTTAGATAGATTTACGATATCCGTAACTTGAGTTCTCGGGGCACATGTTTGCGGTCTCCAAATAACACAAACTTTAGCACTTTTCAAATCATAGAAGCTCGATGTCTTAGTCTACACTTTCGTTTGAATCAAAAGTGGCCTGTAATCTGAGATTTATCCATAATTTCGAGTAGATGAGGAGGCCAGTGCGCATGTGCGCAGTCACAGCTGATTTCGCTCTCAGCTCTTGGGACCCAAACATGAAAGGCAAAGCTGTAAGACGTTTGGACCATCGTGTTTGCAGTACCCACTTCAGTCAGGATCATTTTTTACCAGCAAAGGAAAAGAAAGAAGGCCAGCGGATTCAGCGCACGATTCTGAGAAGTAATGTGAAACCGATGGCTGTTCTCTGCTGCTCCTAAAACTGTCTCCGCTTCATTCTTTCTGTATCCATTCTGTCTCCTCATCCGTATACTCCTCTTCAGCCTCAAAGTCAGAATATTCTGCCATGTCTCACTCGCAATAGAAAAGTTCAGAGTGGTGTTTATCTGCAAAACAGCTGGGACTTCACGCATGCACACTGTCCTCTATGATGACGTCATCAAATTAAACTATAGCTGGATATCGGGTTTCAGGCCACTTTGGACTCCACTTAAAGTCTACGCTGACACAGCGATCTTCTGTGATTTGAAAAGTGCTAAAGTTTGTGTTATTTGGAGACCGCAAACATATGCCCCGAGTATTCACGTTATGGATATCGCAAATCTAAAACATCTCCAGAAGTACTCCATATGACACCAAAGTGCTATGGGTGAGTAAAACAACTTGTTTTATTACCAAAATAAGGCTCAGATTGTAAAAAAAACATTAATTCTCCTTTAAAGGAAAAGCAGTCATCGATCAAAATCCCGAGATATTTATATTCTGACACTGTTTCATTTGGTTTGCCTTCATTTGTGGTGAGTTGGGGGAGATGTTGAGGTGTTGTTTTGGATTTGGAAAACGGCATGTATTTAGTTTTATCTGCGTTTAAAACAAGCTTGAGATGATAAAAGGTTTTTTGTAATTGATCAAAGGCTCCTTGGAGTTTGAACAGTGCGAGCTCTGCTGAGGGGGCTGAAGTGTATAGAATGGTGTCATCGGCATAAAAGTGTAGATTTGCATTTGTGATGTTATTGTCAAGATTGTTTATGCAGATAATAAAAAGAAGAGGCCCGAGAATAGAGCCCTGCGGGACTCCTCTGGACACTCTTTGCAGACTGGATCTATGACCACAACTCTGGAAGACCTCCTGCGTGGTACCAGTGCCTAAGACACCGCACGCTAAAGACCTCAGCAGCTTCAGGCCGGTGGCTCTAACATCCCACCTGATGAAGACACTGGAGAGACTGGTCCTTGGCCACCTCCGCTCCACCGTGAGCTCAGCGATGGACCCGCTGCAGTTTGCGTACCGGCCTGGCATCGGAGTGGAGGATGCCGTCATCTACCTGCTGCATCACTCACTGTCTCACCTGGAGAACCCCGGCAGCACTGTGAGGATTCTTTTCTTTGACTTCTCCAGTGCTTTCAACACCATCCAGCCACTGCTCCTCAGGGACAAACTGGAGACCGCCGGTGTGGACTGTAACCTGGCAGACTGGATCCTGGACTACCTCACAAACCTGCCCCAGTTTGTGAGAGCCAAGAACTGTGTGTCTGACCTCCTGACCTGTAGTGTGGGGGCGCCCCAGGGCACTGTCCTCGCGCCCTTTCTTTTCACCCTCTACACTGCAGACTTCAGACACAACACGGACAGCTGTGTCCTGCAGAAGTTCTCTGATGACTCTGCCATCATTGGTCTCATCAAGGACGACGATGATGGGGAGTACGGAGGACTAATACAGAACTTTGTGGACTGGAGGCAGCGGAACCACCTCATCAATGCAGGGAAGACCAAGGAGATGGTGGTGGACTTCCGCAGACGCCACTCTACTGCCCCCTCAGTGAACATCCAGGGAAGGGACATTGAGAGAGTGGACTCTTACAGGTACCTGGGTGTTCATCTGAACAACAAACTGGACTAGACTCATAACACAGATGCACTGTACAGGAAGGGCCAGAGTCGGCTCTATCTCCTGAGGAGACTCAGGTCTTTTGGAGTGAGAGGGCCACTCCTGAGGACCTTCTATGACTCTGTGGTGGCATCAGCCATCCTGTACGGTGTGGTCTGCTGGAGCAGCAGCATCACAGAGAGGGAGAAGAAGAGGCTGGACAAGGTCATCAAGAAGTCCAGCTCTGTCCTGGGCTGTCCTCTGGACTCAGTGCAGAAGGTGGGGGACAAGAGGGTCCTGGCTAAGGTCACCTCTATGCTGGACCATGAGTCTCACCCCCTGCAGGATGCTCTGTCTGCTCTGGAGAGCAGCTTCAGTGACAGACTGATTCACCCTCGCTGTGTGAAGGAGAGGTTTCGCAGGTCTTTCCTTCCTGCTGCTGTCAGACTGTACAACGAACACTGTTAACATGTCATTCAACTTATCTGCACTACAATATTCAGCTATACTCCAGAGTCTATTTTTAGGTCTAGTTTTAAATTATCCTAGGCCATTATTTATTTATTTATTATATTGTTCTGTTGCATGCTACTTTTTCTTGCTGTTCTTGATCTGTGCGTTCCAACACTGGAATTTCCCCACTGTGGGACTAATAAAGGTAGATAAAGATATCTTATCTTATCTTATGATTCTGAACCTTGACACACTGAGTCCTGTCAGACAGACAGTTTGAAAACCAACCGTGTGATGTGAAAGCCTGATGCTGTGCAGTTTTTGTTCAAGCACAGTATGATCTACAGTATCGAAGGCTTTGGAGAGATCAACAAAAAGAGCTGCACAATGCTGTTTTTCGTCCATGGATTGCAAGTCATTAATTACTTTGATAGCTGCCGTTGTTGTACTGTGCTGTTTTCTAAAGCCGGACTGAGAGGGACATAAAATATTTGCAGAGGTAAGAAATGATTTTAATTGCATGTGAATGAGATTTTCTAACACCTTATCTAGGATTGACAATTTGGAAATCGGACGATAATTGTTTAAAGGAGAATTAACGTTTTTTTACAATCTGAGCCTTATTTCGGTAATAAAACAAGTAGTTTTTCTCACACAGAGCACTTTGGTGTCATATGGAGCACTTCCAGAGATGTTTTAGATTTGCGAGTTCTAGCCGTAGCTCGGGGCGTATAATATATGCCCCGTGCGGTCTCCAAATAATACAAACTTTAGGACTTTTCAAATCATAGAAGCTCGATGTCTTAGTCTACGGTTTCGTTTTGAGTCAAAAGTGGCCTGTAATCCGAGATTTAGCCATAGTTTCGAGTAGATGAGGACGCCAGTGCGCATGTCCAGAATCACAGTTTACTTACCTGGGGTTGAAGCTTATTGGCTGGTTAACTGCCAGTGATGTGAGCGGCGCGGGCTATATGCGGAAGTGAGCACAAAATGTTTGCACTGTATAGCCGTGTCCCAATTCGCATTGTGCGGAGGGCGGGTTTCCCGCCGCCTCGTCTCGTCAGGAGATCTACTCTATCGGTAAGCTAAGCTAAGTTTCCTTTTATTGAGCTATGGTTAAATTAATTTGGTGCGCTACCGCTATTTATGGACTTGGTTCGTATGTGTAGTTAACTTTTGTGCCAGTGTTGTGTCGCGTTGATATCAGTCTGATGTTTCACTGTCAGCTTGATAGTTTCCATGGCAGCTATAGACCATAACAATTGTATGATACTAGCGTTTTTATTGTCACGGTTAGTGGATTGGGTGATTTATTTAGACAACATTCATGTATTGGCAATGTATATTTGATTTGGGCTAAAATTGACTTGGCTAATTTACTTTTGTGTGGAAAATACAATGTATAATCAGAATTGGTGCATTTCTGTATTTAGATACTTATGATTTGTGTGTATAGAAATGTACTTCACACACACACAGATGATTTTTGTCTCAAAGGAGACTAAGGATGTTATAAGTAATGTTATATGTAATGTTATAAGATGGAGAGAAAGTATTAGTTATTCAGTGGATTTAACATGCTAGTGTTTTCTATAACTGCCAAGTAATATCTATCTTCTTGTCAGTGATATGTTACACTTTTATACTTACTGAAACTCATGAGTGACTGAAGCACTAATTACTAACTAATTCTGATTCATTCTGATTTTTGACTTTAATAGGCAACTTGCTTGTTTTATAAGGTCTTTTTTTATTTTTGATATCTAACCTTATTGTTTTGTGTTGCTTGAGGGAAGGAATGTGTGTGTATGAGCAGAGTTTTGCAAACCGGATTGCCAGTTTTTCAGTAGGCCTGGTGTATTGTCTGTTGGACACTAAATAAACAAAAGGATACTATTTTGAAATTTAATTTCTGTTTCTCTCTTTTTCTTCTCAATAACTTTAAAGCACTTGGGAGTAAAGTTGTCAATTTGTATTGAATCGAAATTAACCGAATCGGATCGAATCGAATCGAATCGTACTGGATCGTTTACTAATTTTATGAATCGTCCCTGAATCGAATCGTAGCCTGTGAATCGAGATTCGAATCGAACCGTTTTGTGAGTGAAAGATTCACACCCCTAATATTCATGTATGCATATGCTTATAATATGCTATGTTTGTATAATTATATTGCTGTTATGTTATGAATATTGCTATCAGGATTGTAGTTTACATCATAGCCTTTTCTGTTCTACAGGTTTATAACCTATTATATGTGGAATCAATATTTATCAATTAAAATAAATAAATACCCCAAGTTATAACACCGTGTGCTCTCCTTGACAACCCGTTTGGTGGGGAAATCTTAAAGAACAGAACAGTAGTAGCAGCAGCAGCAGCAGTAGGTTGGTTGGTTGGTTGGTTGGTTGGTAGGTTGGTTGGGTGGAAGGAAATGTGGGACTGTTTCTAATCACTGTAAGGCGCTTTGTGTTACTTTTTTTTGTATGAAAAGCGCTTTATAAATAATGTTTGATTGATTGGTTGAAGACTGCACGTGTATGTGTAAGTGTGTACTCTCTTATCTCCTGCAGATGCCCAGCTCCCCTCTCTGAGTCCTGGTCTGACTCCACAGATTAAAGAAGAACACGACATCAAACAGGAGGAAGATGAGCTGCAAGTGTGAGTCTCAGACACTTTCAAACTGCAATTATTTATTTTGTTATTCATTCATTCTTATTCATTTTAAGGCTGCAACTAACAATTATTTTAGTAGTCAACTAATGTATAGATCCAGTAACGATTAGTCACGATTATTTCCCGACACTAACGTTGGTATTTAGTGAGTGCAGTTACGCGTGCGTGCTTTAAGCATTCCGTTTCAAAGCAGAATATTGTCAGTATCCAGTTTAAAAAAAGTTGAAGTATTCTGTGAAACAGCGTTCTGTTAAGGGAATACTGCCAAAACACGACTAGACTACATTCGGAATGAAAAAGATTGTCCATGACTCGTGAGCAAATTGAGTATGGCCACCATTCTGTTTAGCACTAGTGCTAATATTGGAATATTCCTCACATGCAGATACATGCAGGGACTAGCCCGGTAATAAACGGAGGAGTTGTTTGCGCCAGATTCGGCCACATTTCATGTCAACGAACATGACTTGCATGCAAATCCTACATGTAACCTCGCCCATTGTTCCTGTCTTTCACGAAAACATCTAAAAATACGATGGCACTCAAGGCTAAAAGTTTCCCAAAAACTAAACACAAGCTAGCTACCAACAACTTACCCATCTGGTGCTTTCGTTTCAGATGCTCGTGCATCACCGTTGTACTGCCATGGTACACCAACTCCACTTTACAGATGTTGCATCAGACTGACTTTGATTCAGCTCGGCGGTCTTCACTGATTGACTGAATGAGGACGGAAAGAGGCTATACTGCTCTCACCACTACCGGTGGCGATTTGCAGTTTCAGTACACGTATTGATTTATGCGGATTCTTGACACAGACAAGTATTAAGTTCCAAATTAAAATGATACTTAAATAATACGACTAGTCGACAATGAAATTTCATGTCGACAAAATTTTATTGTCGACGTTGTCGACTAATCGTTGCAGCTCTAATTCATTTCTATTACAAATATTCAGATTGGGTTTGAAATATACAAATGTCTTATATTTTTCAGGTCTGTCCCAGAGTCCAGGGCTGTGAGGGTGAAGACAGAAGAGTCCTCAGCACATGAACAAAGAGAGACTGAGGGAGAGGACACGCAGGGACAGGACACCAGAACACATGTCCACTCAGACACTGAGGGAGACACAGAGCACTCTTCTGACACTGATGAAGACTGGTCAGCTCCACTCAGCAGTCCGACCTGTGAGAAAACATTTAACCGAAAGGCCAACCTAGATAAACATGAAAAGATACACGCAAAGAAACCATTCAGCTGTTCAATGTGTGAAAGGTCATTTTCCTCTAAGGGTAATCTTGTTACACATGAGAGAACACACAGAGGGGAAAGACCTTACAGTTGTTCAGTGTGTGAGAAGACATTTTCTGATAAGAGTAATCTTGTTACACATGAGAGAACGCACACAGGGGAAAGACCTTACAGCTGTTCAGTGTGTAAGAAGACATTTGCTGTTCAGAGTAGTCTTGTTAGACATGAGAGAACACACACAGGGGAAAGACCTTACAGCTGTTCAGTGTGTAAGAAGACATTTGCTGTTCAGAGTAGTCTTGTTACACATGAGAGAACACACACAGGGGAAAGACCTTACAGCTGTTCAGTGTGTGGGAAGACATTTTCTGTGAAGAGTAATCTTGTTACACATGAGAGAACGCACACAGGGGAAAGACCTTACAGCTGTTCAGTGTGTAAGAAGACATTTCCTGTTCAGAGTAGTCTTGTTAGACATGAGGGAACACACACAGGGGAAAGACCTTACAGTTGTTCAGTGTGTGAGAAGAAATTTTCTGATAAGAGTAGTCTTGTTAAACATGAGAGAACACACTCAGGGGAAAGACCTTACAGCTGTTCAGTGTGTGAGAAGACATTTTCCCAAAAGGCTATTCTAAACAAACATGAGAGAACACACACAGGGGAAAGACCTTACAGCTGTTCAACATGTAAGAAGACATTTTCTGATAAGAGAAATCTTGTTACACATGAGAGAACGCACACAGGGGAAAGACCTTACAGTTGTTCAGTGTGTGAGAAGACATTTTCTGATAAGAGTAATCTTTTTAGACATATTAAGACACACAGGTGAGAGACCTTACAGCTTTTCCATCTGTAATAAAGAGTTTACACGTCGATAACATTTGAATATTCACATGAGAACTCACAAAACTCTGTGATTGAGGGATTATTGATTGACTTATTGAATTTATCCTTTTATCATCATTGATTGTGTTCATGAAATTTTCTTGTTCTAAATAGTTCTAAATAGTGTTCTAAATTCTGTTTTGGAGTTTGCTGCTGACGACTCGAAATAAAAACGTTTGGCCCAGATCCAGCTCTTGTATCTGATTTTGAACCATAACAGAGAAACAACCCTCTGAGAGAGTCACAGGCAGCTGCTTCTACACTTTTACAACACACTGCATGGTGTAAAGGCCCTTCTCCTGAACTACAAGAAAAACTGATTCTGATTCAGACTGATTTTCTGCTCCTGGCCCCGCCTCTTCATAGCTGCATTACACCAAAGCAAGTGGCAGATTTTCATATTTATAAGTTTGTTTTTTTGTGTGTGTGACTTCCTTTTAACACTGGTCTGGAGTAGACAAATGCAGGGAAATCATTAGAAGGTCCTTTAAAGCTCTTCAAGTACAGTATTCTAAGAGCTTTTAAGTACCAGTACAATGCATTTCTGTTAATTCTTGATCAATCATCACTGTTTTTTCACTTCTTTTTTTAAATAAACATGTTTTGACTTGCGCTGTCCAGAAGTTTGAGTTTAATATACAAAAAAAAGACAGGCTTTGCAATTAATTACATTTCTATTGTCGTTACAGATCTCGAGTTTTTTTTTTTTTCCCCCCGTCAAGCTTTATTCATAGAGCCCTTTACAACACTCAAGTTGACAAAGACTTTTTACAATAAAATCAAAACTTAAAACATTGAAATAAATAAAGCAGAAGGTGACTGTGTCTTATCCTCTGACCCACACAGTCGCTCAGCCTGGTCAGAGACTGGATTTGAACTACAACCTCAGGGCTTCAGTACAGACCCTGAGCCCCTGAACCACACAACAGCACATCAGGCCTCGGAATATTTTCAGCTTTAAGTATTTTTAAGTTAACTTGAATCGCATATTTTCACATCATACTTTTAATTGTCGTACAGTTTACTGGAGTGAAGACTGAGTAATACGTTGATGTTGAAGATATTTCAATATTTTTGGTACATTGTTTGGAAATACCAGAACACATTTTTACACATAACATCTGTGGCTCAGTGGCAGAGCGCTTGTCCATCAGCCCAGAGGTTGACAAATCACTTTTAACCACCGCAGACTGTTTTTGTGTCTTTGGGCAAGACACTTCACTGGCTGTGTCTGGGCCTCAGCCAAACAGACCTCCGTGTTCAGACGTTCACTGGTGCCACCTTCAGGGTGAGTATTCTGTAGGAAGTGTCTGGCACAGGGCCACGAGGACATTATGCAGTGGAGCTGGGATCGAACCGTAGAACTTTAGGTTAGAGGGTGAAACTGTCTTAAAATGTGTTCTAACTCTTCTGATCTCTGGAGTCGGAGTGAAAGGGCGCCCTCCCTGTGGAATTCGGTGGAAATGTCCTAAAGACCAGGGACTAGTTTTGAATCAGACGTTTCTCTCAACTCATCAGTGGATCGTTATTGAAGTTTTGTTTTGTTTTTTATGTGAAGAATCCCTCAGTCGTCCAGGTAGAATCCATGGTAAAAGGAGAAATTCAATTTGTCAACTGGACAAAGTTTATTTGGTCGAAAACGCAGCTCATCTGAGGTGCTTCGTCAGTTCTGGTTAGAGTGCTGATGGACACTGCTTATATCTAGCTGCAGGGATTATTGCATTATTCTGAAAACTCTCCCACCTCTTGTTTTAAGCTTTCGGTCTTTTGTTTTTTTAGTTTCTGTCTGGCGTCTAGTTTAGCATACCCATTCAAACCCAAATGGTGTTTTCACACCTCTGGACCTGACCTGGCTAGCCCCTTTGTTTCCTTTGTTTGTTTTGATTTCGATTTGAGAATGGAATTGTATATGGGAGACAAATTATGTCTGACTCCCCCATTCCTGTTTAAAGGGATAGTGCGTTTTAAAAAAAATGTTAATCTGTATGGGTTTCCTTCTAAAAGTTCCGTGTGTTGACACCGGCTTACCTCTGACAGTCTCAGCTGATCCCGGTTCGGCTCGCTTTCTGGAGCCCACGTAAGTAGGTCCGGTAACTTCCCTGGAACATGAAATAAAGCTTGTTTTTCTTCTCAAAACAAAACATTTGTTAGAAAGGTGATATATTTGCGTCCCAAACAGTTGTCCACGAAACATCCAGCAGCGTATTTCGCATTCGCGTATTGTCTCTCTCCACTCGTATCACTACCCCCATGTTAACTCTATCAGCCTGTTCACCTTCAGCGGATGTCTACGCCGAAGTTTACAAGTGAACAGGCTGATGGAGTTAACATGTGCGTAGTGATACGAGTGGAGAGAGACAATGCAGTCACCTGGAGGTCCTGGCTGTTTGTTCAGAGCTGCACACATTTTTTCATTGGATGAGGTGCTGTGTTATTTAAGATTTTAAAGACTAATCGCACATTTGAATAGGTGATTAAATTGTCAAAGTTTAGCATGTTATGTTGTGCAAATATTGGACAATGATGATATCGCAGTGGCTTTTTGTCCAGTATCTTAACAGCTTGAACCTGGTAGTGATGGGACAAATGAACCGAGGCTCCGAAGCGTGTGTCGAGCAAAAGTGGGCGTGCCAAATGAAGCCTCAATTCGAAGCGTGTGTCAAGAATGAGGAAATCACGTGAACGAGGCCTCGGTTTGTGCGGATGATGTCATTGTTTCATTGAGCGTGTCACTTCCTTATAAGCGCTTTGAATCGCGCGGCACACTGTGGTGTTGTCGGTGTTTGTAATGAGTTAGTGAGTTATTGAGCTAGTCAGTCAGTTATTTAGTTGAACATTTTACTTGTAGCCTTCTGATGTAAGCTCTAGGCTATATTTTCTTTTACACTTGGGAGCTGGTTAAAAGTATAGATGTTTGGTTGTTTGCGTTTACTGTAAATGATTCACTCCTGTTTGGTGTGGGCACTTTCTTCTGCAGTCACATAATATAGGTTTATACACCAACAATCCAACTCCTTTTTACAGATGGAGCCTGCAAAGAAAAGGAAGTCTTCCCCAGTAAGGGAATATTTTGAGTTGACCGCTCATAATAAGGTGTGAAAGTGTTAAGAATGAATAAAAGGAAACACTATAGCCTTGGCCAATAGCGCCACATCAAAACAAAAAGTACCAAAGCAACAATTTCCTAACATTTATGTGCTTGTTTGGGGTAATATTTTTAGCAGATGTTTAGTTATTACAGAGATATGGTTTTCTGCTTGACATTCTGTCTCCTTTAGCGGTGTTCCTTCAAAATAAGAGAGCCCCATTGACTTTGCAGCAATCATATTTTACAATACGAAATGGAATACTTTCAGTGATGCTAACTTGAAGCTCCATTGTACAATGCTTCTGAAAAATTTTGCGTTCTTATTAGGAATGTCCACAAAGGCAGTAAAATAATCGGAGAAACAACAGTGGTTACCCTGCTAGGATTTTCTTATGTTCTCCGGCATCATCCGTGCCATGTGAAAGAGTGTTTTCAAAGGCTGAAGAAATACTGTGCAAAAAAAGAAACCATCTCAACCCAGAAACATTGGAAAAACACTTTTATTGGAATTTCAATTAAAAACAAAATTATGTGCTTATAATCTATACAGTGGTCCCTCGCTCTATCGCGGTTCACTGTCCTCGCTGTTTCGCAGATTTTTTTTATTTTATTTTTTTATAGTGTAACATTTTTTTTTATAGTGTACCATTGTGTTCTGCGTACTTATTGGCTAAGAGACTGTAGACCTTTGCCGATTGATAGATGGGGGATGCAGGGGGGACCGGGACTAAACGTGGACTAAACCTGGACTGGTCCTGGTCTAACTCAGGATTAAATCACCCTGTGCGGCTCTTTGCTGGTTTCGTGCGGCTCTTGCGGTCGTTTGTGCGTGTTTGGTTTGTGGCTCGGGCTGCGAGGACGCGGTCCTGAGGGGGAGGCATGGTCCGGGCGCCGCGGTTCTTGTGCTCGCAGCCCCGGCCTCGCGCCGGTCGTGCTGCTCTGTCATGGATTTGACCACGATGACTTCTCCAAGGGGTTGGTGCGCTGGAGTGAGTGCCGTTGGGTGAGCGCGGTGCTTCCTGCGGGTCCTCCGCTCCCCTCGCGCGTCTGGCGGGGCTCCCGGCGGAGCCCCCACGCTTCACTGTTAATACATTCATTCACTTCCGCTTTTTCCATTTTCTGGGTCGCGGGGGCAGCAGTCCAAGCAGTGTTCTGCTGCCCAGAACACAATGCACCAGCCCCCATGAATCCTTCCGCAGGTGGTGGGTCCACAGGAGGACGGCTCACGTCACAACAGGCCTTGATGTATCTTCTGCCATGGGGGCTACCAGTGTCCACAGACACTGGGGGCAAGGTGGGGTTAAGTGTCTTGCCCAAGGACACAACGGCAGCGCTCATCTGTGGGAGCTGGGATCACATGCGGTAAACCCGTCAAGAGCGGGATTCGAACCGCTAACCCCTGGATCACGAGACATATGCTCTACCAACTGAGCTACTGCCGCCCCACTGTTAATACATTTTGTTGAAAATCTACGAATGTTTGAGTGTTTAAACGAGAGAGAAATGTGAGAAAACGTTAATTCCGGTGTTTTAAGGCGTTTACAGCCTTAAAACATGTATAATAATTTTAAAATATAAAGTTGTCCTACTTCGCTCACACATTACGTGTTATTTCTGGAACCTAACCCCCGCGATAAACGAGGGACCACTGTACATATATGTAGGCTATAAATAAATATTGACTGTCTTAGCTTACAAAAGCTATTCACATAGGTCTATTTCAGCTCAGGTCAGGGTAAAAATGGGCTACAGTATGGCATAGTCTGTAATACATTAAATCATACAGCAGATGGCAGTATTTCAAACCATTTATGCGAGGCCTCGAGTAGTGAACCATTTGGTGAAGCAATGTATTGGAAAGCCTCGTTGATTCATGGGGCTTCGTTTTTCCCATCACTACTACCTGGCCAGAGAGAAACGAACTGTTGAACACATATGGCAGAATTGACAATAAAGCTGAACTTTGATCAGGAGACGGTTCCAGGTACAGCTCTCTGCCTCTCTCATTCAAACTAACACCGTAAAGAGAGGTAGACCTTCAGTGGATGAGGAAAGATCACCACTAAGTGCTAAAAAGATAGTGTACAACACTCCGAAAGGACAGCATTGGACCCTTCCCTCATAAAGATAAAAAAAAAAGAGGCCGGTGCAGGTAAGACCGGATACACATCCACCTCTTGCATGGATTCCAGTCTTCCTCACCACATCCTCCTGAAGCCTTCCAAAATAAAAGCTCTTCTCCTCTTTCCCGTCACAATAAGAGTTTTCACTTTAGTTTGAGTCACGAATGTTGGTCTCTGTGTTTCAGACATGTCCTCCATTAGTGAATGATGCTCTGAGGAGATGCTCCTGTGCTCCATCTGTCTGGAGGTGTTCTCTGAGCCAGTGACCATTCCATGTGGACACAGCTTCTGCCGACGCTGCATCTCTCAGGCCTGGGACACTGATGGTCCCTGCACATGTCTTCTGTGTAAAGAGATGTTCCACAGCAGACCACAGCTCAACGTCAACATGAACCTGAAGAACATAGCCTCATGGTATAGGAAAGACGAGCTGAAGAGAGCGCAGCAGAGTGCGGTGGAGGTGACTCTGGACCCAGACACAGCTCATCCTGACCTCGTTCTGTCTGAAGATCTCAAACAGATTCATGACACTAATGTGAGGAAGAAGCTCCCAGACTCTCCTCTGAGGTTTGTTAGAAGTGTTAGTGTTTTAGGAAAACAGAGTTTTTCTTCAGGCAGGTTTTACTTTGAGGTTCAGGTCAAAGGGAAAACAGAGTGGGATTTAGAAGTGGCCAGAGAGTCCATCAACAGGAAGGGACTGATCACTTTATGGCCTAAAGATGGACTGTGGTGCATCTGCTTAAGAAACAAAGATGAGTACTACACTTGTACTGACACCTTAACCGGTCTGTCCCCTCAGAGAGCTCCTCAGAAGGTCGGGGTGTTTGTGGACTATGGAAAGGGTCTGGTCTCCTTTTATGATGCAGATTCTGCAGGTCTTCTCTACTCCTTCACTGACTGCTGCTTCAGGGAGAAGATGTTTCCATATTTCAGTCCCTGTGTAAATTATGGACGATCAAACTCTGCTCCTCTGGTCCTCACTGCAGTGGAGATTTGAGCGGAGATAGCACAAAATGGTAAAAGGAGAAATTAAATTTGTCAACTGGACAAAGTGGTCGGTTTATTGGGTCCATTCTCAAAGCAACTAGCCACAGCTTCAATAACTCTGGATTGTGACGAGGAAGCCTGTGAAAACTCAACTTCGTCCAAGCTGTCATTTCGTTTTCACAACCGGGATAAATGCATGTTCGCACCATTTCGGGTTTTCTCAAGCGGAGATGTTTATGACTGTAACCGAGAACTGAGAGCGTCGTGTTATCTGCAAATCAGCTGTGAATGCGCGCATGCGCACTGTCCTCGGCATTAAAACAAAAACATGGATGGATATCGTACTACAGACCACTTTGGACTCCAGTGAAACTGTAGGTGAACACTGAGCTTTTGTCATCTGAAAAGTGCTAAAGTTTGTGTCATTTGGTGAGTGCAACCCCGTGCCCCGAGCGCTCACGTTAAACGGATATCGCTAAACTACAAAATCTCCGTAAATGCTCCAAATGACACCAAAGTACTCTGGGTGAGTAAATGACGTTGTTTTATCACCGAAATAAGGTTCAGATTGTAAAAACATTAATATTCCTTTAAAAACAGGAAAAACAGAACGAGTTCATTGTAAACAGTTTGCAGTGGTCCAAAGTTCTTCCTCACTTCCCTTATGCGTTCAGAGCGTCCTCATTATTCACCACGATGAGTTTATATGAGAGTGGAGTTTTGTCATCGTCATTATCTGGACCATACAGACTCTAAAACACGAAAAGACCTTTTTTATACCAAAGACAGAGGCTTTATTCAGCCAAAATGTCCAAAAGGAATCATTGTCATCACGTATTATGTATTTAGAATCCTTCAGTCTCCGTATTTGACCCTTTATTTGGTTGATAATATCTTTAAAAAGTCTCCAGTAGAAGTGTGTGAGCAGTGGACTCTTAAACGTCCTCATTTTTGCAGCCCTGTTTTACGCCGTTATTGCAGATCTTCTCTTTTCTATTGGGATCAAACTGTAGCTGTGTGGACAACATATTTAGGATTTGAGTCTGTTTCTTAAGCCGCTCAAGACGTTTATTGATACTTTGCAGCTGATTTCATCAACATTCCCTGGGGGTGTGATGCTAACTGTAGGCACTGCTCTGTCTGAAGCTCCTGTTACTCAAGTTAGACTTTAACATGAGTTTTGTTTTAGCCCAATCTGACCATAAAGATGATTGAGACTGATTTCGCTGGAACTCTGCTGTTAAAGTCCCTCTAAATTTAAAATAACATTACCACAAGCGAGCAGATTTTCATTTCGTCGCTCTCACCTTTTTGTTGGAAATCAATCTCCTAAACAGGACCACGAACACTCGGACTGAAAATGTGCTCTTTAAACCCACTTTGTGTTTTTTCTTGAGTTTTCACACCACTGAAAAGCTTTCCTCACAGTGTTTTATGATGTGTGCGTTGTGTCACCATGGTAACTGCTGAACATTCCACCATAGAGATACATGCAGAACACCCCCAGCGTGACCTCACTGCAGAGTATCGATTGTCAATGCTGCTTTTTTTCCCTTCCGTTGTGAAAAAGTTGTGATTTATTTTGTTTATTTAAAAGCCGTTTGTGTCAGTTTGTGTTTATTATTTTATTCTGTTTTATTTTTGTGTGATTTGTATAAACTTTTGCGAAGGTTTGTTTAGACGCACCGCTTGAACTAATCAGGATATTTTTGCTTTTCAATAAAATCTATTTGGGTGAAAAATAGATTTTACATCTTTGTAAAATCATCTTTGCTTAACGCTGGACAGAACGAGATACTAATCAAATCACTAAAACCAGTATCGAAACTACATATACTCATTTAAGCAAATATCAATACTGAAAAAAAATCACAACTGGATAAAATCGGACTTTTCCTGATCAGTTTTATTTGTGTGTCAGGATCACTGTCCAGTATCAAATCTATTCTTTAATATCGAAATCAAATGGGAAAAGATGATCAATTCAACAATAATAGGATTACATGTATTTATCTCCATGGAGACGAGCATGTGACACCACCAGGCCAAGTTACAGGTCAGTTCTGTGGGGAGGAGAGTGTGCT
The DNA here is from genome assembly GCA_036785185.1 of Paratrypauchen microcephalus. Taxonomy (NCBI): domain Eukaryota; kingdom Metazoa; phylum Chordata; class Actinopteri; order Gobiiformes; family Gobiidae; genus Paratrypauchen; species Paratrypauchen microcephalus. The sequence goes on along the minus strand of JAVJIX010000269.1, from coordinate 120,659 downwards.
CATATGAATACATTTTGAGGAATAACCTCTGTAATTAAATCTTACACAGATTAATTGAATATCTGACTGTGGAACATTCTAGGTGAAATAATGATGTTCCATGGAGAAAGTGACATAATGCACCTTTAAATAATGAGTTTGATTAGTTCTGGACTCATGATTATGGGAGTACACGTCATCCAACGAGCTGTGAGCTTTGGTTTTCTTCACTAATAGTTGAATTAGTTTGATTCTACAGAGACTCGTTTGTAGAACTGAAGCTCCGCCTCTTCATAGAGACACTGAAACAAGCAGCAGGTTTTCATTCGTGTGTTTTTAGTGTTGAAAAGCGGATACGTGACATTTTCAACTCTACATGTATCACCCAGAGTCTGAATGTTTTTAATCAGTACAGAGCAGTGGGCGGGGATAGGGGGTAGTTGAAAGGACAATACGAGATGACTCAAACATGCATGAATCAATCGAAATATAACTTGGAGTAAGATGATGATGATGGAACACTTGACCTGTGTCCCCACACTGTGTCTCTTCTGTTTATTTAAAAGCCGTTTGTGTCAGTTTGTGTTTATTATTTTATTCTGGTTTATTATTGTGTGATTTGTATAAACTTTTGTGAAGGTTCATTTACTTATTAACTGTAGATGCACTGTTTGAACTTCAATAAAATGTGTTTGTGTGAAAAAGATTGTCTCCAAACATCTGTGATGAACGCTGGACAGAAGCGCTCGTATCACGTTCAAATGACACGAGAGCAGCGCCATCTCGCGGTCCAGATGTCACTTTACAGTATAAGGATTTATCCACGTGCTCGGCCAGTGGTTATCTGCAACTTTAACTGCCTGTTTGTCTCCATGGAGATATTTAATGCCATAATGATGAGCATTCTGGGCAAAGCAAGAACATCTCCACGGAGACGAGCAGGTGGCAGACCCTCCTGAAAAGTTCCACACTGTCTGTGTACCAAACTATAGACTCTACAAACACATTTACATTTATATATACACACCTATATACAGTCTAGGACTAGACCAGGACTGAACCAGGACTAGACCAGGACAAGACCAGGACTGAACCAGGACTAGACCAGGACTGAACCAGGACTAGACCAGGTCTGAACCAGGACTAGACCAGGACTATACCAGGCCTGAACTAGGACTAGACCAGGACTAGACCGGGACTGAACCAGGACTAGAACAGGACTAAACCAGGACTATACCAGGACTGAACCTTGACTAAACCAGGACTGAACCAGGATTAGACCGGGACTGAACAAGGACTAGACCAGGACTAAACCAGGACTACACCAGGACTGAACAAGGACTAGACCAGGACTGAATCAGGACTAGACCATGACTAGGCCAGGACTAGACCAGGACTGAACCAGGACTAGACCAGGACTTTACCAGCACTAGACCAGGACTGAACCAGGACTAGACGAGGACTAAACCAGGACTTGACCAGGACTGAACCAGGACTAGACCAGGACTGAACCAGGACTATACCAGGACTGAACCAGGACTAGACCAGGACTGAACCAGGACTAGACCAGGCGTCATGTCTCTGGGTTAAAACACATTCATATTTTATCAGGTTAATAAGTTAGTGAAAAGGCGACTCCTCAGCAGCTCCAGCAGCACAGAGCAACAATCAGCCAACATGAGTCTACGTTCAGGCTAAAACTATCTGAGAGATTATGAACAGCAGAATGCAGCAGGGGCAGAGTTCGAGCCAGACTTCAATGCAGAACAACCAGACATCACTGCAGCCACAGACCGACCGGACCCTGCAGACCAGCCAGACCCTGTGAACCAACCACCACCAGAGAGACAGCAACCATCACCTCCATGCTGTAACCGACTGTAACCGAGAACTGAGAACGTCGTGTTACCTGCAAATCAGGCAGGTTCCCCACAGCGGAGAGGAACCCCTGGGGCTCTAAAGGGGAGGCCACCCCCCCCCTGGGACCAGGCAGCACGTCGGCGTTCACCCACACGGGACGAGGCGAGGAGCCCCAGATCTGCTCCAGCAACTGCACGGAGGGCGCCACCACATCCAGACTGAACGACACATAACCAGAGATTTAAAGGTTCCGTCACCTGCTTGTTTCCATGGATACATCATTACTCTACCTGGAATGTTCCACAGTGTGACATTAAACAGCTCTACTTTACATTTATTCAATTACAGGTAGTTTTATAGCTCAAAAATACAGACAAACAGACATTCTGACTGTGAGCGGGGTCACCTCTCCACAGATCTGACCTGTAACTTGGTCTGGTTTGGTCTCTGTGAAGATAGAAAGGTTTAATGCCATACTGTGAAACATTCCAGACAAAGCAATAACATCTCCACACACAGAGAAAAGCGTTTGACGAACCCTCCGCCAGAAAAGTTACACAATGCAGCTTTAAAACAGATTTAGTGACAACAGCAAACATGGAAATAAAATAATCCCTCCATAAACCATCGGTGTTTGAGAAGCGAAAAACTTTGTGAAACGTCTCATATTTATCTGAAACTTTGCGGCAGATCGTGGTCAAGTGTTAAAGGGATATGCCACCCCCAGGTCAAATTTGGGCATCTCCCCACAGTCCAGAGACTAAAACAAGTGATGAAAAGCGTTTTCCTGGTCACCCAGCCATTGTCCGAGTCTGTCAGCACTGACTGCCGCGCGAGCTGCTGCTCCTCCGCGTTAGACTGGAGTCTAACGGCGCCAGAGAAAGATTTCGGCCAAATTGAATTAATTTGCTCGATGCTTTTCCCAATTACTTTCTGTGTAGTGCGCATTCATATCGAGTGCAAATAAATGTGCAAATCAACACGGAAAACTTGCCTTGGTCATTTTGGGTGGGAACTATTTTTCAGTGCGGAAAAAGACAGACGAAGCACGCACCACGCGGACAGGGGAATCCCTGTTTACGCACCAGGAAGGGAGTTCCCCCGTTACGCTGCGTGCTTTGTGCTTCGCCTTTATTTTTCCACACTGAAAAATAGTTCCCACCCAAAATGACCAAGGCAAGTTCTCCGTGTTGATTTGCACATTTATTTGCACTCGATATGAATGCGCACTACACAGAAAGTAAATCTTTCTCTGGCGCCGTTAGCCTCCAGTCTAACGCGGAGGAGCAGCAGCTCGCGCAGCGGTCAGTGCTGACAGACTCGGACAATGGCTGGGTGACCAGGAAAACGCTTTTCATCACTTGTTTTAGTCTCTAGACTGTGGGGAGATGCCCAAATTTTACCTGGGGGTGGCATATCCCTTTAAAGGTGTTTTGAGTTTTGTGGAACCTGAGAGTCTAAACTCAGGGCTGAACTAAAACCTGTGTCTCCCCTTTTCTACGTCACGAAGTGAGTTCTGCCGTCTGACCTCCAGGGGGCAGGAGAGAGGAGACACTTCGGTGTGGGGGAAATAAAAGGACTTTTTCTGCTCTGTTCATATTTAATGAAATGATTGCAGTGACTTGTAATAAAGGTCAAATAAGAATGTGTTTAAAATGTGTCTGTGTTTATTTATTTTGTTAGCCAACTCTTCCAGAGGTGGTAAAAAAAAAAAAGTTAAAAAATTGATTTCCTGATTAAAAATATTGGCCACTTTCTGCACATAACTCTGGACATTAAATCTACAATAATTACTGCAATCTTTTTCTAAATTAATATTTTTCCACAGTTAAAACACTTGGCAGCATATTTGGCAGATTTGTTCTTTTTAAATCAACAAATAAATAGGCTGATTGAATGCTTATATGTTGCCTATCGTATTAAATGTCATTCTTTTAAATCTGAAACAGCAACAAGAACAAATCCTCACGATGGTCTCCATTTTATGACACTGAGTGGTAGAAGTGCCTTTGACAGGTTAAAACACAGGTTAGATCATTATATTCAAGTTGAAAAAAAAAAAAATTCCAATGTGATGATATTTTTAGGTTTAAATTTTTAGTTTGTGGTTGAAATTATGAATTCCACAACTGTACAATGGTAATGCACATAAAAATTATTATTCTACAACCAAAATATAACAAAACACTTCCATTGGGTTGAAATTATGTTTGTAGTATCAGGAAAAAAAGTGTTTTTTTCATTTGCCTGCCGAGGGTCCAGCAGATTTTCAAAATTTGGACAACGAGCAAACAGACAGCGAAGTGAACCAATCAGAGAAGAGTTAACGGGCAGCGAAGTGAACCAATCAGAGAAGGGCGGACGTGACGTCAGTAAAGCGACAATGCTCAGTGAGAAAGTAAACAAACAGAGTAGTGAAGAGCGGAGAGCTAATTCAACATGGCTAGCGCTACAGAGATCGCTGTAAATCACTAATAATGTCGTTGTTGCGGTAAAAACATGAGGATACGTGGTGTAATTGGAAACTCCATGTTGACTTTCGAACAGGGTTATAAGTCACGAAGCTCACCTTTCTTGCAACGACTTGCGAATTCGGGCCTTTGCATTAAGACCCGAGTTAAATAGATCTATTAGAATGTGTAGGACTTGTGGAAACCTTGTCGGGCGCTTGGAACGGGACCTACCCATTTTTCGCAAATAGCAACAAGACGAGGAAACTCTCAATACTGAACCAACAACAGACAACACCTGGAGCTGGTGAGAAACGAGAACGCTCAACTCCTTCTAAAACTCCTAGAGCACTGAAGAAGATTCGGCGTAGCCCTCCCCCCACTCAGTCTGCAACAAGACGAAGCATCACACAGGTAAACGTGCTGTTGCTATACGCTTTACTGAGTGTGTAGGCTATATCCAAGTAAACATTAGAGGCATGGAAGACCCCGATTTAAGTAGGATATATACAACACAGCAGGATATTTGCAACACAGTATTAGAAAACAATTCATATTTTTTGAATATGAATTGTTTTTTTCGTATTTGTTTGTTTAGTTTTGTCATATTTTAGTGAAATAGTATCTCACCTGACAGTGTGAGGTCCTCCATGTTATCATTCACACTTGCCATGTCCTCAGAGAGCCCTTCTGCCCCAGAGATCAAGTAAAGTTCAGTGGAGACTTTTAGCTCCTGTAGTCTCTCTCCACAGGTGGCCGCTAACTCCTTTTGTTTGCCGATTGCATGCTGGTAAGATGTTGTGATGGCCATTTTGCTTAGCCTCTTAAAGGCAGCCTTTTTAGTGCCTCCATGCTGCAATATACTGTTCAGATAATAAGCAAAGGCTGACATCCGAGGCTCTCTCCCTCGTAGTGCTACACAAAGTGCGCTCATGCTTCACAGCAAGAAGGTTCCGGGTTCGATCCCCGGGTCGCCTGGGCCTTTCTGTGTGGAGTTTGCATGTTCTCCCCATGTCTGGGTGGGTTTCCTCCGGGCACTCCGGTTTCCCCCACCCACCCAAAACATGCACCATAGGTAAATCCTCCAGCTTAGGTCCTGGTGACAGGTGTTCTTTTTATGAAAAATAAATAAAATACTAATATATCTTTCAAGCACATGATATTTTTCATTAAAATAAGGAATTTCTGTGCCATTTGTCAATGAAGTTACTGCAGAGAGAGAGAAAGAGAGACATTTTTGATTTTAATATTTCATTTAATTCACATATTTATAATCGTGGATCATTATGTTATAATTTGGACATTTTAAATCACAATATTAATCTTAAATAATTTCATAGATAGATAGATATAATTTAATACTTTAATAATCCTTTATTATCCCAAATAAAATTCATTTCAGGCAGCAACAATATATAATAACATTACAAATTAAATTTATATTTCTGCAGGACCATGGAGGAGGAGATGCTCCGCCTCAGGCACGAGAACCAGAGGCTCCAGCGGCTCTTGGACTCGGTTCTGATGAGTCTGAGCCCGAGAGTTGTGCTCGACAGAGCCAGTAAGTCTTATGGATCGTATGGACCCGATTTTTAGCCTATGGGCGTTAATGTTAAGTATGAAAAATGCAGATGATGTAGAAAAGTCGTTAGCCATGAGCACCATGGCGCTACATTAACAGCTAACGACTTTTCTTAACGGCTTATAACCTGTGACTCCAAATCACTTCAGATATTCACTCAAACATATTTACCAGTTCAATGACAGAAAAGACACCCCCTCAGCCTGACAGTAGAAGACTACAGACAAGTTGACAGAGTTCATGTCACAAAACTCACTTCAAATCACTTTTGTATGATTAGTGCTTTATAAATAAAGTTTTGATTGATTGATTTATGGATTTTAGGTATATTGTACCATTACTATCAATAGTATGCAGTTCTAGTGTGGTAGTAATTATCATTATTAGTGGTGGTAAGGTAGAAATTATACTACTTGTTAGCAGTATTAGCACATAGCAGTGTATAGCAGTCATACTTGAGATGCAGTGATAGTATTAAATTTAGGGTTAGCTGTAGTGGTGGAGGTGGTATCAGCGGTAGTAGTAGTAGTAGTAGTACTAGTAGTAGTACTAGTAGTAGTAGTAGTAGTAGTAGTAGCAGCAGTAGTAGTAGTAGTAGTAGTAGTAGTAGTAGTAGTAGTAGTAGTAGTAGTAGTAGTAGTTGGTTGGGTGGGTGGAAGGAAATGTGGGACTGTTTCTAATCACTGTAAAGCGCATTGTGTTACTTTTTTTGTATGAAAAGCGCTTTATAAATAATGTTTGATTGATTGATTGAAGACTGCATGTGTATGTGTAAGTGTGTACTCTCGCGGAGTTATGGAGCATGTCTTCAACAGGAGCCTTAAGCTGAGCGTGGTACCACAACTCTGGAAGACCTCCTGCGTGGTACCAGTGCCTAAGACACCGCACGCTAAAGACCTCAGCAGCTTCAGGCCGGTGGCTCTAACATCCCACCTAATGAAGACACTGGAGAGACTGGTCCTTGGCCACCTCCGCTCCACCGTGAGCTCAGCGATGGACCCGCTGCAGTTTGCGTACCGGCCTGGCATCGGAGTGGAGGATGCCGTCATCCACCTGCTGCATTGCTCACTGTCTCACCTGGAGAACCCCGGCAGCACTGTGAGGATTCTCTTCTTTGACTTCTCCAGTGCTTTCAACACCATCCAGCCACTGCTCCTCAGGGACAAACTGGAGACCGCCGGTGTGGACTGTGACCTGGCAGACTGGATCCTGGACTACCTCACAAACCGGCCTCAGTTTGTGAGAGCCCGGGACTGTGTGTCTGACCTCCTGACCTGCAGTGTGGGGGCGCCCCAGGGCACTGTCCTCGCGCCCTTTCTTTTCACCCTCTACACTGCAGACTTCAGACACAACACGGACAGCTGTGTCCTGCAGAAGTTCTCTGATGACTCTGCCATCATTGGCCTCATCAAGGAGGACGATGATGGGGAGTACAGAGGACTAATACAGGACTTTGTGGACTGGAGGCAGTGGAACCACCTCATCATCAATGCAGGGAAGACCAATGAGATGGTGGTGGATTTCCGCAGACGCCACTCTGCTGCCCCCTCAGTGAACATCCAGGGAAGGGACATTGAGAGAGTGGACTCTTACAGGTACCTGGGTGTTCATCTGAACAATAAACTGGACTGGACTCATAACACAGATGCACTGTACAGGAAGGGCCAGAGTCGGCTCTATCTCCTGAGGAGACTCAGGTCTTTTGGAGTGAGAGGGCCACTCCTGAAGACCTTCTATGACTCTGTGGTGGCATCAGCCATCCTGTACGGTGTGGTCTGCTGGAGCAGCAGCATCACAGAGAGGGAGAAGAAGAGGCTGGACAAGGTCATCAAGAAGTCCAGCTCTGTCCTGGGCCGTCCTCTGGACTCAGTGCAGGAGGTGGGGGACAAGAGGGTCCTGGCTAAGGTCACCTCTATGCTGGACCATGAGTGTCACCCCCTGCAGGACGCTCTGTCTGCTCTGGAGAGCAGCTTCAGTGACAGACTGATTCACCCTCGCTGTGTGAAGGAGAGGTTTCGCAGGTCTTTCCTTCCTGCTGCTGTCAGACTGTACAACGAACACTGTTAACATGTCATTCAACTTTATCTGCAGTACAATATTCAACTATACTCCAGAGTCTATATTTAGGTCTATTTTAAATTATCCTAGGCCATTATTTATTTATTATATTGTTCGGTTGCATGCTACTTTTTCTTGCTGTTCTTGATCTGTGCGTTGCAACACTGGAATTTCCCCACTGTGGGTCTAATAAAGGCATATCTTATCTTATCTCCTGCAGCTGCCCAGCTCCCCTCTCTGAGTCCTGGTCTGACTCCACAGATTAAAGAAGAACACGACATCAAACAGGAGGAAGATGAGCTGCAAGTGTGAGTCTCAGACACTTTCAAACTGCAATTCTTTATTTTGTCATTCATTCATTCTTATTAAAATTTGAATTATTGAATTGAATTTATTGAAATTTTCACTTTCTGAGGTTTTTGAACGTTAATGTGAGCTCCCCTACCCTGTTTAGGGCCCCCCAATGGCTAAAAGTTGCGAAATGTCTAAACTGAGCATTTGCGATCCTTTTCTGCGTTTGAAAAAAACACAGCTCAAATGGGCGATTCTGGACAAGGCACCTTATTGACGTCAGATCGAAAAAAGAAATGCAAATTCAGTTCCACCGCCGTCTGGATCTCCACCCCCTGTCTCTGGAAATCACGCCCAGAGAGTTTGGACTGCGGAGGAGCTACGCAATGCGAAATGCGTTTTTTTATTTGCCTGGAGGCACGTGCGAGTGTTTCTAGGCTCGGACGTCCTTTACCCGACCCTCTGGACCTCTGAAACAGCAGTGGTTTAATTTTATTTTCTGTAAAAATGTGTTTTTTTTTCATTGAAAAGGCTGTCTTTTCCTCCTTCGCGCTTACACACGCGGAAGTGGGGCCAGGCGCAGCGCTAAAACAAGGAACCAGCGGCGCATTTGCCCCCCCCCACACACACACACACACACACACTCCTCTAACCAATCTGTGTCCTTCTCATTTGCATTCAAGCAACAAGGCCCAGAATGAGTTGTTCAGACAGAGAGATTATGACTCTGACTCTGTACATATGTCTTTCTCATGCACTAAGTGTTGATTTTGAAGGAGGATTCATTTACAGTATTAGGGAACCATTAAGGAGCCATATAAAAGCATCAAGAAGTACCATGTCATGGGATCTTTAATTTCTATTACAAATATTCAGATTGGGTTTGAAATATACAAATGTCTTACATTTTTCAGGTCTGTCCCAGAGTCCAGGGCTGTGAGGGTGAAGACAGAAGAGTCCTCAGCACATGAACAAAGAGAGACTGAGGGAAAGGACACACAGGGACAGGACACTGATGAAGACTGGAAAGCTCCACTCAACAGTTCGAAAACATTTAACCTGGGTGAAAGATCCTACAGCTGTTCAACATATGAAAGGTCATTTTCCTTTAAGAATAGTCTTGTTAGACATGAGAGAACACACACAGGGGAAAGACCTTACAGCTGTTCAGTGTGTGAAAAGATATTTTCTGTTCAGAGTAATTTTGTTAAGCATGTGAAGACACACAGGTGAGAGACTTTACAGCTGTTCCATCTGTAATAAAGAGTTTACACGTCGATAACATTTGAATATTCACATGAGAACCAGTGGTGAAAGTAAGGCGGTGCGCACCGGAACGGTGCACCGGTATAACATTCACAGCCGGTACGCAGCACCGCTAAGAGAATATGGTTAATGGTGGCCAAAACCCACATTTGGAAAAAAAAAGTAAGGTGCGCTATTCAAGTAGAAAACACAAACAACCACACTATGCCATTCGAGAATAACTGAAAGCTACCCGAAACTCTCGTGCAGAGATATCTGCAGTCTGTTAAGCAAGGATTGTCAAAACTTATCTGACTGTAGCCATAAAAGTAGCCTAGGTGGCACGGTGGCTGAGTGGCTAGCACTCACGCTTTACAGCAAGAAGGTTTTGGGTTCGATCCCCGGGTCGCCCAGGCATTTCTGTATAGAGTTTGCATGTTTATGCTGCTTTTTTCCACATACCTTTTTTGCCTAGGTAGGCACCATTTACGTAGGCCCCCAAAAATATGAAATGATAAATAACTTTTTTAATATACTTCATCTATGAAAAAGGTGTAAAACTTAAAGATCCCATGACATGGTAGTTCTTGATGCTTTTATATGGCTCCTTAATGGTTCCCTAATACTGTAAATGAATCCTTCTTCAAAATCAACACTCAGTGCATGAGAAAGAGAGATAAGATGAGAAGGAGTAATTTTTCTCTCTCTGAACAGTCCATAATGGGCGTTGTTGCTTGAATGCAAATGAGGAGAAAAGAGATGGCCTATAGTAGAGGGTGGGGGCGTGGCCAAACTCTCCGCTCTCAGCTGATCCATTTCCGTGTTTTTGCACGGGGGGAGAGATTTGAAGCGTTCTATTGAAAAATAAACACATTTCCACAGAAAATAAAATCAAACCACTGCTGTTCAAAGGTCCAGAGGCTCAGATAAAGGACTTCCGAGCCTAGAAACACTCGGACGTGCCTCCAGGCAAATTAAAAAATGCATTTCGCATTGCCTAGTGCATTCGCGGTCCAAACTCTCTGGGCGTGATTTACAGAGACGCTGAGTACACACAGACGGGGGTGGAACTGCATTTGCATTTCTTTTTTCGATTTGACGTCAATCAGGTGCCTTGATCAAAATTGCCCGTTTGAGCTCCGATTTTTTGTAACGCAGAAAAGGATCGCAAATGCTCAGAGACATTTCGCAACTTTTAACCATGGGGGGGGGGCTAAACAGGGTAGGGGAGCTCACATTAACATTCAAAAACCTCAGAAAGTGAAAATTTCATGGCATGGGACCTTTAAAAACAAAACAAAAAAAAACAAAAAACGGGTGAAACATTATAGCACCTGTAAGAAATGAAAACTACTTTCACCACTGATGAGAACTCACAAAACACTGTGACTGAGGGATTATTGATTGTGTTCATGAAATTCTCTTGTTCTAAATTCTGTTTTGGAGTTTGCTGCTGACGACTCAAAATAACGACGTTTGGCCCAGATCCAGCTCTTGTATCTGATTTTGAACCATAACAGAGAAACAACCCTCTGAGAGAGTCACAGGCAGCTGCTTCTACACTTTTACAACACATGGTAAAAGGAGAAATTCAATTTGTCAACTGGACAAAGTGCCTCCACTAAGGGGCGCCATCAGCTCAACAATCCACCCATCCCCTCCCTGTGTGACTGTGGCAGAGTGGTTATCCCGTTTCCTCCTCTGCAGAGAGAGAGAGAGAGAGACATTTAGATTTTAATATTTCATTTCATTCACATATTTATAATCGTGGATCATTATGTTATAATTTGGACATTTTAAATCCCAATATTAATCTTTATTTCATAGATAGATATCATTTAATAGTTTAATAATCCTTAATCAGGGCTCTCAAGTCTCACGCATTGAGAGTGTGACACACGAAATTCGACGTGTTCACACGCTCACACGCCACACATGCCATTTCTCACGCTGAATTTTTTTTTTTTTGTGTCCAGAAAATCAGTCTGTGTGGCTCAGTTTATGCAGGCACCGCGCGTTTTCTCCCCCCCTTCCTCCTCGCCCCGCTCCCTCCTCCCCGCGCCGCTCAGCGAGTGTCTAAGCGCGCACTGCACTGTCAGTAGGGTGACCACCGGCATGAAACAGGAAAGGAGGACACTTGTGTCCAAAAAGGAGGACAAAGGCCCTAAACCTTTTTTTTTTTTTTTTCCCTTGGGGGGGGCTGTTGTAATGCTGGATATTACAACATGGATATAGCCATGTCCAACGTTTACTGTAAATCAGGGATGAAAGAGCTTTTAGCGGATCTCCGCTTTTTATTCAGCCGCTGGGTCATTTTTTTATATCTGCAAAGTGCGAGCCGCGCGGTGGGGGGGGGCGCATTTCGGATGTCGCGCACAGGGATCTAAGGAGCACTCAGGGAGTTGGTGTGTTTGCTCAGACACATTAAAAATTAGGGGGAACATTGGCCATGTCCCAATTCCAAGTATTACTAGTCGCAATAGAATAATATTTTTGTCTTTAGGGAACAAGGAGCAGACCACCCGGCTCATTGAGCTGAGGCGGGATCTGTTCCATTTCGCAGATGCCCATGTGATCCATGTGATCCCCCCCCCACACTCTTCGGAAATTACAGTCTCACGCACGACCCCACTCAAAACTTGAGAGCCCTGCCTTTATTATCCCAAATAAAATTAATTTCAGGCAGCAACAATATATAATAACATCACAAATTAAATGTATATTTCTGCAGGACCATGGAGGAGGAGATGCTCCGCCTCAGACACGAGAACCAGAGGCTCCAGTGGGTCTTGGACTCGGTTCTGAGGACTCTGAGCCCGAGAGTCGTGCTCGGCAGAGCCGGTAAGTCTTATGGATCGTATGGACCCGATTTTTAGCCTATGGGCGTTAATGTTAAGTATGAAAAATGCAGATGATGTAGAAAAGTCGTTAGCCATTAGCACCATGGTGCTACGCTAACGGCTAACGACTTTTCTTAACAGCTTACAACCCGTGACTCCAAATCACTTCAGATATTCACTCAAACATATTTACAAGTTCATGGACAGAAAATACACCCCCTCAGCCTGACAGTAGAAGACTACAGACAAGTTCACAGAGTTCATGTCACAGGACTCACTTCAAATCACTTTTGTATGATTAGTAGTAGTAGTAGGAGTAGGAGTAGCAGTAGCAGTAGCAGTAGTAGTATTTATTTATTTATTTATTTATTTACCTTTATTTAACCAGGATTAATAAAAACTCATTGAGATTAAAAAATCTCTTTTACAAGAGTGTCCTGGCCAAGAGGCAGCATCAGCACAGAGACAAAACAATAACACAAAATGTTCACATTTTCACACACAAAAGCATCATAAAACGAGTCTTATGTGAAACATTTACAAATTGATAATTTTGTTTCAAGTTTAGTTAAAAGTGACTTGAAAGAGTCCAACGACACCAGACCTTTCAGTTTAAATTCCCTCTGGAGTTCATTCCAGGAATGAGCTGCAGCAAAATGAAAAACCTTTTTACCAAGTTGTGTGCGAGCTCTGGGCACAGAGAGCAGGAGCAGCTCCTGAGAGCGGAGACTGTAAGTGCTGCTGCTCCTCACCTCTATGAGCTGCTGGAGATAGGACGGCACCAGCCCAACAAGACATTTATAAATAAAAAGATACCAATGCTTCAATCTATGATTTGTCAAGGAAGGCCAGCCCACACGGGCGTACAAGACACAATGAAGGGTCAGGGACCTCATGTTTGTAATGAAACGTAGTGCACCATGATACACAGTGTCAAGAGCATGTAGACAATCAACAGAGGCATTCATATAAATTACAAGTAACATTAACACATTTTTTACGAGCCTCAAATGACAAGACTTAATTCTAAAATAGAAGCGTAACTTCAATTTCAGTCTGTGAATCAATTTTTGAATATGTGGCTTAAAGGAGGATTAACGTTTTTTACAATCTGAGCCTTATTTTGGTAATAAAACAAGTTGTTTTCGGGGCATATGTTTGCGGTCTCCAAATAACACATACTTTAGCACTTTTCAAATCATAGAAGCTCAATGTCTTAGTCTACGGTTTCGTTTGAGTCAAAAGTGGCCTGTAATCTGAGATTTAGCCATAGTTTCGAGTAGATGAGGACGCCCCCCGCGTCCCCCATGTATAACATCAATCGGCAAAGGTACCTTAGCCAATCAGGATGCAGGACACAATGTTACACTATTAAAAAAAAGTTACACTATTAAAAAAATGAAATTGAAAAAAAAAAAAAATCTGGAGAAAATAATAAAAAAGAAAGAATAAAAAAAATTAAAAAACAAAAAAATTAATAAAAGAAGACATTCAAAAATTCATTTTGCATGATTTTCAGTCTGTATAAAATTTTATCTCAGAATTAAAAATAAATATCGGCATTGGCTAATATGAGTAACGGCAGATCTCAGCAACATTAATATCGGGTATCGGCTAAAATTTTCACATCGGTGCATCCCTAAAAAAAAAAAAAAAAAAAAAATATATATATATATATATATATATATATTAGGGCTGGGAATATTAACGCGTTAATCGCGATTAGATTAATGTAAGTTATGATCGCGAACAATTTTTTTAATCGCGATCAGAGTTTGCCAGCATTTTCCGCAATTCTACCATCCATAGTACTTCCGGCGCCGGGGCGAGCTGGCTGCCCGTCACAACGCTCCTGCACTTTCCTAACTTTTTGCCTTAAACTGCCCCACTTTTGTAAATATTTTTTATCAACACTGTACGTAAGCTTGGGCCGCACACGACGCTGCACTTTTTCTGCACTTTTGGTGGATTATTTACCTGTCTCGGCTTAAGATGTGTAAGGGACCCCGTCCTCCGCTCGTCTACACAAAGGATCAGCTGATGGCGCTGCGCAGCGCTGTTGTGTTCCCCCGAGACAGGCATGTTATCCCTGACGAGATCCTGCGGACGACACACCGTGGATGCCGCGCGGGACGTAAACTCCGGGAAAAGAAGAGACGCTACAGACCCGTTCTTCCCTCTGTCATCACAGAGAATGTGCGCGCCCTCGCCAACAAGACGGACGAGCTCGCGGCGCTCGTTAGATTTCAGCAGGAGTACAGGGACGCTAGCGTCATTGTTTTTACGGAGACATGGCTATCACCGCAAATCCCGGACTCTACCGTCACTGTGGACAACTTTCACCTGCTGCGCGCAGACAGGACGGAGGAGAGCGGGAAGAAGAAGGGAGGAGGACTAGTGCTGTTTCTGAACGAGAAATGGTGTAAACCTGGACACTGTACAGTGAAGGAGCAGATGTGTAACAAAGACATTGAACTGTTCGCTGTCGGCATGAGGCCCGGTTACCTGCCCCGTGAGTTCTCTTATATGCAGCTCATTTGGTTGTATTAATTAAACTCATTGTCGGTTAAACGCGCTATTTTGAGTTTGCTAGTTCCTACGCGTCCGTAGGCAGCTCGAGCGGGCTTCAATCATTTATTTACAATTTCTCAAAGTAAGCATTATTACTGATTCATTGTTACTTTTTCCTTTCTCTGCACTTTTTTTAAATTAAAAAAATGGTGAGAAATACTTTGCATTGTGAGTTTAACTTTAGATTCGAACGCTCTTACTGCAAGATATCAATTTTAAACATGCAAAATAAATCACGATTAATCGCGATTAACTATGACATTTCTGAGATTAGTTGCGATCAAGAAAATTAATTGTTTGACAGCCCTAATATATATATATATATATATATATATATATATATATATATATATATATATATATATATATATATATATATATATATATATAAATAATATGCTATGTTTGTATAATTATATTGCTGTTATGTTATGAATATTGCTATCATGATTGTAGATTACATCATAGCCTTTTCTGTTCTACAGGTTTATAACCTACTATATGTGGAATCAATATCAATCAATAAATAAATACCACAAGTTATAACACCGTGTGCTCTCCTTGACAACCTGTTCGGTGGGGAAATCTTAAAGAAGTAGTAGTGGTAGTAGTAGTGGTAGTGGTTGGTTGGGTGGGTGGAAGGAAATGTGGGACTGTTTCTAATCACTGTAAGGCGCTTTGTGTTACTTTTTTTTGTATGAAAAGCGCTTTATAAATAATGTTTGATTGATTGAAGACTGCACGTTTATGTGTAAGTGTGTACTCTCTTATCTCCTGCAGATGCCCAGCTCCCCTCTCTGAGTCCTGGTCTGACTCCACAGATTAAAGAAGAACACGACATCAAACAGGAGGAAGATGAGCTGCAAGTGTGAGTCTCAGACAATTTCAAACTGCAATTCTTTATTTTGTTATTCATTCATTCTTATTCATTTTAAGGCTGCAACTAACAATTATTTTAGTAGTCGACTAATCTATAGATCCAGTAACGATTGGTCACGATTATTTCCCGACACTAACGTTTTTAGTGAGTGCAGTTAAGCATGCGTGCTTTAAGCATTCCGTTTCAAAGCAGAATATTGTCAGTATCCAGTTTAAAAAAAGTTGAAGTATTCTGTGAAACAGCGTTCTGTTAAGGGAATACTGCCAAAACACGACTAGACTACATTCGGAATGAAAAAGATTGTCCATGACTCGTGAGCAAATTGAGTATGGCCACCATTCTGTTTAGCACTAGTGCTAATATTGGAATATTCCTCACATGCAGATACATACAGGGACTAGCCCGGTAATAAACGGAGGAGTTGTTTGCGCCAGATTCGGCCACATTTCATGTCAACGAACATGACTTGCATGCAAATCCTACATGTAACCTCGCCCATTGTTCCTGTCTTTCACGAAAACGTCTAAAAATATGATGGCACTCAAGACTAAAAGTTTCCCAAAAACTAAACACAAGGTAGCTGCCAACAACTTACCCATCTGGAGCTTTGGACTCCAGTCCTGGGTGCTTTCGTTTCAGATGCTCGTGCATCACCGTTGTACTGCCATGGTACACCAACTCCACTTTACAGATGTTGCATCTTACTTTATTGTTTTTATTATCCTTAAAATACTCCCACACCTTCGATTGTCGCGGCCTCAATTTTTTCCCATTCTCTTCGGGCTGACTCTGAGCTGCAGGCTCCGCCATTGTTGAGATTTTTTTGAGGATGTATAGACTGACTTTGATTCAGCTCGGCGGTCTTCACTGATTGACTGAATGAGGACGGAAAGAGGCTATACTGCTCTCACCACTACCGGCGGCGATTTGCAGTTTCAGTACACGTATTGATTTATGCGGATTCTTGACACAGACGAGTATTAAGTTCCAAATTAAAATGATCCTTAAATAATACGACTAGTCGACAATGAAATTTCATGTCGACAAAATTTTATTGTCGACGTTGTCGACTAATCGTTGCAGCTCTAAATAATTTCTATTACAAATATTCAGATTGGGTTTGAAATATACAAATGTCTTATATTTTTCAGGTCTGTCCCAGAGTCCAGGGCTGTGAGGGTGAAGACAGAAGAGTCCTCAGCACATGAACAAAGAGAGACTGAGGGAGAGGACACGCAGGGACAGGACACCAGAACACATGTCCACTCAGACACTGAGGGAGACACAGAGCACTCTTCTGACACTGATGAAGACTGGACAGCTCCACTCAGCAGTTCGACCTGTGAGAAAACATTTAACCGAAAGGCCAGTCTAGATAAACATGAAAAGATACACGCAAAGAAACCATTCAGCTGTTCAACGTGTGAAAGGTCATTTTCCTCTAAGAGTAATCTTGTTAGACATGAGAGAACGCACACAGGGGAAAGACCTTACAGCTGTTCAGTGTGTGAGAAGACATTTTCTGATAAGAGTCATCTTGTTACACATGAGAGAACGCACACAGGGGAAAGACCTTACAGCTGCACAGTGTGTG
Organism: Paratrypauchen microcephalus; assembly: GCA_036785185.1. NCBI lineage: Eukaryota > Metazoa > Chordata > Actinopteri > Gobiiformes > Gobiidae > Paratrypauchen > Paratrypauchen microcephalus. Next base: position 103,309 of record JAVJIX010000269.1, on the reverse strand, counting down.
GGAAGACGTTTTCTATGAAGAGTCATCTTGTTAGACATGAGAGAACACACACAGGGGAAAGACCTTACAGCTGTTCAGTGTGCGAGAAGACATTTTCTAATAAGAGTCATCTTGTTACACATGAGAGAACACACACAGGGGAAAGACCTTACAGCTGTTCAGTGTGTAAGAAGACATTTCCTGTTCAGAGTAGTGTTGTTAGACATGAGAGAACACACACAGGGGAAAGACCTTACAGCTGTTCAGTGTGTGAGAAGACATTTTCTCAAAAGGCTTATCTAAACGAACATGAGAGAACACACAGGGGAAAGACCTTACAGCTGTACAGTGTGTGTGAAGACATTTTCTCTTAAGAGTAGTCTTGTTAGACATGAGAGAACACACACAAGGAAAAGACCTTAATGGGATAGTGTGTTTTTTATGTTAATCTGTATGGGTTTCCTTCTAAAAGTTACGTGTGTTGACACCGGCTTACCTCTGACAGTCTCAGCTGATTCTGGTTCGGCTCGCTTTCTGGAGCCCACGTAAGTAGGTCCGGTAACTTCCCTGGAACATGAAATAAAGCTTGTTTTTCTTCTCAAAACAAAACATTTGTTAGAAAGGTGATATATTTGCATCCGAAACGGTTGTCCACGAAACATCCAGCAGCGTATTTCGCATTCGCGTTTTGTCTCTCTCCACTCATATCAGTATGCCCATGTTAACTCTATCAGCCTGTTCACCTTCAGTTCATTATTGGGGCCAAGCAGCGAAGCTGCGAGGCACCCATAGTGATTCTACTGATTCCTATTATTATTATTATTATATATTCTTCCGCCTCTGGGAGTCTATGGCAACCCCTAGAACCGTCTGGTAAAAAGTTATGAAATTTTGCATGCACATTCCAGTCTACTCATTACTCACAGCAATTTATAGGCCTCCACCCCTAACCCTCTAGCGCCACCAGCAGGTCAAAGTTGCCCTCTAGGGTCACCAGCAGGTCAAAGTTGCAGGAATTTTCAGGTACATTTCTGCGTGTAACTTTTGAACCATATGTCCAATTTTCAGGGATGAAAGAGTTCCGCTTTTTAGCGGATCTCCGCTTTTTTTTTTAGCCACGTGGTAATTATTATTTTTTCCCCAAATACGTTGAAATTTTGGGTGTGTATTATATATATATAATTGTGTTTAGGGTTGCCAACCGTTGAAAAATGTAATCGTCCCATATTCAGAAACAAAAGTACATGTCTCGTATTAAACTTCTAAATGTGTGCGGGGCCGCGCAAGCTTTTTTCATGACTTGGCACTTTCATCTCTGAATTTTCAAAACCTTGGCATCCCTGGACTCCTTGGGCCAAGCCGAATCCAACGCACCCTATGATGTCATTTTCCGCAAGGGTAGATTTTCCGCCATTTTTAATTTTATGAAAAACACTCAAAATGCTTCTCCTCCCTCAACTTTGGACCAATTTCGCTCAAATTTGGTACATAGCATCTTTGAACTGAGCCACATCAGAAATTTGCCTGGATTTTTGATATCTCTTATCTTTTTGTCGTGACAGCCAATCAAACGCGTTCTAAAAGTCGCCAAACAGGAAGTGAGCTCATATCTTTGGAACCCTTCATAGGATTATTTTCAAACTTTTCACAGATGTTCGCATCCTTCCCAGGATTCCCCACAAAAAATTACAGGGCCCCAGCTCAAACCCTCTAGCGCCACCAGCAGGCCAAAATTTGAGGGACATTTCTGCTTGTAACGTAGCGTTTGATTGGCTGTCATGACAAAATGATAAGAGATATCAAAAATCCGGGCAAGTTTCTGATGAGGCTCAGTCCAAAGATGCTATGTACCAAATTTGAGCAAAATTGGTGGTGAGGAGGAGATGCTCCGCCTCAGACACGAGAACCAGAGGCTCCACCGGCTCTTGGACTCGGTTCTGAGGTCTCTGAGCCCGAGAGTCGTGCTCGACAGAGCCGGTAAGTCTTATGGATCGTATGGATCCGATTTTTAGCCTATGGGCATTAATGTTAAATGTCCAGTGTGTAGGATTCGTGGCGCATAGGTGGATAGTGGCTATGGCACTTCCTGTTTTAGCTATGGAAGACCTCGATGGTCACCCGGGCGCGCCCTAGTGGACAGCTCGCGTACCCGGCGCGCACCCGGCGCTGTAATCCGAGATTTAGCCATAGTTTCGAGTAGATGAGGACGCCAGTGCGCATGCGCGGACTGCTCCCGGGACCCAAACATGAAACGCAAAGCTGAAAAGTATGGATAAATCTCGGATTACAGGCCACTTTTGCTTCAAACGAAATCTTACATTAAGACATCGGGCTTCGATGATTTGAAAAGTGCTAAAGTTTGTGTTATTTGGAGACCGCAAAGTAATGCCCCGAATACAAATGCTAACGGATACGCTACAACATAACTTTCTTCAAACAGCTCCAAATGACACGAACGTGATATGGGTGAGTCAAACGACTTGTTTTATTACCGAAAGAAGACTCAGATTGTAAAATAACGTTACTTTTCCTTTAAGTAATCAATGGAAAATGAATATCATCAAGTTTATCACATAATTATCTATAGGACGAAATTTTTAATAAGAAGGTACTTGACGCTTCAGTTTGCTAAAACCTGTGAATGTGAGGCCTCGCTTTCGTGAAGATGACGTCTTTGGTTCATTTACTGTGTTACGTGCACGCACACACTTCATAGGCTACTGCTTTTTTTTAATTCACTTTCACTTTATTCTAACTTTCACATGCTAAAAGAAGCTTTTTTTTATTTATAGAGCATTTTGGTTTTACTACCAGAATATGGCTGTGTAACATATGTATATTCTTGTATTAGTTTTTTTTTCACTGAATATGATGTACAGTCAGTTCAACATTCTTTCAGCTCAAAAATTGGAGGAGTGGATCAGAAGAAGCAAGAGAGGCACTGGGACAGTTTATAGTCGTGTTGATTGTCTCTCTCTGAGGTGTTTGTGTGTTTGATGTGGATAGTGCTTAAAATAAAAACTTGATACAGAAGAAGATTAGAGAATTGAGGATCTTTTTTATTTGATAAATGCAACCACTGAGTGTGATGTTTTAAATGAAACATGATTCCATTTGATTTCTCTTTTTACATGTGTTACATTTTTTTGTCCACAAGATGGTGAAGTTGAACATATTGAATCTTTTGGCGAGGCATTGGCTCCTGTACCAGTACTGAAAGCTTCAGATGGTTCATGGTGCTTCATTTGGCCATCACTACTAAGCGCTTCTGCCGCTCTGTATGAAGATTAGGTTGTAGCGCCATCTGCTGGTTTGGAAGTGGAACAATGAAAGTAGAAAATGTAAATCTTTTATCAAATGTGAGGTTAAATATATTTTTTGCTACAGAATTTAAATATTCTTTAGCCCCAAGAAATGTTTTTTGCAAATAAAATAAATAAATAAATAAAATAAAATGCAATTAGTTTTTTTAATTTTTTTTAAATTGTTGTTTTCTCCATGTCTGGAGATCCGGGAGGAGGCCCCGGGGAAGACCCAGGACACGCTGGAGGGACTATGTCTCCCGGCTGGCCTGGGAACGCTTTGGGGTCCACCTGGAGGAGCTGGAGGAAGTGTCCGGGGTGAGGGAAGTCTGGGAGTCCCTGCTTAGACTGTTGCCCCGCGACCCGACTCCGGATAAGAGGAAGAAAATGGATGGATGTTTTTGTTTTGTTTTGTTTTTTGTTTTTTCCTTTTTTCAGGTATCTTTTGGAATGTAATATTAAAGTGCATAGGTTTGGTATCACGGTTTTCTAATTATTAGTAAGTTTGATGTGGTAGTACCTGTGCTAAATATTTCAACAACAGAGGAATGGAGCTCAACAGTGATCACACACTGCCTGGTCCCAGAAGTAAATTTTCATTAATTTTTCCCATGGACTTTCTGAAAACAATTTAAAATTCTGACAAGTTTAAAAGTTTGAAATCTTTCCCAGTGCTGTGGTAACTAATGACCCCCATCACAAGACTCATGGGCCCCTGATAGAGGGCTAGGGTCTCACCTCTCCCCTGGGTGCTGTGTCCTGGTGGAGGGTTGGTGTTTTGGCTTCATCTCTCCTCTGTGTCATGGTGGACACAGACAGAAATTTAGGGACTTGGGGCAAGACACCTCACTTGGGCCCCCCTCTAATATAAATGAACAGGAAAAGGGTCAAATTCTGGACCTCTAAGATGCTGGGGACAACTGACCGCTTTGTCCCCCCGTCTACTCCCCTGGTGAGTGAGTGTTGTGGGGCGAGGGTGATTAAATCTTTCAAAAATAGTAAGAGCAGAGTAAATAGTAAAGAGAGAGAGAGAGAGATACTTTATTGATCCTGAGGGAAATTAAAGTTTTGCTGCAGTAACATTTCCACTGGACGTTTCAGTCCGTTTGTGTCTCAGTTTCACAGGACGACTGGTCAGGGACGGTCAGCAGGTCTGTGTCGTGTTGTTTTTCATAATGGTGGGAGCGAGGCGGCTGTGTTTATCAGACTGATAGATGTGAACAGAGAAGCCAAAAAACTGTACTCAGGTAAGAGTAATAATTACTCCAAAAATAAAATAATTCAAGTAAAAGTACAAAGCAGTAGTACAAGTAGGGAAACTACTTCAAGTAAGAGTAAATGGACGAGTGAGATCTGATTTGTAGTTTGACACCCATTATGGTACTGAATGGATATGCTAAACAAGACCCCAGACAGAAACTGAAAACAAAGAGGTGGGATAGTTTCAGAGTAATTTCATTGTAGTGAGCTCCTCCCTTCAGGCAGATATAAGCAGTGTCCACCAGCACTCTAGCCAGAACTGACGAAGTAGCTTGGATGAGCTGTGAAACGTCTTTGACCAAATAAACTTTGTCCAGTTGACAAATTGAATTTCTCCCTTTACCAGTTGCTGTGTTAGATGATTTCCCAAAATTCCATAGTCCAGTAATGTGTGTAAAATCCCTCAGTCGTCCAGGTAGAATCCATGGCAAAGGAGAAATTCAGTTTCAACTGGACAAAAGTTTATTTTGGTGGAGTACGTTTCGCAGCTCATCCAAGCTGCTTCAATATTTTAACTGCCCCCATCTGTATTAATATTGACATATAAAAAGTTGGGATGTCAGCGGAAACCCAGCAATACTATACTATTACTATTACTATAATATTCAAAATCATACACAAAATTATTTCTTGTAACAATACAGAAAACCTTGACTTTTTTTTACATTAACATATGATACAAATAGGGTCTAATGGTGATCTGGAGTCCTGATGAACATGTCATGATACAAATGTGTTTAAATTATTGGAAGTCAAGTAGTGAACAATTATTATTTAGAATCTATCTTGACATGTTTCCTTTTAGTGACTTTTTTTTTTTTCAGATGACAGTTCTCTCTGTGGGTGCGCTTCGTAATGAAGATGCCATTGGTGGACTTTGATTAGCTTTATTGGTTCTTATATATACAGACCCCCCAGGATTTCGCGGGCATTTTTTGTGATTGTTGCGGGCTAAAATGCCTGAATTTGCGGGAGCTTTTCCAAAAAGTTGCGATGAAAGTTGCGGTGCTTTTAAGGATTTTGTTGCAATTTTGTTGCGGGAGGAAGTGAAAGTTGCGATAAATAGTTGCGATTTTCGCTTTTTGTAATTAAAATTGAATAATATTTTGAATACTGAGTTATTACTGACAAAGAATAATACAAAGACACAGAGATCACAGATATGGTCCTAAAACAACCTTACCAACATCGAAAATAAACTACTACTAGGAGGGGAACTGTTTTGCGCGGTCTTTTGCTGTTATTTTTGTGGGCAGGTGGCGCCGCAGACATGTTTCTTTGCCATTAGAAGCCGTGTCTCAATTCCCAGAGCGCGCGGCTCGGAGCGTGGCCCGAAGGGCATGTGCGTCACACATTTCGCCAGAACACCGGCGCGACGACTGCTGTCCCACTTCTTTTTTGTTCCATGCGCAGTTAACATGCGGTCCGAAGACCGCAGTCGTTAAGCGGTCCGCGGACTGCAGTCGGGGCTGAGCAAGTGTGCACCTCCTTGACTGCAGTCTGAGCCCCCTTCGGGCCACGCTCCGAGCTGTGCACTCTGGGAACTGGGACACGGCCGCAGTTTTGTTTTGTCACACAGAAGTAAGGCAGAATGTTGCGGCTTCCAAACTCAAACCTTTTAGCCGCCGAGAATATGAGGTTGGGTCCTATGGCTCGCAGATCTGTGGCGCAAAGAGGAGGCTATGGTGACAGATACGCTGAGATCCAGATATGTTTTGTGCATTTATTACAAAAAGAGCGCACACAGCTATGACAGCGCAGCAGGATGAAATGGAACTCATGAAAACAGCAGGATGAAACAGATTAACGTGAAAGATGAATGAATGGTTTGCGGTCAACAGAAAATACGGCTACACCCCAACCCTGACTCTCTCCTCTGTGTGACAGGTGAGCGCGCGCTTTTACACGCACACACTTCCGTACGTGCACACACCCACACGCATGTGAACTAGAGGTAAGATCGGGCCTAAAAAATCCAGCCCGACCCGACTCGGCCCGCGGGTATTAAAGCCCGACCCGGCCCGAGCCCGACCAATTAACTTGATTTGCAGGCCCGAGCCCGAAGCAAACCCGAAATTTCATATTTTATTTGTGAGGGGCGTTTTTTTGAAACAAATGATAATATAGATGTTTGACGATCATCAATTTTCTAGTACAGCTGTTTAAATGCCTGCTCAGCGTCGAGGTCCAATGTTCCCCCTAATGTTTTATGTGTCTGAGCAAACACACTAACTCCCTGAGCGCTCCTTGGAACCCTGTGCGCGACATCCGACATGCACCCCCGCTACACGCGGAAAGAGCTGCGCGTGCTCGCGGCTTACACCGGTAGAAGTTTAATACGAGACACATACTTTTGTTTCTGAATACTGGACGATTCCCCCGTATTCAGATGACCCCGCGGCTGAAAAAAAAAAGCGGAACTCTTTCATCCCTGCGCTGCATAGATTTTCTTGTGCGCTGAGAATGTGTGAGCAGTGCGCAACTGCGCAGGCGCACAGAGGGAACGTCGAGGTGCCAGTCTTTTTGCTCTCGTATGAAAGCAAAGCGCCACATTGACTACATTCAGCGAAGCCAACGCAAGTTTCTGTAGCATTTTCAACAATCAATTTGAAGCTTTTCCACACCTCACTCTTACCGGTGCGTGTTTGTCTTTTCAGTTCTCCTGTCTTTAGTTTATCCTTAACTTCTTGCTCCTCCATATTGGGGATACCAGGTCAAAATAGATGCGGACTTGCGGAGGGGAAGATTATTAAGAGCGGCTCCTGTTTAATAGTTAAATAGCAATTACCTTACAGCGCCTTCTCTGTTTTATCCAAATTATTTATTTTAAAACAAGTATTCCTTAGTTTAGTATCCACACATCGTTTTATTATACATTTTTATAAACATATATTTATTTTAAAAAAAGTCAGGTCGGGCTCGGGCTTAAGATCTTACCTCTAATGTGAACCACCGCCTCTGCCGCACACACACACACAAACGCACCGTGCACCTGCGTGCACCTCATCTCAGTTATTATGTCTCCTACACAGAAGGAAGTTGATCGGCGTTCAATACGTCGCCGATGATTGGTCAAAATAGTAAAAATTGCGGGAAAGTTGCGCTGATTGGTCAAAATTGCAACACCGCCCTGAATTCGCGGGGATTGGCTGAAGTTGCGTTGAAGTTGCAAATCGCAACATCGCGAATTCCTGGAGGGTCTGTATATATACAGATTTAATTTACATAGAACAGAACAGAACACAGAACAGAAGGTTTCCCCCTAAAAACTATTGTAAATGTACATCAAAGTGACAAAAAACTGCATTAAATATATTATGAACAGGATTTTTAAAAAGAATCATATAGAGTGGGTGAATACAAACATTTTAAGACCAAAATAATGAGGCTCACAGCAGCGGTTACAGAGAGAGGGGCCACGATATTCCAGTGTCAAAGTCAATGGGAGAGAGGACCAGTAGGAGCCGGAAGAGCCGCATGAGAACTTCCTATTTGGAACACGGAGGCAGGTTAGCTACGACAATTTATATATTTAGTCTACGGTGTGTCCTCATATGTGTTTTGAGAGTACATGTTTGGGAAAATGTTTTCTGACAAACTGGACAGCCGAATGGTTTCTCCCCTGTGTGTGTCCTCATATGATATTTGAGATGAGATGTTTGGGCAAATGTTTTCTCACAAACTGAACAGCCGAATGGTTTCTCCCCTGTGTGTGTCCTCATATGTTTTTTGAAAGTAGACATTTCAGTAAATGTTTTCTCACAAACTGAACAGCCAAATGGTTTCTCCCCTGTGTGTGTCCTCATATGTGTTTTGAGATTAGACTTTGTGGTAAATGTTTTCTGACAAACTGAACAGTTTGGTTTCTCTCCTTCGTGAACTCTCCTGTGTCTTTGTAGTTTATATTTAGACCCAAATCTCTCTTTGCCAGTTCCTGACATGTCACCGTTGTCCACAGTGGCTCTGGTCTCTGGTGCAGACTCGTCTCCATCAGCCTCTGTGTCCATGTGTGCAGGGGAACTGCTGAGTGGAGCTGTCCAGTCTTCATCAGTGTCAGAAGAGTGCTCTGTGTCTCCCTCAGTCTCTGAGTGGACATGTGTTCTGGTGTCCTGTCCCTGCGTGTCCTCTCCCTCAGTCTCTCTTTGTTCATGTGATGAGGACTCTTCTGTCTTCACCCTCACAGCCCTGGACTCTGGGACAGACCTGAAAAATATAAGACATTTGTGTATTTCAAACCCAATCTGAATATTTGGAATGGAAATGAATAAGAATGAATGAATGACAAAATAAAGAATTGCAGTTTGAAAGTGTCTGAGACTCACACTTGCAGCTCATCTTCCTCCTGTTTGATTTCATGTTCTTCTTTAATCTGTGGAGTCAGACCAGGACTCAGAGAGGGGAGCTGGGCAGCTGCAGAAGATAAGAGAGTACACACTTACACATACACGTGCAGTCTTCAATCAATCAATCAATCAATCAATCAAACATTATTTATAAAGCACTAATCATACAAAAGTTATTTGAAGTGAGTCTTGTGACATGAACTCTGTGAACTTGTCTGTAGTCTTCTACTGTCAGGCTGAGGGGGTGTCTTTTCTGTCCATGAACTTGTAAATATGTTTGAGTGAATATCTGAAGTGATTTGTAGGGATTCACAGATACCCCTTTTTTGAAAACCGATAAGAGTACGAGTACAATCATTTCAGTACTTGCCGATACCACGTATCGATACCAATACTTTTTAACCCCCACCCCCCCCATAAATAAATAAATGGAAATGCAGGTTTTTAGTTTTATTCTCATTATAAGTTATGCATAGTTACCACTTTGCAAACAGTGAGTATCAACAACTTTCAATAAACAAGGAACCACTTTAATGGTATTGCCATCTTAATTAAACTAACGACTGACAAGACACTGACAAGACACGCCTTTTCTTTTAGGGGCATTTTTTATGAACATTCTGACATGTCTTACAGGCATGTGTCAATAAAAACAAAAAAGTAATATTGCCATATCAAACAAAAATAAGTATTGCAAAACCAAACAAATGTCTACTATGAGGGACTGGTGTGGAAAAATTAGGGATGGGGCCGATCCGATCCAGTATCAGTATCAGGTTCCGATATCAACGTAATTCACGGATCGGAAATTTATGATCCATGAGCCATGTCTGTATATACACATTATCTGCTAAAATGACTCCACAAGTGATTCCCTGTCGGCTGCTCTGCTCCTGCTGCAAAATGTGGAATGGATTTCCTGAACAGAGGCGGATCTCAAAGAGACACAGAGTAATGATGAGACACGCCTCCGTTCTGGAAATCCATTCCACAGTTTGCAGCCAGCTAGCAGGTGAAGTAGCAGCGCGAGCTAGCAGGCGAACCAACTTTTCATCACAACATGTCCGCTGTGTGGAAATACTTTTTAGTAGAAACACCTCAAAGCAAGACAGCAACGTGCGATGTTTGCAAAGCCGTTGTACCAAGAGGCGGAAGCTCCATTGCGACCTACAATACAAGCCTGATGGATTATGTTGTGCCAAGATATAGTTTACCATCCAGGAGATATTATCAGAGACTGCTCTACCCAAACTCTGCAACCGAGTGTCAACCAAGTTAGCTGAGAATCTAAAAAGAGTTCCAGATCTGAGCTTTACTACAGGTATTTGGACATCGGATGTCTGTCCAGTGTCACTGGTAAGCCTCACTGTGCACTGGATTGACCGCGATTCACACGGGCTCTGTTGTGCGGCGCTCCAGGTAACACGCTGCAGCTCGTTGTGCATGAGGGGCTCATATCACAGGATTTCCTGTTCTTCTGACATCCTTTTATGACCTATACTTACCTTAAGTTGCCTTTTGGGACACACATGCAAACATTTGTTCATATCATAGGCCTACTTGCCTGTAGAGATGAGTTTACTTGTAGTTAAACAATAATGATGATAATATTGAAAACAAACAGTTTTGGTATCGGAATAGTATCGGTATCGGCCGATATCCAAATTCAGGTATCGGCATCAGATCGGAAGTGAAAAAATGTGGATCGGAGCATTCCTAGAAAAAACTTGTCAACTCACACTGTAGAAGCCTCTGAACTAGACCCTATTTTAAGAAAGTAACAGGCAGACTTTTTTTAAAGATCCCATGACATGCTACTTCTTGATGCTTTTATATGGCGCCTTAATGGTTCCCTAATACTCTAAATGAATCCTTCTTCAAAATCAAGACTCAGTGCATGAGAAAGACCCATGTACACAGGCATGGTCAAAAAATATGTCTCTGAACACCTCATTATGGGCGTTGTTGCTTGAATGCAAATGAGAAGGACACAGACAGGCCAGAGGAGCGGGTGGGGGGGCCAAACTCTCCACTGTTTCCTCGCGCTGATGCGCTGGCTCCACTTCCGCGTTTTATGCGCAAACGAAGAAAGGAGAGGTGTTTCAATGAAAAAAAACAAATTTTCACAGAAAATAAAATTAAACCACTGCTGTTTCAGAGGTCCAGAGGGTCGATTAAGGACATCCGAACCTGGAAACACTCACACGTGCCTCCAGGCAAATAAAAAAACGCATTTCACATTGCAGTTCCTTTGCGGTCCAAAGTCTGGCCGTGACGGTGGGTAGAAACACAGACGGGTGGTGGAACTGCATTTGCATTTTTTTTTTTTCCGTGTGACGTCAGAAAGTTTCCTTGTTCAGAATCGCCCGTTTGAGCTGTGTTTTTTTCAAACGCAGAAAAGGACCGCAAATGCTCAGTTTACACATTTTGCAACTTTTAGCCATGGGGGGGGGGGTCCTAAACAGGGTAGGGGAGCTCACATTAATGTTCAAAAACCTCAGAAAGTGAAAATTTCATGCCATGGGACCTTTAAGGAACAAAATCATCTCTGCATGTTCAGGTGTCAGCCTGTTTCTGGTTTAATTCACAATATTTGCTGCTGAGCTAAACAGCTGCTCACTTTCAACACTACTGCAAGGTGCTGATCGGTATCTGCAAGCCATTTTGGCCAAACTAGGGAACCTAACTTTGTTAATCTTCCAATATTGTAGTGGGTCGTCCTCACGGGCCAGAGGGGCCTCCCCAAGGTATTCCTCTAATTGTGCAGTGCAACATACAATGCCTGGGGAGAGTGCTACTGCTGCCTGTTTGTTTGCGATTTCATTAAAGATATGGTCAATAGAACTGCTGGCCTGGTCCGTGTGTGCCGTTTTGGTGGGTGGCTGCTGTGGCTCAAGCTCATCTTGCACGTCCTCCTCCATCATTTTCTGCAACTCAAGTGCAGCATCTCCTTGGCCACTGTAGAAGCGTTGGTATCTGAATGGAAACATTTGGAATTACATCTCCTGCCGTTGCGTTCGATGAGCTTACTCTTCGTGTCAACTCCTCAAACTGACATAGAACTGTTGCTGTTTTCTCGAGCAGTATCCATTGGTTTGCTGTGAGGTTGTCCAAGTTGTTTTCAGAGGCATAAATCCCCAATGCCCGTTTTTGTTCAATCAAGGACTGAATCATATAAAACGTGCTGTTCCACCGAATTGGTACGTCCTGTTGGAGGCGTTTTCTCGGCTAAATAATCACCAACTGGATGTCTTCAAGCGTAAGCCAGAGTAGACTTTTTAAAATGGCCAACTATCTTCCGATCCACTGCCACCGCATCAGCAACACTCCTCTGTGAGAGTAGACCCTCGTTAACCACCAGCTGGAGAGTATGCGCAACGCAACACAAGCTAAGAACTTCAGCATCACTCATGCCCCGAATCATATTTCTCACATTGTCGTGAAGGACAACATGAATGGAACTTTTTGGAATGCCCCAGAGCTGTAGCATTTCATTGAATATCTCCGCTGTGGCCAAGCTTGTGTGGTGGCCTCGAAATGGCCTCGTGTGGAGTATTACTTGATGATGAGTGAACGCGTCATCTATCCACTGAACCGTCAAACAGACATTGTGCAGATGCTGCTGCTCCAAATATTGGTGGTGAAACTTACGGACTTGATGTCAAGTACGAGCGACTTCACGTGAGTCCTGACGCTATTGAAAACTTTAGGCAACATCACGTCTGTGATGAAACGGCGGCTGGATAGTTCGTATCTGGGCTCGAGGACATCTATCAATCGCTGGAATCCAATATCGTCTACAACTGAAAAGAGTTGGTCGTCCAGTGCAATAAACTCGATAAGTGCCTTGGTTATTTTTTTTGCCGGGAGCCATCTCTGGACACTTTCTCTTTAACACTTCCGTTAAAGTTGGCCGGTGTTGGCGGCTGCTAGCCTTGATGAATTCGGCGTACAGTATTCGCCAGCATGGTGTGTTTTTAAATTCTTGATCAAATTGCTTCTGTTAAATGAGGTGTTCTCTCTCTTCCACCTCTTGCCACTTTGGCACTGCACAATTTACATGTCGCCTTATTTTTGTGGTTCTATAATTGGAAAATACTGCCAAACTGCTGAGCCTGACGACATGATGGAGTTTGTTTCAGCATTGCCGTGTCTTTTTCTTTGGACATTGGACAATTACTTTTCTGACTCTTTGTCTCCCCCTATGCATTTAAGATTGGTAAAACAACAAATGGCATACTGAACGTTACAGTAATGGTGCTCTATGTCGTCTAGTACTGGTATCGGTGCATGGTATCGGCCAATGGTTGACGAGTAAGAGTATATTAATGAAGTATTGGGCCAATACCCGATACCGGTATCTGTGCATCCCTAGTGATTTGGAGTCACCGGTTGTAAGCTGTTAAGAAAAGTCATTACCCGTTAGCATATCGCCATGGTGCTAATGGCTAAAATGTAAAATGTTCATGTACTCACTGATTCTCTCTCACGTTACATACTGTTTACCCGTCTGGTCCCTGACAAATACCACAACACTGAAACCTCTGCAATCACTCTACAAGCGAACTGTTAAAATTCTGGATAGAAAACCAAACCATTTTCACCACTGTCTAATACTCCAAAAACATCACTTACTCAGCCTGGATAATATGATCAAATACTCTAATCTCTGCCTAATCTATAGAATCATTGACGGTGTATCATCTCCACCACTCAGTCAGTTTATCTCCATCAGAACCACCAGCCACAGTAGAACTAGAGGAACAGCACGAGGAGACTGCATCATCCCCCTCAGGAAAAGTTCCTTTGGGCAAACAGCTTTTTCTGTTCGTGCGGCCTCGGATTGGAACCTCACACCCACAACCATCAGATCCACTAACACTTACCAAACCTTTAAAATACAGTTAAAACAAAGGCTAATTACAAACCAGATCTGTGAACACTGACTTTATCTGCTGTCGCTGCCCCCTGCTGGCCTCTTGCCCTGTGTCTGTGTGTGATTGTCATGTGTGTCTGTGTGTGATTGTCATGTGTGTCTGTGTGTGATTGTCATGTGTGTCTGTGTGATTGTCGTGTGTGTCTGTGTGTGATTGTCATGTGTGTCTGTGTGTGATTGTCATGTGTGTCTGTGTGATTGTCATGTGTGTCTGTGTGTGATTGTCATGTGTGTCTGTGTGTGATTGTCATGTGTGTCTGTGTGTGATTGTCATGTGTGGCTGTGTGTGATTGTCATGAGTGTCGGTGTGATTGTCATGTGTGTCTGTGTGTGATTGTCATGTGTGTCTGTGTGATTGTCGTGTGTGTCTGTGTGTGATTGTCATGTGTGTCTGTGTGATTGTCGTGTGTGTCTGTGTGTGATTGTCATGTGCGTCTGTGTGTGATTGTCATGTGTGTCTGTGTGCGATTGTCATGTGTGTCTGTGTGTGATTGTCATGTGTGTATGTATTTGTTCTCGTTATGAGTGGTGGTGTGTAGCTGAATGATTGTTGTGAGTCTGCCATCTTATGTAATACTGTATATATTTTTCCACTGTTTTCTATGTATTTATTGTATTGTAATTTTTGGGGCCAAGCACCAAAGGTGCCTAGCACCATAGTGTTTCTATTGATTCTTATTATACATTATTCCTCTGACCATGGGAGTCTATGTCAACCCCTAGAACCGTCTGGTAAAAAGTTGTGAAATTTTGCATGCACATTCCAGCCAGTCTCCTCATTACCCACAGCAATTTATAGGCCCCCAGCCCAACCATCTAGTGCCACCAGCAGGTCAAAATTGCAGGAATTTTCAGGAATTTACCTTTGATCTGTCTTTGCTGTGTCTTTGATCTGTTAAACCTTGTTAGACCCTCTTAAACCCTGTCAGACTCTGTCAGACTCTGTTAGACCCTGTCAGACCCTGTCAGACCCTGTTGGACCCTGTTAGACCCTGCATGCTGCCTACATGCTGAGGCCTACATGCACCTTCGGTGCTTTGCCCCACATTGCTGCTTGCAGCTATATTTATTCTTGTTTTTAGGTGCACAGTATCTGCTGTCAAGGGACTACAGATGAAAAATCGCCTTTGGCTAATTCTGGCATATTTACAGAAATGTTGATTAATATGCACTGTCCCTGAAATAAATAAATAAATAAATACACACACACACACACACACACACACACACACACACACACACACACACACACACACACACACATACATACATCATCTGCATTTTTCATACTTAACATTAACGCCCATAGGCTAAAAATCGGATCCATACGATCCATAAGACTTACCGGTTCTGTCGGGCACGACTCTCAGGCTCAGAGTCCTCAGAACCGAGTCCAAGACCCGCTGGAGCCTCTGGTTCTCGTGTCTGAGGCGGAGCATCTCCTCCTCCATGGTCCTGCAGAATTATAAATTTAATTTGTGATGTTATTATATATCGTTGCTGCCTGAAATGAATTTTCTTTGGGATAATAAAGGATTATTAAAGTATTAAATTATTGTAAAGTGTGGGCTGGATCTTTGTTGGGTGGGAGACTCCGGTAAGAGAATCTTTAATCAGCTTTATTCAGGTTTAAATTGAGCATATTACAGGTGATCATTCTAATGTTGTATACATGAATATGATTTACTTTGATCTTTGATCTTTGATCTTTGATTTAGCTGAATCAATTAAGAGCAGAGCGTTGCCTAGCAACGTGCATGAAAGGTCAGTATCGAGTGCATAGGCTTTCGGACAATTATATCTATGAAATAATTTAAGATTAATATTGTGATTTAAAATGTCCAAATTATAACATAATGATCCACGATTATAAATATGTGAATTAAATGAAATATTAAAATCTAATCAAAAATGTCTTCCTCTCTCTCTCTCTGCAGAGGAGGAAACGGGATAACCACTCTGCCACAGTCACACAGGGAGGGGATGGGTGGATTGTTGAGCTGATGGCGCCCCTTAGTGGAGAGGACCTGCAATAACAGCCCTGAGGCAAAGCTTTTGGTGCAGTAAATGTGAAGTTTTTTAAAACAAATAGATTAAAATATGAAATATTGAATTCCTCTAAATAAACGTGAACTTTATCCATAACGTTTTTGAGCAGGACTGAAAAAGTGTTTTTGGGTGATTCTCCAACTATCAAAGAATTTGTGTCCCAGGCAGAAATAAGAAAAACAAAAACACATTTGTCATTTTTTATTCATGCTGCACTTACTAGACACAAAGATGAACTTACAAATTTATGATGGATAAATTACTATTTTTATTATATAAAACATGGTTTTATATTTATTTTTCATAAAAAGAACACCTGTCCCTACGGATCACTGTCATTTCCACCACAAAATGTAACTTTGAACTTTTTTTTAAACCTTTGTCTACTTGAAGCACATCAGTTGTGATGTGACAGGAGCTCATGGCAGGATAGCAGCGTTAGCTCCATGGAAGGAAGGGAAACAAGAACTAAATCAAGGTCAAGTTTTGTGTTTTGTTATTGTGTATTTTGAGTATATTTTATGCTAACTCTAAAACAGAGATTAGCTCAAAACTCAAAATTAGCGCAGCACAACACATCCCTTACATGTGAAAACGTTATCCTCTCAACATGTGTTCTTGTATTTATGCTAAAAGTGTGTTGTTTTTGTAAAATATATTCTTTTCCACCCAGACAAAACTTACTTTTGTTGTCTCAACGTGTCTCAAATTCACATATAAATTATATTCAAGCATAAAATACAACCAGGAAATAGTAATAAATGCATTTTTAACTCTGTTACACATATTCAGTTAATGTGACAAACTAATATTAATTTAATTTGTTAATTTAATTTTGTTAACCCATTTGTTAATTTCTCATTTATCCTACCAGTACAGTTTAATATACAACACTGTGTTCTTTGTTAATTATCACTCACACGTTGTTAATTTAAATTATTTCACATATTGTGTTGAAGTGTGGGGGAACACTTACCAATGAACAGTTAATCCATTGATTATATTACAGAAACGAGCTTTGTGAATTTTAGAATTTAGAATTTTAAAATACACCCATAATCTTTTTATTGAATAAAGATTCCGGTCCGGACCTTGTAAAATATTATACACTGTTAATATTATTTAAAGCATTCAACAGTTTACTACCAAGGAATCTACAAAACTTCAAACTGAGAGAGAGAACTCATAATTTAAGAGGCTGTGGAAGTTTCAAATTGCCAAATGTTCCAAGTACCCGTAAAAGTTTCTGTGTGTCGACATGTGGTGTAAAACTCTGGAACAGTCTGGATACACGACTCAAGAAACGCCAAAATATCCATAAATTCAAGTTGTTCTATAAACATATGGTCTGGTCACAGTTTATAGAGAGTGGGTCTGAATATTAGAACAAACTGCTTCTGTAGAGCTGCTTTATGTTTGTTGTTTCCGCACCATTGTTGTTGTTGTTGTTGTTATTTATTGTTTTGAAAAAATGTAAATTGCTTATTCCCCAAAATAAATAAATAATAAATAATAATGTTGCCTAAAATAAATACTAGGTGGGCCATATTTAAAGCCTCTGGGGGAGGTTGTGGGCCAGACCATGAGGAGGGGAGAGTTGGTTTTAGCTCCTTTTGTTGGATTAGGGTTAAAAATCATAAATAAATTCAAGAAATAAACAAAACACTATTTTCAAACTGAATTACAGTGAAACTCTCCACTGCTCCACACATGATTGGATCGTCAGTGTCCCCCCCTCTCTCTCCTCTCTCTCCTTCCTCTCCTTCTTCTCTTCCCTCTCTTCTCCCTCGTTCCTCTGGTCCAGTCCGACGACAACGGTTTGGCGCTCACTCCTCCGATGGGCTGGATGGCCTGGATGGCCTGGGAGCGCTTCAGGTGTGACACCGACTGCAAAGCAGACCCACAGAACTGCATCAGGGGAAAACTCCTCCACAGAAATCACTGCAGGGTTCAGAACAAACACACCAAAGCACACGTTGCACTGTTAATAAGCTACATATTATAGAATGGAATATTTATATATAAGTATTTATGGGAAAAGTGTGCAAAAGTGCATTTAAACAGCTCAGATTACACTGTTTTCTGATCTATGTTATAAATGTCTGTGCACAAAGTTCTTCTTAATCTGTCATATTTCCATATTAGCCACCGTGCCGCCAGGTTTAGCCCAGGTTTAGTCCAGGTTTAGCCCAGGTTTAGCCCAGGTTTAGCCCAGGTTTAGCCCAGGTTTGGCTCTGACCTCCTGCTCAGGAACACCACAGCGCTGGCCGAGTCCATCAGGGGGCGCCAGTCCACCTCGATCTTACTCTTCTCCTGAAACAGTTTAAAAATGTGTTATACAGGGGTCCCTCACTATAACGCGCTTCACCTTTTGCGGCCTCGTTGTTTCGCTGCGTCCTGATTGGCTAAGGGACTGTAGACCTTTGCCGATTTGTCCGTCATTCTCCTCCGTGTCTCCTGTACAGTACAGAATGCGTTCAGTTTTGCCAAATTTATTTAAATGTTGGATCGCAGTGTGACTCTGAAGTGCTGTATGTTTGCAAGTTTTCTCCACGACAAAACCCACGACCTCTGAGCGTCACTCGAGGCTCTGTCAGAGGCGACTGTTACTAGACCAGGACTGAACCAGGACTGAACCACGACTGAACCAGGACTAGACCAGGAATGAACCAGGACTAGACGAAGACTAGACCAGGACTAGACCAAGACTAAACCAGGACTAGACGAGGACTAGACCAGGACTAGACCAAGACTAAACCAGGACTAGACCAGGACTGGACCAAGACTGAACCAGGACTAGACCAGGACTGAACCAGGATTGAACCAGGACTAAACCAGGACTAAACCAGGACTAAACCAGGACTAAACCAGGACTGAACCAGGACTAGACCAGGACTAGACCAGGACTATACCAGGCCTGAACTAGGACAACCAGGACTAGACCAGGACTGAACCAGGACTAGACCAGGACTTAACCAGGACTAGACCAGGACTGAACAAGGACTAGACCAGGACTAGACCAGGACTAGACCGGGACTGAACCAGGACTAGAACAGGACTGAACCAGGACTAGACCAAGACTGAACCAGGACTAGACCAGGACTAGACCAGGACTGAACCATGACTGAAAAAGGACTAGACCGGGACTGAACCAGGACTTGACCAGGACTGAACCAGGACTAGACCAGGACTAGAACAGGACTGAACCAGGACCGAACCAGGACTGAACCAGGACTAAACCCGGACTGAACCAGGACTAGACCAGGAATGAACCAGGACTAGACGAGGACTAGACCAGGACTAGACCAAGACTAAACCAGGACTAGACCAGGACTGGACCAAGACTGAACCAGGACTAGACCAGGACTGAACCAGGACTAGACCAGGACTGAACCAGGATTGAACCAGGACTAAACCAGGACTAAACCAGGACTAAACCAAGACTGAACCAGGACTGAACCAGGACTAGACCAGGACTTAACCAGGACTAGACCAGGACTGAACAAGGACTAGACCAGGACTAGACCAGGACTAGACCGGGACTGAACCAGGACTAGAGCAGGACTGAACCAGGACTAGACCAGGACTGAACCATGACTGAACAAGGACTAGACCAGGACTGAACCAGGACTGAACCAGGACTAGACCAGGCGTCATGTCTGGGTTAAAACACATTCATATTTTATCAGGTTAATAAGTTAGTGAAAAGGCGACTCCTCAGCGGCTCCAGCAGCACAGAGCAACAATCAGCCAACATGAGTCTACGTTCAGGCTAAAACTATCTGAGAGATTATGAACAGCAGAATGCAGCAGGCGCAGAGTTCGAGCCAGACTTCAATGCAGAACAACCAGACATCACTGCAGCCACAGACCGACCGGACCCTGCAGACCAGCCAGACCCTGTGAACCAACCACCGCCAGAGAGACAGCAACCATCACCTCCACGCAGCACCAGGTCCGGGGCTCCCAGCAGGCGCCCGCCCTCAACAACCACATCAGGTTCAGCCACCAAGGCCTACGCTAAAGCTCAAGCGGCCAAAGCTCAACTCGCCTTTGCTGAAAAAGAGGCTGATATGATGAGAACTTATTCACATTGTTGCTTTCTCCAAACACAAAACAAGTGGACAAGCAGGATCTAAAGGTCTCAAAGAATGTACAAATGTGGAAGAACTCACACAAGCTAAAAATGTCATCATCCGATCTGTGCAACATGACGCATACAAAGAGACACTGAAAAAGTTGAAAGAAGGAAAAAAGATCAATTCCAAAAATGACACACTCAAAAAGCTCAGTCCAGTTGTGGATAAAGATGGACTGATGCGCGTCGGTGGGCATCTCTCCTCCGCCGACCTCTCAGAAGATGAAAAGCACCCTCTGATTATCCGTTCCTCCAGCCACGTTGCCACGCTTCTCGTCAGACACTTCCACGAACAGTCAGCTCATCAAGGACGACGCGTCACGGAAGGAGCTGTCCGTGGTGCTGGCTTTTGGATAGTTGGAGGTAAGCGCCTTGTGTCTTCTGTAATAGCTTCACATAGTCACATGTCATGAGGACAGATCACCGGGATTGAACCAGTACTAGACCAGCACTAGACCAGAACTAGACCAGTACTAGATCAGGACTGAACCAGGACTAGACCAGGACTAGACCAGTACTAGATTAGGACTGAACCAGGACTGAACCAGGACTAGACCAGGACTAGACCAGTACTAGATTAGGACTGAACCAGGACTGAACCAGGACTAGACCAGGACTAGACCAGTACTAGATCAGGACTGAACCAGGACTAGACCAGGACTAGACCAGGACTAGACCAGTACTAGATCAGGACTGAACCAGGACTAGACCATGACTAGACCAGAATTAGACCAGTACTAGACCAGGACTGAACCAGGACTGAACCAAGACTAAACCAGGTTTGAACCAGTAGTAGAACAGGACTAGACCAGGACGAGACCAGAACTAGACCAGGACTAAGACAAGTCTGGTTTAACAGCTCTGTAATTACTGTTTTTGTCCACATGAAACTACTGACAACATTTCCCCAAATTCCAAATAAAAATATTATTTTTTAGAGCATGTATTTGCAGAAAATGACAAATGGTCAAAATAACAAAAAAAGATACATGTTTTCAGACCTCAAACAATGCAAAGAAACAAGATCAAATTCATTTTAAAACAACATAATACTAATGTTTATACTTAAGAAGAGTTCACAAATCAATATTTGGTGCAATAACCCTTATTTTTAATCACAGCTTTCATGTGTCTTGGCCTCCACAAGTCTTTCACATTGTTCTTGGGTCCTAGTTTAAACCTGGTTTAGTCTTGGTTCAGACCTGGTTTAGTCCTAGTTTAGACCTGGTTTAGTCTTGGTTCAGACCGGGTTTAGTCCTAGTTTAGACCTTATTTAATCTTGGTTCAGACCTGGTTTAGTCCTAGTTTAGTCCTGGTTTAATCCCCTTTTTAACCTGGTTTAGTCCTGGTTCAGATCTGGTTTAGTCCTAGTTTAGACCTGGTTTAATCTTGGTTCAGACCTGGTTTAGTCCTAGTTTAGACCTGGTTTAGTCTTGGTTCAGACCGGGTTTAGTCCTAGTTTAGACCTTATTTAATCTTGGTTCAGACCTGGTTTAGTCCTAGTTTAGTCCTGGTTTAATCCCCTTTTTAACCCGGTTTAGTCCTGGTTCAGATCTGGTTTAGTCCTAGTTTAGACCTGGTTTAATCTTGGTTCAGACCTGGTTTAGTCCTAGTTTAGACCTGGTTTAGTCTTGGTTCAGACCGGGTTTAGTCCTAGTTTAGACCTTATTTAATCTTGGTTCAGACCTGGTTTAGTCCTAGTTTAGTCCTGGTTTAATCCCCTTTTTAACCTGGTTTAGTCCTGGTTCAGATCTGGTTTAGACCTGGTTTAATCTTGGTTCAGACCTGGTTTAGTCCTAGTTCAGACCTGGTTTAGTCTTGGTTCAGACCGGGTTTAGTCCTAGTTTAGACCTTATTTAATCTTGGTTCAGACCTGGTTTAGTCCTAGTTTAGTCCTGGTTTAATCCCCTTTTTAACCTGGTTTAGTCCTGGTTCAGATCTGGTTTAGTCCTAGTTTAGACCTGGTTTAATCTTGGTTCAGACCTGGTTTAGTCCTAGTTCAGACCTGGTTTAGTCTTGGTTCAGACCGGGTTTAGTCCTAGTTTAGACCTTATTTAATCTTGGTTCAGACCTGGTTTAGTCCTAGTTTAGTCCTGGTTTAATCCCCTTTTTAACCTGGTTTAGTCCTGGTTCAGACCTGGTTTAGTCCTAGTTTAGACCTGGTTTAGTCCTAGTTTAGACCTGGTTTAATCTTGGTTCAGACCTGGTTTAGTCCTAGTTTAGACCTGGTTTAGTCTTGGTTCAGACCGGGTTTAGTCCTAGTTTAGACCTTATTTAATCTTGGTTCAGACCTGGTTTAGTCCTAGTTTAGTCCTGGTTTAATCCCTTTTTAACCTGGTTTAGTCCTGGTTCAGACCTGGTTTAGTCCTAGTTTAGTCCTGGTTTAATCCCCTTTTTAACCTGGTTTAGTCCTGCTTCAGATCTGGTTTAGTCCTAGTTTAGACCTGGTTTAATCTTGGTTCAGACCTGGTTTAGTCCTAGTTCAGACCTGCTTTAGTCTTGGTTCAGACCTGGTTTAGTCCTAGTTTAGACCTGGTTTAGTCCTAGTTTAGACCTGGTTTAGTCTTGGTTCAGACCTGGTTTAGTCCTAGTTTAGACCTTATTTAATCTTGGTTCAGACCTGGTTTAGTCCTAGTTTAGTCCTGGTTTAATCCCTTTTTAACCTGGTTTAGTCCTGGTTCAGATCTGGTTTAGTCCTAGTTTAGACCTGGTTTAATCTTGGTTCAGACCTGGTTTAGTCCTAGTTTAGACCTGGTTTAGTCCTAGTTTAGACCTGGTTTAATCTTGGTTCAGACCTGGTTTAGTCCTAGTTTAGACCTGGTTTAGTCTTGGTTCAGACTGGGTTTAGTCCTAGTTTAGACCTTATTTAATCTTGGTTCAGACCTGGTTTAGTCCTAGTTTAGTCCTGGTTTAATCCCTTTTTAACCTGGTTTAGTCCTGGTTCAGACCTGGTTTAGTCCTAGTTTAGTCCTGGTTTAATCCCCTTTTTAACCTGGTTTAGTCCTGGTTCAGATCTGGTTTAGTCCTAGTTTAGACCTGGTTTAATCTTGGTTCAGACCTGGTTTAGTCCTAGTTCAGACCTGCTTTAGTCTTGGTTCAGACCTGGTTTAGTCCCAGTCTTTCACATTGTTCTTGGGTGACTTTATTCCACTCCTGGTGCAAGAACTGAAGTAGCTCAGCTTTGTGTTTGAATTCAACAGACGCTGGAATGGAATGACTGTAATACATGTAGAGATGCTGATTTCACACAAAAAATCCAGTGGTCTCTTATTTTTTTCCAGAGCTGTATATAACAGAGAGTAACAAAAACAGATGGTATAGCTAAAAAGAGAGCAAGAGACCGGTGTCAAATGAGACATAATGATAAAAATAAATAAAATGATTGAATTATTATAAGCTGGTGTCGTTGATCGCTGAGAGGACAGTAACTTCACCTGACAGCTGACCAAACTCCAGCTCTGCATGCCTCTGTCCCTGCCCACATGTGTACCTCTGTTTACATGCTGTCTTTCCTTTTCTCTCTTCCTCTTTCTTTATTTTCTTTTTCTTACCCCCTTTTCCTCCCCTCTCTCTTTCAGCTCTGTTTTTGTAAATAGTTTAAATCGTGTGCAAATACATGTACTTACTTCAGTTTGTTTTTGTAAATAGCATGAGGTGAGACTGAAATGTGATGCCAAAATGTTTTGACAGGTCTGTTAAAAATAAAACTTCTCTGTCTTCTGTTTCACTCTCTGTCTTTCTTTCTCCCTCTCTCATGATGGGGAGGGCTTTGAGAACTGCTGGATGTTTTCGGGAAGCTCATTTATTGACCCGTTTTTGTAAATAGTATGTTTAAGCAGACCTATTACGCAAAATTGACTTTTCAGAGCTTTTAACCATGTGACAGTCGTTTCCCCCTCACCATTTCCCCTCTCAAAGTCGTATGTGGAGTAATTCGTGCATGTTTCACCTATTTTCAAGACTCCCCTGTGGTGAGATGATGGTGTCTCTCTCCCCTCCCTCCTGGACATTATTAACACCCGTCTCACCCACAGAGCATCCAACATTGTGGGTGACCCGAACCACCCCTCACACAGCCTCTTCAGCCTCCTGCCCTCGGGGAGAAGGTACCGGAGTCTCTGGGCCCACTCCACCAGACTGTCAAACAGCTTCAACCACCAGACTGTCAAACAGCTTCATCCACCAGACTGTCAAACAGCTTCATCCACCAGACTGTCAAACAGCTTCATCCACCAGACTGTCAAACAGCTTCATCCACCAGACTGTCAAACAGCTTCATCCACCAGGCTGCGCATAGTGAATGCAGCTGGGAGGATCACTGGTGTCTCTCTCCCCTCCCTCCTGGACATTATTAACACCTGGCTCACCCGCAGAGCGTCCAGCATTGTGGGTGACCCGAGCCACCCCTCACACAGCCTCTTCAGCCTCCTGCCCTCGGGGAGAAGGTACCGCATAACCTGTATTCCATAAAAAGACATATCACTCTAGACACAGAAAAAAAAATGCTGCTAAGGACGACTGTTGCACTGTTGCACATTTACTACTGGAAGTTTACTACTGTTGTACTGTTGTTTACTACTCTTATTGCACTGGAATTACTACTGCTGCACATTTATTTTTATCTTTACTTTCAGTGCACATTCTATTGCGACACACTCTCACTCTCACACTTCAAATCTCAACTCAAAACTCATCTGTTTAGAAAGGCCTTCTCACTCTGACCACTCTGACCATAACTGCACTGTCTTTTAATCTGTATTTGTTTTTAAAATGTATTTTTACACTGTTTTTATTTTGTTTTATCTTGTCTTTATGTGCTGTATTATTTAATTAATGTATTTAATAGCTTGATGTACGGCGACCTTGAGAGCCTTGAAAGGCACCTAACAAATAAAATGTATTATTATTATTATTATTATTATTGCACATTACCATTTCACTGTGGTATCTTCCATTGCACATTTTTGATGTATACTGCACATTTTTGGACATCTGTAAATAGGTATTTACTTATTCTGTTGCACTGCTTTCATATTTTAGATTTAGATTTTTTGTCTTTGATAGTTTTTGTTTTGTTTCGTCTTATGTTGTATTTTGTCTTTTTTTTTGCACTACCTGGCCAGAGAGAAACGAAATTTCGATTCACTGTATGTTGAACACGTATGGCAGAACTGACAAAAAAGCTGACTTTGATCTTTGATTTAATTTACATATATCAAATTCAAAGATAATATAATATACTAAATAAAAAATGAAGTAATATCTTGTGACAAAAAGTAAAAACTAAATTAACTAATTTAACTAATTCATTCAACTTACACAGAACAGAACAGAACAGAAGGTTTCCCCCTAAAAACTCCCCTAACTAGAGTGGGTGAATACAAACATTTTAAGACCAAAATAATGAGGCTCACAGCAGCGGTTACAGAGAGAGGGGCCACGATATTCCAGTGTCAAAGTCAATGGGAGAGAGGACCAGTAGGAGCCGGAAGAGCTGCATGAGAACTTCCTATTTGGAACGTGGCGGCACGTTAGCTACGACAATTTTTATATTTAGTCTACGGTGTGTGCTCATATGTGTTCTGAGATTAGACATGTGGGCAAATGTTTTCTCACAAACTGAACAGCCAAATGGTTTCTCCCCTGTGTGTATCCTCATGTGTGTTTTGAGATTAGACATTTAGGTAAACGCTTTCTCACAAACTGAGCAGCCGAATGGTTTCTCCCCTGTGTGTGTCCTCATATGATATTTGAGATCAGCCTTTTGGGCAAATGTTTTCTCACAAACTGAACAACCGAATGGTTTCTCCTCTGTGTGTGTGTCCTCATATGTATTTTTAGACTACATTTATGGGTAAATGTTTTCTCACAAACTGAACAGCCGAATGGTTTCTCCCCTGTGTGTGTCCTCATATGTCTTTTGAGTGTAGACGTATAGGTTAATGTTTTCTCACAAACTGAACAGTTTAGTTTCTCTCCTTCGTGAAGTCTCCTGTGTCTTTGTAGTTTATATTTAGACCCAAATCTCTCTTTGCCAGTTCCTGACATGTCACCGTTGTCCACAGTGGCTCTGGTCTCTGTTGCAGACTCGTCTCCATCAGCCTCTGTGTCCATGTGTGCAGGGGAACTGCTGAGTGGAGCTGTCCAGTCTTCATCAGTGTCAGAAGAGTGCTCTGTGTCTCCCTCAGTCTCTGAGTGGACATGTGTTCTGGTGTCATGTCCCTGCATGTCCTCTCCCTCAGTCTCTCTTTGTTCATGTGCTGAGGACTCTTCTGTCTTCAGTCTCACAGCCCTGGACTCTGGGACAGACCTGAAAAATATAAAACATTTGTATATTTCAAACCCAATCTGAATATTTGTAATAGAAATGAATAAGAATGAATGAATGACAAAATAAAGAATTGCAGTTTGAAAGTGTCTGAGACTCACACTTGCAGCTCATCTTCCTGTTTGATGTCGTGTTCTTCTTTAATCTGTGGAGTCAGACCAGGACTCAGAGAGGGGAGCTGGACAGCTGCAGGAGATAAGAGAGTACACACTTACACATACACGTGCAGTCTTCAATCAATCAATCAATCAATCAAACATTATTTATAAAGCACTAATCATACAAAAGTTATTTGAAGTGAGTCTTGTGACATGAACTCTGTGAACTTGTCTGTAGTCTTCTACTGTCAGGCTGAGGGGGTGTCTTTTCTGTCCATGAACTTGTAAATATATTTGAGTGAATATCTGAAGTAATTGTAGGGATTCACTGATACCCCTTTTTTGAAAACCGATAAGAGTACGAGTACAATCATTTCAGTACTTGCCGATACCGAGTATCGATACCAATACTTTTTAACCCTCACTCCCCATAAATAAATAAACAAATGGAAATGCAGGTTTTTAGTTTTATTCTCATTATAAGTTATGCATAGTTACCACTTTGCAAACAGTGAGTATCGACAACTTTCAATAAACAAGGAACCACTTTAATGGTATTGCCATCTTAATTAAACTACTACTACTACTTAATTAAACTTAATTAAACGACTGACAAGACACTGACAAGACACGCCTTTTCTTTTAGGGGCATTTTTATGAACATTCTGACATGTCTTACAGGCATGTGTCAATAAAAACAAAAAGTAATATTGCCATATCAAACAAAAATAAGTATTGCCAAACCAAACAAATGTCTACTATGAGGGACTGCTGTGAAAAAATTAGGGATGGGGCCGATCCGATCCAGTATCGGTATCAGGTTCAACGTATCAACGTAATTCACGGATCGGAAATTTCCGATCCATGAGCCATGTCTGTATATACACATTATCTGCTAAAATGACTCCACAAGTGATTCCCTGTCGCCTGCTCTGCTCCTGCTGCAAAATGTGGAATGGATTTCCTGAACGGAGGCGGATCTCAATGAGACACAGAGTAATGATGAAACACGCCTCCGTTCTGGAAATCCATTCCACAGTTTCCAGCCAGCTAGCAGGTGAAGTAGCAGCGCGAGCTAGCAGGCGAACCAACTTTTCATCACAACATGTCCGCTGTGTGGAAATACTTTTTAGTAGAAACACCTCAAAGCAACACAGCAACGTGCGATGTTTGCAAAGCCGTTGTACCAAGAGGCGGAAGCTCCATTGCGACCTACAATAAAAGCCTGATGGATTATGTTGCGCAAAGATATAGTTTACCATCCAGGAGATATTATCAGAGACTGCTCTACCCGAACTCTGCAACTGTCAACCAAGTTAGCCGAGAAGCTAAAAAGAGTTCCAGATCTGAGCTTTACTACAGATATTTGGACATCGGATGTCTGTCCAGTGTCACTGATAAGCCTCACTGTGCACTGGATTGATCGCGATTCACACGGGCTCTGTTGTGCGGCGCTCCAGGTAACACGCTGCAGCTCGTTGTGCATGAGGGGCTAATATCACAGGATTTCCTGTTCTTCTGACATCCTTTTATGACTTATACTTACCTTAAGTTGCCTTTTGGGACACACATGCAAACATTTGTTCATATCATAGGCCTACTTGCCTGTAGAGATGAGTTTACTTGTAGTTAAACAATAATGATGATAATATTGAAAACAAACAGTTTTGGTATCGGAATAGTATCGGTATCAGCCGATATCCAAATTCAGGTATCAGGATCGGATTGGAAGTGAAAAAACTTGTCAACTCACACTGTAGAAGCCTCTGAACTAGGCCATATATATATATATATATATATATATATATATATATATATATATATATATATATATATATATATATATATATATATATATATATATATATATATATATATATATATATATATATATATATATATATATATATATATATATATTATTTTTTTTTTTTTTTTAAGGAACAAAATCATCTCTGCATGTTCAGGTGTCAGCCTGTTTCTGGTTTCATTCACAATATTTGCTGCTGAGCTAAACAGCTGCTCACTTTCAACACTACTGCCAGGTGCTGATCGGTATCTGCAAGCCATTTTGGCCAAACTAGGGAACCTAACTTTGTTATACTTCCAATATTGTAGTGGGTCGTCCTCACGGGCCAGAGGGCCCCCCCCAAGGTATTCCTCTAATTGTGCAGTGCAACATACACTGCCTGGGGAGAGTGCTACTGGTGCCTGCTTGTTTGCGATTTCATTAAAGATATGGTCAATACAACTGCTGGCCTGGTCCGTGTGTGTCGTTTTGGTGGGTGGCTGCTGTGGCTCAAGCTCATCCTCGGTCATTTTCTGCAACTCAAGTAGCAGCATCTCCTTGGACACTGTAGAAGCATTGGTATCTGAATGGAAACATTTGGAATTACATCTCCTGCCGTTGCGTTCGATGAGCTTACTCTTCGTGTCAACTCCTCATATGGACATAGAACTGTCGCTGGTTTGACGAGCAGGATCCATTGGTTTGCTGTGAGGTTGTCTAAGTTCTTTTCGGACGCATAAAACCCCCAATGCCCGTTTTTGTTCAATCAAGGACTGAATCATATAAAACATGCTGTTCCACCAAGTTGGTACATCCTGTTGCAGGTGTTTTGTAGGCTGATTCATCATCAACCGAATGTCTTCAACCTTGGAGTAAGCCAGAGGAGACTTTTTTAAATGGCTTCCGACCCACTGCCACCGCATCAGCAACACTCCTCTGTGATAGTAGCCCCTCTTTAACCACCAGCTGGAGAGTATGCGCAACGCAACACAAGCTAGGAACTCCAGCATCACTCATGCCCCGAATCATATTTCTCACATTGTCATGAAGGACAACATGAAGGGAACTTTTTGGAATCCCCCAGAGCTGTAGCATTTCATTGAATATCTCCGCTGTGGCAAAGCTTGTGTGGTGGCCTCGAAATGGCCTCGTGTGGAGTATTACTTGATGACAAACAGACATTGGGCAGACGCTGCTGCTCCAAATATCGGTGGTGAAACTTATGGTCTTGATGTCACGTACCAGCGACTTCACGTGAGTCCTGACGCCATCGAAATCTTTAGGCAACATCACGTCTGTGATGAAACGGCGGCTGGGTAGTTCGTATCTGGGCTCGAGGACATCTATCAATCGCTGGAATCCGATATCGACCACAACTGAAAAGAGCTGGTCGTCCAGTGCAATAAGTGCTTCGTTTTTTGTTTTTTTTTGCCGGGAGCCATCTCTGGACACTTTCTTCTTCTTCTTTAAAGATTCCATGACATGGTACTTCTTGATGCTTTTATATGGCGCCTTAATGGTTCCCTAATACTGTAAGTGAATCCTTCTTCAAAATCAAGACTCAGTGCATGAGAAAACCTCATGACCACAGTCAGAGTTATAAATATTTCTCTGAACGCTTTATTATGGGCATTGTTGCTTGAATGCAAATGAGGAGGACAGAGACAGGCCAGTGCAGCGGGTGGGGCATGGCCAAATGCACCGCTGGTTCCTTGTTTTAGCGTTGCGGTGTGCGCTGTCACCCACTTCTGTGTGTGTAAACGCGGAGGAAGATATGAGACGAGTTGCATTAAAAAAACACATTTCCACAGAAAATAAAATTAAACCACTGCTGTTTCAGAGGTTCGGAGGCTCGGATAAAGGACATCCCAGCCTGGAAACACTCTCACGTGTCTCCAGGCAAATAAAAAAACGCATCTTGCATTGCGTAGCTCGTATGCGGTCCAAACTCTCTGGGCAAGACTTCCATAGATGGTGGGTAGACATCCAGGTGGGGGGTGGAACTGCATCCCTGAGTGTGACGTCAGAAACTTGCCTTGTTCAGAATCGCTTGTTTGGGCTGTCTTTTTTTCAAATGCGGAAAAGGATCGCAAATGCTCAGTTTACACATTTCGCAACTTTTAGCCATGGGGGGGGGCTAAACAGCGTAGGGGAGCTCACATTAATGTTCAAAAACCTCAGAAAGTGAAAATTTCATGCCATGGGACATTTAACACTTCTGTTAAAGTTGGCTGGTGTTGGCGGCTGCTAGACTTGAGGAATTCGGTGTATTCGCCACCATGGTGTGTCTTTAAATTCTTGATCAAATTGCTTGTGTTAAATGAGGTGTTCTCTCTTCCACCTCTTGTCAATTTGGCACTGCACAATTTACATTTCGCCTTACTTTTGTCATGATGGAGTTTGTTTGAGCATTTTACTGGCCGTGTCTTTTTCTCTGGACATTGGACAAGTACTTTTCTGACTCTTTGTCTCCCCCTATGCATTTAAGATTGGTAAAACAACAAATGGTATACTGAACGTTACAGTAATGGTGCTCTATGTTGTCTAGTACTGGTATCGCGATGTGCATGGTATCGGCCAATGATTGACGAGTAAGAGTATATTAATGAAGTATCGGGCCGATACCTGATACCGGTATCTGTGCATCCCTAGTGATTTGGAGTCACCGGTTGTAAGCTGTCAAGAAAAGTCATTAGCACCATGGTGCTAATGACTAAAATGTAAAATGTTCATGTACTCACTGATTCTCTCTCTCACGTCACATACTGTTTACCCGTCTGGTCCCTGACAAATACCAAAAATTCTGGATAAAAAAAACTAAACCATTTTCGCCACTGTTCAATACTCCAAAAACATCACTTACTCAGCCTGGATAATATGATGAAATACTCTAATCTCTGCCTAATCTATAAAATCATTGACGGTGTATCATCTCCACCACTCAGTCAGTTTATCTCCATCAGAACCACCAGCCACAGTAGAACTAGAGGAACAGCACGAGGAGATTGCATCATCCCCCTCAGGAAAAGTTCCTTTTTCTGTTCGTGCGGCCTCGGATTGGAACCTCACACCCACAACCATCAGATCCGCTAACACTTACCAAACCTTTAAAATACAGTTAAAACAATGGCTAATTACAAACCAGATCTGTGAACATTGACTTTATCCGCTGTCGCTGCCCCCTGCTGGCCTCTTGCCCTGTGTCTGTGTGTGATTGTCATGTGTGTCTGTGTGTGATTGTCATGTGTGTCTGTGTGTGATTGTCATGTGTGTATGTATTTGTTCTCGTTATGAGTGGTGGTGTGTAGCTGAATGATTGTTGTGAGTCTGCCATCTTATGTAATACTGTATATATTTTTCAACTGTTTTCTATGTATTTATTGTATTGTAATTTTTATTCTTGTTTTTAGGTGGACAGTATCTGCTGTCAAGGGACTACAGATAAAAAATAGCCTTTGGCTAATTCTGGCATATTTACAGAAATGTTGATTAATATGCACTGTCCCTGAAATAAATAAATAAATAAACAAGCAAACAAACAAACAAACAAATAAATAAATAAATACATCATCTGCATTTTTCATACTTAACATTAACGCCCATAGGCTAAAAATCGGATCCATACGATCCATAAGACTTACCGGCTCTGTCGAGCACGACTTTCGGGCTCAGAGTCCTCAGAACCGAGTCCAAGACCCGCTGGAGCCTCTGGTTCTCGTGTCTGAGGCGGAGTAGCTCCTCCTCCATGGTCCTGCAGAATTATAAATATAATTTGTGATCTTATTATATATTGTTGCTGCCTGAAATTAATTTTATTTGGGATAATAAAGGATTATCAAAGTACAGTGGTACCTCACCTTACGAAATTAATTCGTTCCAGAAGTGGTTTCGTAACGTGAAAAATTTGTAAGTTGAGTAGCTATTTCAATGGAAAAAGCCTGATTCGTTCCAAGGCCCCGATCCAAGTTTTTTTTTTTTATAGTGTAACTTTTTTTTATAGTGTAACAATGTGTTCTGCATCCTGATTGGTTTCTCAGACTGGATTTAAACTTTTCTCACGTTTGTCTCTCGTTTAAACACTCAAACTTTCATAGATTTTCAACAAAACGTATCAATATTGAAGTGTAGGTGGAAGAAACTGCGCGGACACGTGTGCGCAGCATGACCCCGCGCAGAGCTGACAGCAGGACTAGACCAAGGTCTAAACCTGAACTGGACCAGGACTAAACCTGGACTAAACCTGGACTAAACCAGGTGGATTAAAGCACCGCGTGCGGGTCTATTTCCTGGTTTTTCACGAGTCACAGCTGAGGCGAGCAGCGAGGAGGAGACCGCAGGGAGGAGGGGACCGCACGCAGTGTGAGCGCATGTGAGCGCGGCTCCTCCTGGTTTAGTCCAGTGTTAACCTTTCCTGTTCTCGTCCCCTAACCGTGGTTGGGGAGCACAGGGGAGATCGTCTTCTCCAGGGCCGGAGACAGCGTTCCCTCCGGGGTTAACTCCCTTGTGGACCTCGTGCGCTTGCGGTGGATGAGAATGCAAATAAAAGGGAGTGGTTTTGCTGCAGAGTGGGGCTTTATTAGCTCACTACACTGTAGGAGTAGCACCTTTTTACCCTCTACTTGCCCGATCGCCGTCTCTGTCTCTCCCCTGAGAGAGCACACGCGGACACACACCCAGACCGACCCGGCTCTGCTCCACTGCTCCGCGGAGCCATACATACAGTGCCCCCGGCGCGCGCGCACACACTCACTCACTCTCTCTCTTTCTTCTGCACTGAGCTATAGACACAATATAGACACATCTCACAACACCAGGTTTAGTCCTGGTTTAGTCCAGACCACCGCGGCTCCTCTAGACCACCGGCTCTTGCATGGCTCTCGCTCACATGCGCTCACACTGCGTGCAGTCCCCTCCTTAGTCCCCTCCTTGTTGCGGTCCCCTCCTCGCTGCTCGCCTCAGCTGTGACTCGTGAGAAACCAGGAAATAGACCCGC
The DNA here is from genome assembly GCA_036785185.1 of Paratrypauchen microcephalus. NCBI lineage: Eukaryota > Metazoa > Chordata > Actinopteri > Gobiiformes > Gobiidae > Paratrypauchen > Paratrypauchen microcephalus. The sequence continues at coordinate 70,094 of JAVJIX010000269.1, read as the reverse complement.
ACGCGGCGCTTTAATCCACCTGGTCTAGTCCTGGTTTAGTCCTGGTTTAGTCCTGGTTTAGTCCAGGTTTAGTTCTGATCCAGTCCAGGTTTAGACCTTGGTCTAGACCTGCTGTCAGCCCCGCGCCGGGTCATGCTGCGCACACGTGTCCGCGCAGTCTTCTCCCCCATCCCGCTTCCCCCACACTTCACTATTAATACGTTTTGTTGAAAATCTATGAAAGTTTGAGTGTTTAAACAAAGACAAATGTGAGAAAAGTTTAAATCCAGTCTGAGAAAAGCGTATAATGTGTGTGGCTGAGCGCGCATTATTTGAATTTTTGAGATTTCGCGTTTCGTAACTTGAATTTTCTTTCGTATCTAGAGACAAAAATTTACCGTGAAGGCGTTTCGTAACTTGAAATTTTCGTTTGTTGGGTCATTCGTAAGGTGAGGTACCACTGTATTTAGATTTGTTCTACTTCATCACAATGTGTAGAAACATGAACTGATAGTGGTTGTGATGAAATGACATCAATATGAAATAAATAATAAACAAGAACAATAAATAAAGTGATGGAAATGACAATGTTTAGCATTTCTTTTAAAATCTCATGACATATTAGCATGCTAATCTCTGTTTTAGAGTTAGCATAAAATATACTCAAAATACACAATAAACCAACACCAACAGCATCATGTTCAGCAGCAGCACCACCACAGTCGTCGTTTTGCCCGTTGTTCTTTCGAAGCATGTTCTTGCCAGTGTAGATTTGCATTTGCATAGCTAGATTTTGCATCACACAAAACCCAACTTTTTATGCCATACTTTGCAGGTTTGTTGGGCATGTATTGGCGAAAAGGAAATCTTCCTAAGCAACAACACAAAGACAAAATAGAAAATTTAAAAAATGAATACATTTCTTACTATTCTTTTGAGAGTTAAACACACACACACACAATACACAAAAGCACTACTACTATTATTTTTTAATATATACTGTTGTACCTACCTTTGAAACAAACCAGTTGCTCATCCACAGTAACATTTGGTCCCGGATTATACAAGCGTGGAAGCTGAGCCGTCCACAGGTCCCAGACCTGGCGTATGGCCGCAAGCTTATCTGTGGAGCGGCGTGCGGCTCTGGTGGCGCGGTCGTCAAAGCGAACAAGACGCGAATACATATAAAAGGTTTTCAGGGACATGGTGCCCTGCTACCGCTGGTGTCTAATGGTCAGTGCCTTTTTACCTTAGTGACCGAATTCAGGCTCTCACGTTACCACGAGACCATCCACTCTACCACCTCTGGAGGCAATGCATATCTGGACGCAGTCCTGCGTGATGTTAGGCTGTGCCCAGAGGAATACCCCACCTATTTTCTTCTTTTAAGGAATGCCTGCAGAGTCTGCACAGATTATCTCGATGCAATTGTGACAGCAGAAAATGAACAAGAACAACAACAACAAGACAAAAACAAACAAAGAGAAAAAATGTGCAGCAGGCATAATGCCCGCCGCCACCACCACTGCTGCTGCGGCTGCTGTTGCTGCTGCCACCACCACAGGAGAGTTGAGCAACCACTGTGATATAGTTGTCATGTTTCAGGTGGATCAGTATGGGAAGGAATACAGGAACATTATCACCACTGAAGCGTCCCTCGGTATGAGAAAAGGCCTACTTTTGGGGAAGGTATACTTTGACCATGAACAAATATGGAGACTTATAAATGCACACGTTAGACACTTACTCTGTCTAGCTTGCGCTCCTCAACATAGGTTTAGACTAACTCCAACAGCATGAAACTATCTGAAAAAGTTTGAATACAATAAAAAATAAATACCAAACCACAATTGTCTCTGGGAGTGTTTTTTCCCCCACAACCACCCACCACCACAACTAGGAGGGACATGACATACAGGTAAGGCCGATCCCCAGGGAGGTAGATAGTGTAATTATAAATAGTCAGACAAAAAGTTAAAGGTCCCATGGCATGAACTTTTCACTTTCTGAGGTTTTTGAACGTTAATGTGAGCTCCCCTACCCTGTTTAGGGCCCCCCCAATGGCTAAAAGTTGCGAAATGTCTAAACTGAGCATTTGCGGTCCTTTTCTGCGTTTGAAAAAAAACACAGCTCAAACGGGCGATTCTGGACAAGGCACCTTTGTTACGTAACATCAAAAAAAGAAATGCAAATGCAGTTCCACCATCGTCTGCATGTCCACCCCCTGTCTCTGGATATCACGCCCAGAGAGTTTGGACTGCGGAGGAGCTACGCAATGCGAAATGTGTTTTTTTATTTGCCTGGAGGAACTTGCAAGTGTTTCTAGGCTCGGAAGTCCTTTACCCGACCCTCTGGACCTCTGAAACAGCAGTGGTTTAATTTTATTTTCTGTGAAAATGTGTTTTTTTTCACTGAAAATGTGTTTTTTTCACTGAAATGCCTCTCCTTTCTGTCTTCGTGCTTCAAACGCGGAAATGGGAGACAGCGCAGAGCAGCGCAGAGCAGCGCAGAGCAGCGCAGAGCAGCGCAGAGCAGCGCTCCAGCGGCGCAGAGGAGCGGGGGGGCACCCGCTCCTCTGCACCAATCTGTGTCCTTTTCATTTGCATTCAAGCAAGAAGGCCAAGAATGAGTTGTTCAGAGAGTGAATTCTTGACCATGTCTGTGTAAATGGGTCTTTCTCATGCACATGAGTGTTGATTTTGAAGAAGGATTCATTTGCAGTATTAGGGAACCATTAAGGCACCATATAAAAGCATCAAAAAGTACGATGTCATGGAATTTGTACTACTTGGTTACGCTATTTTCCAGCTCTGATGTGAAGGATACAGATCAAAGATCAAAGATCAAAGATCAAAGTCAGCTTTATTGTCAATTCTGCCATATGTGTTCAACATAGAGTGAATCGAAATTTCGTTTCTCTCTGGATGCGGCTGACGACAGTTACACTCTAGCAGTATCGACTACTAGAAGGAAAATGTACAGTTTACTGGTGATAATCTTCTTTCTGCGAGACGCCGTGATACAAGCTGCTGCTGCGCAGGTGATTGGTGGGAACGTCGTGTCTGTTATCCAAGGACACACAGCAGTTTTCCCCTGCTTCCTCACGAAAACTACAGAGAGCCTGACTCAGATCACCTGGCAAATGAGAACCAGACTGATTACAGACAACACCGATTTCTGCACCATTTCGGGACAAGACGAGGAGGATCCGTTTTACGTCAATGGGCAGGATGGGCGATTCCGTTTTGTAGGAAATGCTGTTGAAAGAAATGGATCATTACAGTTGTCCAACGTGACACTGTCTGATGAAGGGACCTACACGTGCATATACACTCTGTTTCCTAGCGGTAACGTCAAGACAGAGATACAGCTGAAAGTACTAGTGCCTCCAGAAACCACAATGAAAGGCAATTTCCTCACTGTGGGCAATGAGGAGGTAGTTCTTGCAACTTGCAAAGCTTCATCTTCCTGGCCTCAAGCGGATCTGGACTGGGATTTAGGACGACTGTCTCACACGTTCAGCGTAACCAACAGCGCCACGCAAAACGCGGATGGCACAATCACTACAGTCAGCACATTGTTTGCCATTCCCACAAGAAACCTCCACAATCATTCCGTACAATGTGTTATCAGGAGTCCAGCATTAACAAATGGGACCACCACCCTTCCTTTCAATATTCAGATCCACTTCCCACCAAGTGAAGTCAGGATACGAGAAATATCCAAAAAATCATTTGAATGTGTGTCTGAAGCCAACCCAAAGGCCAACTTCACATGGAGAAGAAGTGGATTGCCGTTGCCGTCAGACTCAACAGTGAAGGCCAGTGGTGCGGTGCTGCAGATTCTTAATCCCTCGCCGCCACAACTGAACGGTCTGTTTGAGTGCAAAGCAACCAACACCTACGGGACGAAACTAGGACACCTCTACCTGCATCTGTCTTCTAAAGGAAGCGGCGCTACTACTTGCTGGTCCTTATTTGGTCTTTTACTCTTCATCATTGCTGGTGCCGCCGCCGCAATTGCTGTTGCTGCTGTTGCTGCATTTTGGATGTATAGGTCAGATAAAAAGTGCAGCATTCCCTGTTTGAACACAAGCAGAGATGACCCCAGAGAACCAGAGATGGCTTTAGAACCAATCAGGCCAGAGGCACAACCTTTAAGAGCGGACGAGTCCCCTGCTCACCACAGTGCAGCGGCGGTTATCTTCTAGGTTATTTATATATTTGTGTTTAACTTAAAGGAAAAGTAACTTTTTTTTTTTTTTACCATTTGAGCCTTATTTCGGTAATAAAACAAGTTGTTTTACTCACCCATAGCACTTTGGTGTCATATGGAGCACTTCCAGAGATGTTTTAGATTAGCGTTAGCCTAGCGCGACTTCTAGCCATAGCTCGGGGCATATAATATATTCCCCAAGCATGTAATATGCCCCGTGCCCCGTCTCCAAATAACACAAACTTGATCACTTTTCAAATCATAGAAGCTCGATGTCTTAGTCTACGATTTCATTTGAGTCAAAAGTGGCCTGTAATCCAAGATTTATCCATAGTTTACAGCTTTGCGTTTCATGTTTGGGTCCCGGGAACTGAGAGCACACATGCGCACTGGTGTCCTCATCTACTCGAAACTACTGGCTAAATCTCGGATTACAGGCCACTTTTGGCCAAACGAAATTGTAGACTAAGACATCGAGCTTCTATGATTTGAAAAGTGATCAAGTTTGTGTTATTTGGAGACCGCAAACATGTGCCCCGAGAACTCACGTTATGGAGATCGCAAATCTAAAACATCTCTGGAAGTGCTCCATATGACACCAAAGTGCTATGGGTGAGTAAAACAACTTGTTTTATTACTGAAATAAGGCTCAGATTGTAAAAAACGTTACTTTTCCTTTAAGCTTTAATTTGGTTTTATTTGGGAGTAATGAACAACTCAATTCTCTCTCTTTTTTTTCAACTTTTGTGTAGACAGTGTTTTTTTGGGGGTTTATTTTGGTATGAGCACAAGTTGTCAGCGGCAGTGGTAGATAACATTTCTTTTTTCATACTTACATTATCACCACTGAAGCGTGCTCCCTCTGTATGAGAAAAGCCCTACTTTTGGGGAAGGTATACTTTGACCATGGACTTATAAAGACACACATTAGACACTTACTCTGTTTAGCTTCTTGCACTCCTCAACATAGGTTTAGACTAACTCCAACAGCATGAAACTATCTGAAAGTTTGAATACAATAAAAAATAAATACCAAACCACAACTGTCTCTGGGAGTGTTTTTTTTTTTTTTTTTGTGTGTGGTGTGTGTGTGTCTGTGTGTGTGTGTATATATATATATATATATATATATATATATATATATACACACACACATACATACACACACACACACACACATACACACACACACACAGGGACTCGCCCACCACCACCACCATTAGGAGGGACATACTGTAAGGCCGACCCCCAGGGAGCGGGATAAAAAGTCCGGCAGACACTATGCTGTTTATTACAACCAACAGCTCCAGAAGGAGAAAGAAAGAAAGAAAGAAAGAAAGAAGAATAAGAAGATTTTAAAAAATATATAAAAAATTAAAAATAAAGAACAAAACATGATAATTCCACAGCCTGGAACCCAAGAAGGATCTGAAGCAAAAGCAGGAGCAGAAGCAGAGGGCATGGAAGCCACAAGAGCCTGGATGAATGTAGTATTAGCACAAGTTACAGAGTTGGCCACCAGTGAAAGTGAAGTATCAAAGCTTGTCAAGATTCGCGATGCTGTGGTCAAGACGATGCAAGTGGCTCCTACTCAGCAGCCGTTCACTTTTGTCAACATTTTCAGGCTGTCACGTTTTCATGATGGTTTTTACAGCACCAGTGCTGGAGGCAATGAGCCAGTGGACAGAGTCCTGCAAAATGTTCGACTGTACCCTGGACAACACACTACCTACCGTTTTGTATGGGATGGATAACCCAGGCCTGCTCAGAATATTTTGATGCAGTTATGAGAGCAGCAAATCAAAAGACAATAATACAAGCACTACCACCACCAGCTCACCTACAGCCACACAGTGACATAATAATTAGCTATGAGATGAATCAAGATTTCAAGGCCATAAAGAAAACTATACCAGCCAAGGACTGCTCCCTGGCTATGCAAAATGTTTTGTCTCTGGGGAATGTGGATTTTGACCTTGAAAAAATTTGGCGACCTTTCCAATTACTGAGTCTATACTTGTTTTGTCTTAGTTTTGCGCCTCAGCATAAATTTAGTCTGACTTTACCAGAATAATTATAACACACACACACACACACACACACACACAGACACACACACACACACACACACACACACACACACATACACACTTATTACACACGATTTAACCCTTGTTGACATTATGGTTGCTAGGTAACAGTCGTTAGGAATGACCTCTACGTGTGTCATATCTGCTGCCCATGTTCAAGCAGGAAGTTAAATTATGAAGGCAAGACGTTTGCTAAACTCTTCAATATAATCCCGTTTGCTCTGTTTTAGTGAAATGAGCGCTCATATGCACTTTAAAGATAGAATCAAGACAAACTGAAGCACTTTGAACATGAACACATTTAGAATGACTTTTTTCTTTTTCATATATGGCTGATTCTCCAACTACGCTCAAATTTGGTCCTGATATTTTTCAGAAAGTCCAGCACATATTTTTAGAAATATTTACATTTGTTCTACTTCATCACAATGTGTAGAAACATGAACTGATAGTGTTTGTGATGAAATGACATCAATATGAAATAATCATAAACAAGAACAATAAATAAAGTGATGGAAATGACAATGTTTAGCATTTCTTTTAAAATCTCATGACATATTAGCATGCTAATCTCTGTTGTAGAGTTATCATAAAATATACTCAAAATACACAATATAAAATGGTATTTTTCTCATTATTTGTACATTCAAAGGAAATATGAGGTGTTTGGAAATGTCGACCAATAAACCTACTCTTGGTTTTGTAAAACTTGACCTTGATTTTGTTCTTGTTTCCCTTCCTTCCATGGAGCTAACGCTGCTATGCTAACATGAGCTCCTGTCACATCACGTTTAAAGTGACATTTTGTGGTGGAAATGACAGTGATCCCTCGGGACAGGTGTTCTGTTTATGAAAAATAAATAAAATACTAATATATCTTTCAAGCACATGATATTTTTCATTAAAATAAGGAATTTCTGTGCCATTTGTCAATGAAGTTACTGTTGAATCAAATTTAATTTCAGTCTCATGAGGGACTGAGAGTCCAAAACCTGGACAAGGGACAAAGGACATACAGCAAAAACACTCAATATAAAACCATATTTTATATCATAAAAATAGTCATTTATTTGTCATACATTTTTTGTAAGTTCGTCTTTGTGTCTAGTAAGTGCAGCGTGAATAAAAAATGACAAACGTGTTTTTGTTTTTCTTATTTCTGCCTGGGACACAAACTCTTTGACAGTTGGAGAATCACCCATATGTTCCTTATTGTTGTCATGTAATAATGCGGTTGTAAGTTGTGGAAAGACGTGATATCTGTGATCTATACACTGGTGTGTGAGAGATTTTCATTTCCATCCTAAAAGTGCTTTGGTTTGGTTGTCTTGTGCAGGCCTGTCAGTCAGACGAGCTGTCTGTGATGGAGGGAGAGGAGCTCCAGGTGCTAGAAGATGGAGACATGGAGGACTGGTTAAAGGTACAGAGGGAGCGGTCTGATGCCACCGTGTGGAAGAGTGGCTCTTTGAACAGGCACACACTTCTACTCACTAAAGGTGATTCAGTTGTGAGGCCATTGAGTGCACTTGTTTTCAGTTCAGCCCATGCCTGGGATCCAGAATACACTTTTCTCCAATTCAGAGCCAGCACAGGCTTGGAGCGAGGCTGGAGGTTACATTTTACAGAGCTGACTTGGAGGAGCATTGGGGATTTCAAAATTCTAAAAAGTTCCTGTTGTGAACATGTCCCATTTCTCTTTCCGAGCTTCCTTCTCCTTGAGTTTCCTCCTTGATTGTGCAGGAAAAGGGAGAGGAAGTCCTGGCCACAGAGGAGACACAGAGAGGAACAGAAGAGAAAAGAGGAGAGAGGAGCAAGGAACAAGGAGAGGAGTCAAAGAGAAGGAAGCAAGGAAAGAGAAGTGAGACACAATTCCCTTCAAACTGTGGCCTTTGACAGAGGGGCGTGTAGGTCCACCACAGAGCCACATCTAAACCAGAGAGCTGCAGTCTAACACTTCAGTGTCTGCATATGTCTGTCAGGTGTGCAACTCGTGTGGGCAGGTGCAGGGCGATGTGCCGGAGCGCTACGTACACTTCCTGTGTTTACCAGCAGAGGGCGCCACCCCCCTGGACCCCTCTTTCAGCTCCACTTCCTCCAGCGGCCTCAGGGAGTCAGGGGCCAGTCCAGGTACAATTCAAACATGTGTGAACTTATCCTGCCTGTGCATGTTTGAAACTGATTCTCAAAACAAATGTAAGGATGCGTTTGAGAGCGTTCAAGTACCTCAGATGCACTTTTTGCAGGGGAAATTCTACTGCTGCGGGAGCCCTGAGCCATGTTCTGGGCTAGGAGAGGTTCTGATTCCCTTTAATAGGCCGAACCCAAATGAATCTACTTACTTCAACGCTGAAATCCACTTGGTTTAAACCTAAAATGCCTCTCTCTGATCTGAATGGTCACTACCTAAACCCCAGCACCAGCAGCCAGTCATGAACCAGTGCTAGTGCAGCCTCTGCAGCTCAGTGAATTGTGGAGGTTCTGAGCTTTCACATGAGGCCTGGTCTGTCCATATAGTGAGAATGAGAAAAACTCGTATATGTCCTCTATCTGCAGGTTAAGGCTCTGGCAACAGCTCAGTTGTGATTGAAATACCTTTTATTACACTTTTTCTTTTTTCAATCATGTTAGCGCAGGTTTAGAAACTTGGTTTAGTTTGATCCTTTGATTCAAACCTGTGTCTGAACAGGGCCACAGGTGCTCACATCACGTGGAACGTTTCTCATCACTTCACACAGTTTCTTTCCCAGAACACTCGACACTTGACACACGATCAGTGAATTCTCCTTGTTTTTTCAACACTACAGGTCTGTTCTCATGTGGTAAAGGACTTTGGCCCAAACTCTGTCACACACAATTCACAAACTCAAACACAACAGCAAAAAAACTACAATTTGTGAGCACCTAAAATGTAACAACAAAGGATTTGACTCGTGAGTCCAACAGAGAAAAGGGTCTCAGCAGTGAGTCCAGACTGTGTGAATAGGTGTGTACAAAGACATGCTACACGCCGTATACATGGATTAGAAAAACACTGTTGATGCATTTGCTCTTCATCTTTCACTTTTCTTCAGCATTCATATTTTGGATCAAATACTGCAAAATCTAGTCTTCTGTTGGTAATGTGTACGTTTATGTTGACATATTTATTTTACAAACATAATAAAGTTTGGACTGGTTTTAGACACAAAGCAGAACTTTTCCAGGCCCAGATTCAAGTGTGTAAAGTGTGAGCCCCAGAGTGTGACTGCACTAAGCCAGTGCTTCTGAAAGAGCACAGAAAACACATGAGCACACAGAGTTTGGATGCTAAAACTTGCTCTTGAGAGAACATGAATGAAATAGTGCATTTGGCTCAGATGACATTGTGTTTATGATTTTGTGTGAGCTGTTGTGCAAATGTAAATAGTATAAATGTAATAGTATTAGAATATTAGAACACGTATAGAACACTTGCGTTGAGTCCCTCTAGTGGTTTGTACGCTTGTGTGCATGTGCCTAGTTTGCTTTTGGCTTTGCATCATTTTGTATTTATTTTCTTCTTCTTCTTTTTTGATTTCTCAGGATTGGCCCGAGCTCTTTCCTCCTACCAAGCGCAGAGTGCAGAGGAGCTGTCGTTCCAGGAGGGGGCGCTCATCCACCTCATCCGCTGTAAACATGGAGAGGTACTGCACGCTTATAGGCTGTGTTCACTTTCTAATTCCATAATGTCATCATTTCAGGTGGAGTTCAGGGGCCTGTACGACTCTATGGGAGAATCACTTACACTGGTCGACAAGCAAAATGCTTCCGGAACAAAAGGAGTGACATTTTTCTTGGTTTAGGTCACTAATAAAGAAAAAGTAAGTCAGAAGTGCTGCTATAGTTTCCAAGATATAGTATTGGGTCAAAATAGGAAATGTATACAAAATAAGTTCAAAAGGTTAGTTTATCAGAAGGTCCAGTGTGTCTACAAGCAGCAGTTCTATCTGAAAGCCTGTCTGCACATTCACATACATTCACTTTAATATGTCCACACTTTTAACAGCAAAGATTTTGGATTTCACACAAGAGAGACGCCTCGAAACTGTGTGCGCCTGATGTCTTAAGATATTTACTGTTTATTTCTTGACGGATAAAGAAGTGCAAGTTCAATATTTTCAAAATATAAATATTATTTTTAAGCAAAAATGCCTAAATCTATTGTATAAACAGATGTGATTTTGATGTAAAACAATATCATTAAATATCTTGAATACATTCACTAACCAGCACAGTTATCAATTGATTTTCAGTTCATCTTATCAATATAAATGAGATTTAGCCACTTTTATCTCAGAAGCAGATCGAGTCCAAAAATGTGTAGACCAGAGTTATCAGTGTTTGTGAGGAACTGTCTCCAGAAACGTTTTTATTTTACCACTACCACTTTACCACTTTGAATTTACAACAATCGAGACTTTGGGCTTGAAGAATTGCACCACTTTCTGATGCTACATAGAAAAAAATGTGACTTTTGCTTATTAATTGTGACAAAACGTTGAAGTTTGTGCCAGTTTTGATGTCAGACATAATTTCATCAAAGATATCTGCTGTCTGTGAGCTTCTTCTGGATCCACGTTTAGCTGTTTGGATAAACTAGCGCAGCATCGAGCAAGGCCATTTACACGACGCAACTAAAGGGAAAAGGAGATGTTAAGGTGAAAACTACCACTATATGACATCACAAGGTGGAACATTTGGAGCATTGGAGATGTAGACAGACGAATAATAAAGAGTTACTCAAACATGTGTGAATGAAACAAAACACCACTCCAGGTGTGTTTGTAACGAGGTAACAACATTATAACCTGGCTTAAAGCTCAATGTCAAGAGTCAGTGTTGCGTAATATGGGCCCTTTAAGAAACCAAAAGCTTCACTGGAGATAACGACTGTCACACTGTCACTGCACTGCTCAAGTAGAAGCACTTTTATTTGATTTATTCATTTATTTATGAGACAGGGACAGTGCACAATGTACATTCACCTTAACAGGAGAGATGCATTGTGCCAGGTTGTACCACTAGAGCTCATTTCCACCTTTGTGCAGGTTTTTTACTTTTTTTTTTTTTAAATATTCATGTCAAACGTTTTTATTGGTGCTACAAACTCCAAGTAAAAACCCGACTGTCACTCCTGTGATTGTAGCCTACACTTCCATTGTTCATGTGGCGCTTACAGGCTACAGCATTTAGAGCAGGGGTGTCAAAAATGCGGCCCGGGGGCTGGATCCGGCCCTCCAAGACCTTTAATCTGGCCCTCGGCTGATTTTCTATTCAAATATTTTAATACAATTTTAATTTTCTATTAAAATATTGGTAATTTTCTGTGCGGCTTTTCTGCTTTGCATGTTCAGGACGACCTGCCTTTGTGAGCAGGTTTTCTCAGTAATGAACATGAATAAAACAAAGTGAACATACGAGCACTTGAATGACATTCTGAAGTTGGCAGCTCCTCGGGACACGGTGCGGCTCCTCGGGACACGGTGCGGCTCCTCGGGACACGGTGCGGCTCCTCGGGACACGGTGCGGCTCCTCGGGACACGTGCCTGATATTGTTGCACTTGTGCAGGATAAAAGATGCCAAGTTTCAGGAGCAAAAAGAAAACATGACTAAATTCTGTGAAATGCAGACAAGTTAAAACATTGTGTTAAAATTGCATTTTTCTGAAAGTTTCACCTGGGGTGGGAGCTCGCGAACGAGCGCCTGGTGGCCGGGCCTTTCCCCATGGGGCCCGGCCGGGCTCAGCCCGAAGGAGCGACGTGGGGCCGTCCTCCCGTGGACCCACCACCCGCAGGAGGATCCATAAGGGCCGGGTGCAGAGAGATCTGGGCGGCAGCCGAAGGCAGGGGCCTCGGCGACCAGATCTCCGGACATGGAGACTAGCTCTGGGGACATGGAATGTCACCTCGCTGGGGGGGAAGGAGCCTGAGCTTGTGCGGGAGGTTGAGCGCTATCGACTAGATATAGTCGGCCTCACCTCCACGCACAGCCTGGGCTCTGGAACCCAACTCCTTGAAGGGGGCTGGACTCTCCATTTCTCTGGCGTTGCCCGCGGGGGAACGGCGGCGGGCCGGTGTGGGCCTACTCATTGCCCCACGGCTCAGCCGCTGTGTGTTGGAGTTCACCCCGGTGAACGAGAGGGTCGCGTCCCTGCGCCTTCGGGTCAGGGACAGGTCTCTTACTGTTGTGTCGGCCTACGGGCCGAACAGCAGTGCGGAGTACCCGGCCTTCTTGGAGTGCCTGGGAGGGGTACTGGACAGTGCACCGACCGGGGACTCCGTTGTTCTCCTGGGGGACTTCAACGCCCACGTGGGCAACGACAGTGACACCTGGAGAGGGGTGATTGGGAGGAACGGCCTCCCTGATCTGAACCTGAGTGGTGTTCTGTTATTGGACTTCTGTGCTAGCCACAGTTTGTCCATAACGAACACCATGTTCGAGCACAAGGGTGTCCATCAGTGCACGTGGCACCAGGACACCCTAGGACGGAGGTCGATGATCGACTTTGTTGTCGTGTCATCTGACCTCCGGCCGCGTGTCTTGGACACTCGGGTGAAGAGAGGGGCAGAGCTGTCAACCGATCACCACCTGGTGGTGAGTTGGGTCCGCTGGCAGGGGAGGAAGCCGGAAAGACCTGGCAGGCCCAAGCACGTAGTGAAGGTCTGTTGGGAACGTCTGGCAGAGCCCTCTGTCAGGGGCACCTTCAACTCACACCTCCGGAAGAGCTTCTCCCAGATTCCGGGGGAGGCTGGGGACATAGAGTCCGAATGGGCTCTGTTCTCGGCCTCTATTGTCGATGCGGCCGCCCGTAGCTGTGGTCGTAAGGCCTGTGGTGCCTGTCGCGGCGGCAATCCCCGAACCCGGTGGTGGACACCGGAAGTAAGGGATGCCGTCAGGCTGAAGAAGGAGTCCTATCGGGCCTTGTTGGCTCGTGGGACTCCGGAGGCAGCCGACGGGTACCGGCGGGCTAAGCGTGCTGCAGCCCGGGCGGTGGCAGAGGCAAAAACTCGGAGTTGGGAGGAGTTCGGAGAGGCCATGGAGGAGGACTATCGGACGGCCTCAAAGAAATTCTGGCAAACCTTCCGGCGCCTCAGGAGGGGGAAGCAGTGCTTCACAAACACTGTTTACAGTGGGGGTGGGGAGCTGTTGACCTCGACTGGGGATGTTGTCGGACGGTGGAAGGAATACTTTGAGGATCTCCTCAATCCCGCCGTCATGTCTTCCGAGGAGGAAGCAGAGGCTGGGGACTCGGGGTCGGACTCACTCATCACCCTGGCTGAAGTCACTGAGGTGGTTGGAAAGCTCCTCGGTGGCAAGGCCCCGGGGGTGGATGAGATCCGTCCTGAGTATCTCAAGTCTCTGGATGTTGTAGGGCTGTCTTGGCTGACACGTCTCTGCAACATCGCGTGGCGGTCAGGGACAGTACCTCTGGACTGGCAGACCGGGGTGGTGGTCCCTCTGTTTAAGAAGGGGGACCGGAGGGTGTGTTCCAACTATCGGGGAATCACACTCCTCAGCCTTCCCGGTAAGGTCTATTCCAGGGTGCTGGAGAGGAGAATTCGACCGATAGTCGAACCTCGGATTCAGGAGGAGCAGTGTGGTTTTCGTCCCGGCCGGGGAACACTGGACCAGCTCTATACTCTCCATCGGGTGCTCGAGGGTGCATGGGAGTTTGCCCAACCAGTCCACATGTGCTTTGTGGATCTGGAGAAGGCATTCGACCGTGTCCCTCGTGGGGTCCTGTGGAGGGTGCTCTGGGAGTACGGGGTTCGGGGCTCTTTGTTAAGGGCTGTTCGATCCCTGTATGACCGGAGCAGGAGCTGTGTTCGCATTGCCGGTAGTAAGTCGGACCTGTTTCCGGTGCATGTTGGACTCCGCCAGGGCTGCCCTTTGTCACCGGTTCTGTTCATTATATTTATGGACAGAATTTCTAGGCGCAGTCAGGGGCCGGAGGGGATCCGGTTTGGGAACCACAGGATCTCATCTCTGCTGTTTGCGGATGATGTTGTCCTGATGGCTTCATCAAACCGGGACCTCCAATGTGCACTGGGGCGGTTCGCAGCCGAGTGTGAAGCGGCTGGGATGAAAATCAGCTCCTCCAAATCCGAGGCCATGGTTCTCGACCGGAAAAAGGTGGTTTGCCCTCTCTGGGTGGGTGGAGAGTCCTTGCCTCAAGTGGAGGAGTTCAAGTATCTCGGGGGTCTTGTTCACGAGTGAGGGGAGGATGGAGCGTGAGATTGACAGGCGGATCGGTGCAGCGTCGGCAGTGATGCGGTCGTTGTACCGGACCGTTGTGGTGAAGAGGGAGCTGAGCCAAAAGGCGAAGCTCTCAATTTACCGGTCAATCTACGTTCCTACCCTCACCTATGGCCATGAGCTTTGGGTAATGACCGAAAGGACGAGATCGCGGATACAAGCGGCCGAAATGAGTTTCCTCCGCAGAGTGGCTGGGTGCACCCTTAGAGATAGGGTGAGGAGCTTGGTCACACGGGAGGGGCTCGGAGTAGAGCCGCTGCTTCTCCACGTGGAGAGGAGCCAGCTGAGGTGGCTCGGGCATCTGTTCCGGATGCCTCCTGGACGCCTCCCTCGGGAGGTGTTCCGGGCATGTCCCACCGGGAGGAGGCCCCGGGGAAGACCCAGGACCCGCTGGAGGGACTATGTCTCCCGGCTGGCCTGGGAACGCCTTGGGGTCCCCCCGGAGGAGCTGGAGGAAGTGTCCGGGGTGAAGGAAGTCTGGAGGTCCCTGCTTAGACTGTTGCCCCCGCGACCCGGCCCCGGATAAGCGGAAGAAAACGGATGGATGGATGGATGAAAGTTTCAGATTATTTTAATATTTCATAAAAGAAAGAAGAAGAAGAAGAAGAAGAAGAAGAAGAAGAAGAAGAAGAAGAAGAAGAGCGCCTGCTAGATTTGGGACAGTGTGTTTACATTTCTCATCTTTTTCATTTCTTTTGTCCCTTTTTCCACTAAGTTCATATTCTGTCTCCCTCTGCATGTCCACACTTCTGCCAGCAGAGGGCGCTGTGGCTATTGTTATAAAGTATAAAGTATCATAATTCTGTCCCTCCTCAGAGGAAGTGTCCCAACCTAAATAATTACAGAGATTCAGTTCATTTTCTCTTAAAATCCTTAAAGTCCTTCAGATCCTTTATTCAGGAGGCTATTTATTTATGATTAAGATTAAGATTAAAGATTAAGATTAAATGTTGAACATTACAGTTTGTTCATTACAGATATTTTGTGAATCCAAAGATGTCACAAGCAGAGATAATAAATCCATGTTGTGTGTGGGATAATGTGCCCGACAGAGGTTTGACCTGTTAATAATCCACAGAGGGAAGGGCTGATCACCTGAGCTACGTGCGGCTCAAAGTCCAAGTGTTTGGAGCGGAAGTTTCGTCTGAGTCGAGGTGAGTCGCACTTTTGTGTTTTAAATCTGTATTCTTATTTGAGTCGAAGTGACTTTGAGATTCATTGACATCCACTTGTGTAGAAAACATGTGTTCTTCAAAGGGATTTCATCTGTTTTGTGATTCAGTGTGTGAGTGGCAGCCTGTGACGCAGTTGGGAGTGGTGCTTTTTCCCTCTGTCTCGATCACAGGCTGGATAAAGAGGATTCTTTTATGTTGCCTCTAGTCTGTGGTCTAGATCGACTCTGCTGCGGCTGTCAGTGGCCGAGCCTTCACGTGCTGTGCGTCTTTTCTTTGGAAAAGCGTTGTGTAAAACCCCGAAAAAGTTTGTCGAGCGCATACTGCTCTAAACAGATACATGATACTGTGCTTTATTTTATTTTATTTTTGTTTGTTTATTTCATTCATAAATTATAAAAAAGACATCATCAGTGTGATAGCAATACAAAATATTGAATGAAAGCAGCAGAAAGAAGAGTAATCTTATGTTATCTGCGGCAGATAACATAAGATTACTCATTGCTCATAAGATTAATCTGCTAATCTCATCCAAGCTACTTCTTCAGTTCTGAAGTTCAGTTCAGTTCATGAACTGAAGAAGTAACTTGGATGAGCTGCGAAACATATTCGACCAAATAAACATTGTCCAGTTGACAAATTTAATTTCTTCTTTTGCCATGGATTTTACCTGGACGACTGAGGGATTCTTCACACGTTAAGTTTAACAAATAATGGGTTGGATGGTTCTGTTTGTGATCATTCTCAAAGTCCTTTTCTGTCAAATAAATAATGGCTGTAGGTAAGTTTTACACTTTGACCCCCAAATTTCCACACAGCCCATCAGTATGGTACTGATGTGTCAAGGCGCTGTGTACTTCAACTAAACACTTCCCTTGGCCCTTTCAAAATAAAATCATCTGTATTGACGAACTGCACAATGGGCCTTATTGTGAAAAGGTTTTGACAGGACAATGCACAAACTCCCAGCCATAGACGGTTACAGTCTGTGCTCCCTGCGCAAAAGTGATTCACTGACTCAGTGATTCAGTGACTCAGCGATTCAGCGACTCAGCGACTCAGCGACTCAGCGACTCACTGACTCAGTGACTCAGTGATTCACTGATTCACTGATTCAGTGATTCACTGATTCAGTGACTCACTGATTCAGTGATTCAGTGACTCAGTGATTCAGTGACTCAGTGATTCACTGATTCAGTGACTCACTGATTCAGTGATTCAGTGACTCAGTGATTCAGTGACTCAGTGATTCAGTGATTCAGTGACTCACTGATTCAGTGACTCAGTGACTCAGTGACTCAGACTCAGTGATTCAGTGACTCAGCGACTCAGCGACTCAGCGACTCAGCGACTCAGTGATTCACTGATTCAGTGACTCAGTGATTCACTGATTCAGTGACTCACTGATTCAGTGATTCAGTGACTCAGTGATTCAGTGACTCAGTGATTCAGTGATTCAGTGACTCACTGATTCAGTGACTCAGTGACTCACTGACTCAGTGATTCAGTGATTCAGTGACTCAGTGACTCAGTGATTCAGTGATTCACTGACTCACTGACTCAGTGATTCAGTGATTCAGTGACTCAGTGATTCAGTGACTCAGTGACTCAGTGGCCATACCGGCTGGTCAAAGCCTGATTCCGTAGATCTCAGAAGCTCAGCAGGTCCGGGCCTGGGTAGTACTTGGATATGAGACGTGTTTGTGATGGTGGTGGTCAGAGGGGCCGATGGTGCAGATTGGCTTCCCTCAGTCTGCCCCAGGGCAGCTGTGGCTACAATAGCAGCTCACCACCACTGAGTGTGGAGTGAATGAATAATCCTCTGTAAAGCGTCTTTCAGTGTCCAGAAAAGCGATATATAAAACTGATGCATTATTATTATTAAGATGATTTTTTTAGACTTAAATTATGCACTGAAGTGAACATTTGACTTGAAATAAATGATTTATGTCAGTGTAAAAATAGCACAGGCCTGTTGTTTGATGCATAGTTTTAGTTCTCTCCAGGTTATTGTAATAAGAGCAAAAAATAAAAGCAAAAAAAAATAATTGTAAGGTACTGTGTGCGTCTGGCATGGACCGATTACTGATTTGCCTTCAACTGAGTTTTCCTCGGTCAGAAGGAACAAGCACTTGTTTAAGATAAGATAAGACTTTATTGATCTCACACAGGAGAAATTCACTCTGTAATATGTTTGTTTAGGAGGGAGGAGCAGGTGATAGGTGATACGCTACACATTGTGTGTTTTATCTATTTGTATTATATACAAGTCTACTGTACGTTTGCTACGGGTATATGTGATGTTTTAGTCATTGTGTTTATTGTCTTGTTTATCAGATGTTTTATGTTCACTGTGGGCCTAGGGGGCGCTGCAATTTCAAACCCTGTGTGCAACCTGTACATATGGTTTTTGACAATAAAGCTGACTTTGAACTTTGAACTTTGAATATTAAGCAATGGGATTTGTTGGTTACAGGTGTGTGGGTGTGTGTTTATCTGAAAACAAAAACAAGAAAAATATACATTAGTATGGAGCCTTGGAAGTGTCATAGGTGAATAAATAAAATAACAATGCGTGGGAACGACTTATAAGGCGTGCACACGAGTTATAAAGCGCGGGAACGACTTACAAGGCCCCCATGTAATGCCATACATTACTGTGTTACAGCAAAAACTAATGCATTTGTAGTGTACCCCCCATTTTCTTGTCTTTTCTGTTGTTCCCTTATTCTCATCTTGTGTCTTTTTGTTGCCCTGTTATGAGCTGGGTCTTTTATTTTGGCTTTATTGTGATGCTGTTGCACTTTGTGACCAGTAGATGGCAGTTGAAGACCAGATATGAATCTGAGTAGCCTTAGTAACAAGAAGTGTGACTAAAACGAAACTTAAGAGTGTGACGAAAATGAAAATGACATGTCACTCATACACACAAGACCAGTCA
Organism: Paratrypauchen microcephalus; assembly: GCA_036785185.1. Taxonomy (NCBI): domain Eukaryota; kingdom Metazoa; phylum Chordata; class Actinopteri; order Gobiiformes; family Gobiidae; genus Paratrypauchen; species Paratrypauchen microcephalus. The sequence goes on along the minus strand of JAVJIX010000269.1, from coordinate 51,422 downwards.
GGATGCCCGAGACCAACACGAGGTTCCGTTCCTTATACAACAGCAACAGGGCACGGAACTCGCGGGGCCCGAGTGTCCCGACACTACAGTTTCAACAGGTGCATCATTACCCATGATGATGACTTTTAACAATAACAGACTATTTTCTAGCCTATTATTGGGGGATTGCTGATGCGCTGCTGCATTGTAAACGCTCCCGGTGGATTTCAGAGCTCCACTCCGCCCCTGGTAGAAGTGCTGTTCAAATGACTAAAGCCTTGTTTCAAATGGAGCAGAGTTCAAATAAAGAGTGAAACATGTCTCTCTGTGGTTTCTCCTCCAGGCTGAGCGAGTGGGGAAATGGGGAGTGGGCTGACAAAAGAACGTCCCATCAGAGAAGATGCTCTAGGGGGCAGCACTGAGCCGGACCTCTCTGGGATAAAGTGAGTCCAGTCGTTTGTCATTCACTGTTAAACCCCTTCAGCTTATCTATTGATTTATTTTGGGGGACTGTGCATATTAATGAACATTTCTGTAAATTAGCCAAGAAAGCTAATGACGACCCAAAACCAAAAAAGGATCCAATGTAGCAGTCGGCATATATTTATTTACACTGTTTCCATAGTTCAGGAGTACTATTTACACAGTGAGGCATGTCAGGGTTGGGAGGGTTACTTTAGAAATGTATTCTGGTACAGTTACTCCTTAAAATATGTATTCAGTAGCGTAATCCCAGTACTATAATATTAAATATTGATTCCTCTCCTCGATTCAGTGGGAAATAGGTGAGGAAGTCCCACCCCCAGAGGAGACACAGGGAGGAGAGGATATAAACTCCTCAATGAGACCAATAAAGTTTGATGATTTGATCTGATGTCTGCTCCTGAAGCCTCCCTCAGGTTTACTCCTTCCATCTTTGGTTTTCTTTGGGAGACCACTTAATCTGCATCTGAAAAATGGAGAATTGAGGAGAGGAATCAAGGAGAAGGAAGCGAGGAAAGAGAATTGAGACACAGCGTAGATTCCTCTCCTCGAATAAAGACATTTTTGTGCTGCCAGCTGACAGTAACAAAGTCTTCTAAGTAACAACACATGATGTTTTCTCTCCACACACAGATCCACAGCCTCAGTGTCCAGGGCTCTGTCCATGAAGAGTGACCGGTCTAAAGGGAACGTTCCAGACTTCAGTCCTGAACCTGCTCCTCCAGACTCACTGTAAGAACAAATGTTACACTGACAAAGTGCTTCTCAAATAGTGGGGCAGGCCCCCCTGGGGAGGGAAGGGGGCATGCTTTTTTGCCATACTGTAAGTGTAATTGCACATCTACAACAGTAGTTGGCAGTGGCGCTCTCATTGTCGCTCTGGGGCTGGGGTCGGCATCCTTAAATACTCGATATACAGAACAGACTCTCCATCAGCAGAACATCCTCTGTCACAGAAAAAACACGTATATTCCACTGAGTCGTGTCCTTTAGTCCGACAGAAGCTAACACATCAGCGCCACAAGGAGAGAGTTTTTTTTTTTCAACGCTTTTAAAACCACATGGCTTATTTGTATAAACAAAATTTTGTTTCTGTAAAACGTAAACAAATGTGCGCAAATCTGCATTAAAAACACATTAATATTTGAGTCCTCAGTGCAAAAAGACAGTGCAGTCTTTGTTGTAAGTTTCTTTCTTTTTTTGTTTTTAATGTTAATAAAGAATACAGTGTTATGCAGAGGTGTATTAATATCAATTTTCTAGAAAAATATACATTAATAGTCGCGTGCAGGGAGGAGGGCGTGAAATGTTTTCTTCTTCCTAGGGGGGCATCACAGAAAATAGTTGAGAAGCACTGCAATAACATAACATGACATATAAAGACAAATGAGCGTTACAGTTGTGCGTTATGTAATGCGTAAAAAGTCCCTCAGTCGTCCAGGTAGAATCCATGATAAAAGGAGAAGTTCAATTTGTCAACTGGACAAAGTTTGTTTGGTTGAAAACGTTTCGCCGCTCATCCGAGAGGCTTCGTCAGCTCTGGCCCTCATGCTGGTTAGACCCTGTTTATATCTAGCTGCAAGGGAGGAGCTAACTACCCTGAACAAAGCTCTGAACCTATCCCCGCTACTCTCTCCCCGCTACAAAGCTCTGAACCTATCCCCGCTACTCTCTTTTGTTTTACGAATTCCTCTGTTCAAATTTCAGAGAAATTTGAAATACAAAGAGACAGATTAGTTGATAGTTTCAGAGCTATTTCAGTGTAGTGAGCGCCGCCTAGGGCTTATAGATATGCTAATACAAGACGCCAGAGGAATTCGTAAAACAAAACAGAGTAGCGGGGATAGGTTCAGAGCTTTGTTCAGGGTAGTTAGCTCCTCCCTTGCAGCTAGATATAAACAGGGTCTAACCAGCATGAGGGCCAGAGCTGACGAAGCCTCTCGGATGAGCGGCGAAACGTTTTCAACCAAACAAACTTTGTCCAGTTGACAAATTGAACTTCTCCTTTTATCATGCGTTAAGTAATGCTAAAGGGTAAAGTGTTGTAGAATTCAGCAGAGTGAGCAGTTCAAAATTGCTCCTTTTCTACTTGAGGATGATCTGGAGATGTTCCTCACACTTCAGGGAGAAACATCTTCATTGCAAACCAAAAGATTCCTCATACATTTAGAAATAATTTGAAAATATGTGTGTCAAATCAGATACAAATACATAGATTTTTTATTTACAAATGTAACCCCTGAACTTTGAGCCGTGCTGCAGAGATGTGGCCACTCTTGAAGGTTTTGTGAGTTCTATTTCATCCCTCCTGACCACCAGAGGGCAGTGCTGAAAGCACTGAATGTTCCCTTCGCACATGCGCAGTTCGAGTAGTAATACCAAATGGGTCGTGTGGGTGCCCGATGTGGGCGGAAGTACCTGATGTGGGCTCTGTGTGTTCTGCACATGCGCACAATGACGTATCATGACGTATCATGACGTATCAGGAAGAAGGAGGGTTTATATGCCCGATTCGTGCTTTTTTTGACAGACACGTATTTTGACAACGAAGGCAATTTTCGGCATGATTGATAGATAGATAAAGATTTTAAAAATGTAATAAATAAATAAATAATAAAATAAATAATACATCAAAAATAAAAATAAGTATGTAAATAAATACTCAAATAAATTAATGTATTATATTATGTATTAAAAAAATACATAATATATAAAAAATAAATAAGAAATTAAAAGGGAGTCTAAGAACTTTTTGAGGCAACTGTAGAAGCTTGTCAGAGATGTTGGTCATCAAAAAAAAAAAGTTTTTGTTAGGTTGTTAACTTCACGTGGATTTAACACCAAAATGTCCCCGACGTCCATTACAGAGGACATGTTACAACATGAGGAATAAAAATAAAATTAACAAAATGCAAATGCTAAGGTGTTAATTTACCTCCAAATAGAAAATAATAATAATAATAATAATAATAATAATAATAATAATAATAATAATAATAATCATAAAAGGTATAATAAAATCTATTAAAAAAAAAAGATAAAGATAAAAAAAGATAGATGAAAAAGATAGATAAAGAAGATAGATAAATCACACGAGACAACCACCCTGAGGTAATCTGCAGACAGAGCCGTAAACCAACTGCAAGGAACGAATCGGGCACTGTGGTGAAACCCGTACAACAATACACAAACTGCACATGTGTGAACACAGAGCCCACATCGGGTACTTCTGCCCATAGACCGCGGAATGCATTTGAACTAGGGGGGGCCACAATCGCAAGAGGGTGTCACCGAAATGTTTGGTCGGACATAATGCATAGCCTATAGGCTACATTATACACGGACAGGCACGTAATGCGTATCTCAGTCATGTCAACCAGCACAGAGCCACACAGTATAATGCACAAGAAGAGCACCTCGGTAGTCGGTGGTAACGCAACTTAAACTGCTAAAGTGCTAAAGCACTATGAGAAACACAGAACACAGGGAAGTGCACTTGGTGGTGCTCAGACAGAGGAAAGTATGGGAATATGCCTGCAGTTTTATCAGAGCTGTGTGTGTGTGTGTGTGTGTGTTGCACAGATAACTGCGCAGAATAATGCCCAAAGAGCTAACCCAGCATCAGTTATGACTTTAGTTCACAATAGGCCAGCACAGAAGTGCGCAGAACTGCCCAGAAGTGCCAACAGCACAGAATGCAAAACATTAATCTCATGACTTTAGCCCAACATGCCAGCACATAACTACACAGAATAAAATGTTAAAACAACCAACAGTACACAACAAAAGCACCCAGTAATAGGCTAACTCAACTTAAACTTGCTTGTATCAGTACCAGTGCGGTATAGAAACATTTAAGGAAGCAGTGCACTCGGCGGTGATAATAGAAAAAATAACCAATGACTTACCCTTAAAACTTCCCAAAGGCCTGCCTGCTTCTGTCATTGGCCTGCATGGTCATGTCAGATTCTTCCAGGATGTCACGGTGAATATGGCAGTTCATCAAGTCATTCAGTCTCTTTTGTGCCATTGTGGATCGGAGGTATGATTTCAGTCGACAAAGTGTGGAAAACGAACGCTCTGCTGATGCCGTACCGACTGGGATGGTGAAAAAAAGTTTCAGAAGTTTGTGTACTTCGGACAGCAGGTCTTTCGCGACAGGAACAGGATTCATTGCTGATGACTCTTACTGATAGCTTGTCGTGTTGAAGTGTAGATGTCTTAATCGTGACTGGCAACATGTGCAACTGTGCGCAGAGTTGATCAAAGTCAAAATTTGTGTATAGATACGTAATTGATGATGGGACAGTCACCTCATCCCCGTTCCCAGCTGTGACCAGTAGCCTCTCAATATCCACCACTACTCCGAAATCACGCTGGTGCAATCACAACTTCCGCGCGGTTTTTCAGGCCTGCGCTGTTCTATACATTTTGCAACATTTCACGCACGACATATGTGACGTCAAAAATATTGGTTTGGGAAATGTTTAAGCGAAGCGCTTGATTAAATTACAGCATGGATTGGAGTTTAAGTTCGATTTTTCTCGACATGATAAAAAAACTCGCAGGCCAACATTTTTTTTAATAATCATTTTCAAAAAGTTACCCGGGCCACGGCCCCCCTGGCCCAGGCGGTTCCGCGCTCTATGCTTCCGCCCACATTGGGTACCGACAAGTCACACCTGTGACCCAGGATGACACCCCGGAAGTAATATAGTCTCCCGTCATCCGTGACTTTGCTCCTCATATCTTCTCGCGTGCGGGTCGTACTACATGGCATTAGCCCTAGCTCAGAACTTGTTTGTCTACTGTCGCCGGATGCCCGTTCACCGTTTCGGTAGGAGCTGCGGCTTTCCGCCCTCCGAGGGCTGCGACAGTCTGCATTTTGATAAGGATTGACGTACCTGTAGGTACCCGATGTAGGCGGAAGTACCTGATGTGGGCTCTGTGTTCACACATGTGCAGTTTGTGTATTGTTGTACGGGTTTCACCACAGTGCCCGATTCGTTCCTTGCAGTTGGTTTACGGCTCTGTCTGCAGATTACCTCAGGGTGGTTGTCTCGTGTGATTTATCTATCTTTTCTATCTATCTTTTTTTATCTTTATCTATCTTTTTTTAATAGATTTTATTATACATTTTATTATTATTAGGGGGCCCAGCACCAAAGGTGCTGGGCACCCTATAGGAATTGTATTCCGTTGCCTAGGCAAGTTGCCTAGTAACCCTTTGATCTTTCCTTTGATGTTCTGGTCTCAAGATTATTATTATAATTATGCTTGTTGTATAGGATGTCTATGGCAGCCCCTAGAACCGTTTGGTAAAAAGTTGTGAAATTTGGCATGCACATTCCAGCCAGTCTCCTCATTACCCACAGCAATTTATAGGTCCCCAGCCCCAACCGTCTAGTGGCAGCAGCAGGTCAAAGTTGCAGAAATTTGTCAACTGCCTCGCAACGCACCTAGCAACCTTTGGTATGTCTTTGATGTGTCTGTTCTGACAGGGTTAGACCCTGACCCTGTCAGACCCTGTCAGACTCTGTTAGATCCTGTCAGACTTTGTTAGACCCTGTCAAACGGTGCTTGGCCCCCGCATTGCTGCTTGCAGCTATATTTATTATTATTATTACTATTATTATTTTAATTTTCTATTTGGAGGTAAATTAACACTTTAGCATTTGCATTTTGTTAATTTTATTTTTATTCCTCATGTTGTAACACATCCTCTGTAATGGACGTCGGGGACATTTTGGTGTTAAATCCACGTGAAGTTAACAACCTAACAAAAACTTTTGTTTTTTTGGTGACCAACATCTCTGACAAGCTTCTACAGTTGCCTCAAAAAGTTCTTAGACTCCCTTTTAATTTCTTATTTATTTTTTATATATTATGTATTTTTTAATACATAATATAATACATTAATTAATTTATTTGAGTATTTATTTACATACTTATTTTTATTTTTGATGTATAATTTATTTATTATTTATTTATTACGTTTTTTAAATCTTTTTTTTAAATTATTTTTTAATCACCGAAAATTGCCTTCGTTGTCAAAATACTTGTCTGTCGTAAATAAAATAAATAATCAAAAAAAAAAAGGCCGAATCGGGTAGGAAACCCCTCCTTCTTCCTGATACGACATAATACGTCATTGTGCGCATGTGCAGAACAGACAAAGCCCACATCAGGTACTTCCGGCCACATCGGGCACCCACAGTACCACTTTCAATATTTTAAAGTAGGGCTGTCAGTTTAACGTGTTAATTAGATTAATTAATTACGCTGCTAATTAACGCATTATAAAAATTAACGCAATTAATTATGAGCGGCAATTCAATGCGCACACATTTTAAATTTGGCGTGCGGGGCCTTTGAACGGCGAGTTTATTGATTAAAAATGTGACGGGGCAGGTCCCTCTTGTCCCTGGACAGCGATGACCCGATGAGAAATGCCGTGCTACCATTGGCCGGCTACAGAGACGAATGCACTTCTAATAGGGGAGAGCATGTGAAGACACACGAGCCCGTTTCCCTATCCCTAACCATTTTCAATTCCCATAACCTCTCCAGCGTGTTCTGTCGCGACTAAGGGTGCACACTTAGAAGTTTTGACTGTCAGTTTTGCCCATCACGCTAAACCCGATCATTTACTCACCCCGCGCTGCTGCCTCCTCCCTCCTCCCGTGGTGCCACATCCACACCGGGAGTTTAAATCCTCCTCACGGGTTCCGGGGGTCATGTGAGCCATGAGTAATTTTCACGGTTAATTATTTGTATTCTCTGTATATTTGAAGCCTTGTATATTGTAATGACTCCAGGCTTCTCTTATTCTCCAATGAACTTTATTAAACAGAACTTCGGACTCACTCAACATTAACACCCACACCTGTCCCACGCATGCGCCCAACAGCCAACCCCTTAAAGGCACACACACCATTAACCCAGGTCATTACAATATTATTTATTGACGTTGCATGAAAGCTGCTGTACGTGCTCACCTTTTGGCACCAGAAATATTTGCCATGTATAAGTGGAATGGTGTAAATGAGCTTTCCAATGAATGTTACATAATGTGGGAGGGGGAATGGGGGTCTTGTCATGTTTACAATGGAGAGTGAGTGAAAAACTTAGACTTAAAGGGGAAGTCTGCAGTCTTTTCACTGTACCACTATAAATCACACGTTTGACACCTTTTTTGCACTGTGGGAGAGCACAATAAACCACCTAAAAAAAATTATTTAAAAAATGCGATTAATTAGATTAATTAATTACAAATCCTGTAATTAATTAGATTAATTTTTTTAATCGCCTGACAGCACTATTTTAAAGCCTTTTTTTTGTGATGGCTGCGTTCGCGCCCCCTCTCCAAACAGTTGGCGTTTGAGTTACACTAATCTGCGCGCACCCTCTCACATCGGATACAACTGTTTGTTAGCAGTACATTACAGACTTTATGTTGCTAACTATAAATTATTTTGGTTAATTCTTCTCTGGTGAAGGTCGTGCTCACGCACCCTCTCCCATCGAGTAGTTTTGTTTTGTTAGCAGTACACTGTAGATTTTCTATTGCTAACTATAAAGTATTTTGATTGATTCTTCTCTGGTGACGGTCGTGTTCACGCACCCTCTCCCATCGAGTACGTTTTGTTAGCGGTACACTGCAGATTTTCTGTTGCTAATTATAAAGTATTTGGTTGATTTCTCTCTGGTGACGGTCGTGTTCACGCACCCTCTCCCATTAAGTACGTTTTGTTTTGTTAGCGATACACTGCAGATTTTCTGTTAACTATAAAGTACTTTGGTTAAATTTTCTCTGGTGACGGTCGCGTTCACGCACCCTCTCCCATCGAGTAAATTTTGTTTTGTTAGCGGTACACTGCTGATTTTCTATTGCTTACTATAAAGTATTTTGATTAATTCTCTCTGGTGACGGTTGCGTTCATGCACCTTCTCCATTAGATCATTTTAGTTAGTTACCCTGTAGATGGGCGATTGCTAACGTTGTTAGCCATTTTCGTTCTCTGTTTTGATGAATTTTGGTCTATTTGGTTTTGGCCCTAATTGGTGAAGGCAGCATTCGCGCCCCCACTCCCAGTTCTGTTTTTGTTTTTTTTGTGGGCCACATACTACCTGCTATAATTAGCGGGTGTTCATATCCCGCATTTGTACCTTGGTTGGTGAAGGTCGTGTTCCCGCTCCCTCTCCCACCTTGGTTTCTCTGCTTACCAATTGACAGCTGTCTACGCTGTCTGGTTTTCTTATCCATACAAGTTGTGGTCGACCATCGCACCACATTGATGGACGGCTCCCATTGTTGTGTGGCCTGTGGGTCCACGCTTCAGGTGGATGATGGCCATGACCTGTGTCCGACATGCCTCGGCCCTGACCACTTGAGGGAGGCATTGTCTGATGACCCATGCATGAACTGCAGTTACATGCCACTTGCTGTCAGGGTGGCAAGGATGGCACAGCTAAACCCCGCAGGTAGTGGTGATCTCCCACCGTCGGAGCAGGTACCATTGCCCCTTCCAAGGCGTTCAAAACGTTGTCCCGATTGCAAGGGCTCCTTCAAAAAAGAATCCCAGATCTGATAATGATCTTGCCTCTAAAGTGGAGCAGTTGTCGGCAGACTTGGAAACGATGAAGTCTTTACTGCAGGCTCATTGTGTGGAAGCACCTGCTTCAGAGGCTGGGACGTCTTCCCAATCGATGCCCATTCTGACCCCAGAGGATGATGTGCTCTCTCAGGCAGCATCGGCCTCTTATTTTCTGGATGAGGAGGATGCACCATCCTCCCTTGTTTCTGAGGATGGTTCGTATTCTTCCACCCAGAGCCTGGATAGTGACTCGGCGAATGGCTCCATGTGAGATGTTATGTACAGAGCTCTGAATTGTTTGTGCCTGGAACTTCCAGAGCCTGAACGGCCTGGCCCTGGTAGCGCTTTCTTTAGATGCAGGCGTGCCCCTACACCTTTTGCTGTACCCCCCTCACAGGCTTGTTACGATGAGACTGGGACAACACCTTCGGCATAAATGCTGTGTTTGGCCACAGAGTGACACCAGAACCATCCGGACTCCACCTGAGACAGGAAGGGCTGACAGAAAGGGCATGTAACTCACTGACCCGTTTCGCTGACACAATAGCCAATAAAAATGCAGCTTTACATGAAAGCCACTTGAGGTCCGCCTGTGCCAAAGGCTCAAATGGAGGGCCACATAGAGACTTCAGGACCAATGGCAAGTCCCACATTGGAGCCCGTGGTATAGTTGGTGGGCGCAACCTGCGAGCACCCCGTAGAAAGAGAGAAACCAAGTTATGGCCCCCAACTGTACAGCTTCCAACCAAACCATGATGGCAGGATATAGCAGCAACATACACCTTGAGAGTGGATGGAGACCGTCCATTATCCAGAAGAGACTGGAGGAACTCCAGGATAATAGGCACCAAACAAGACACAGGATCCTCACCGCGGGCAGAGCACCAGTGAAAAAACAACTTCCACCTGTTCTTATACTGCTGACGAGTGGAAGCCGCTCTGGCATTCAACAGTGTTTGCCGAACAGGATCAGTGAGACCGATCAGCTGCAGCTCGGGCCTGCCAATGGCTATACCCACAGATGGAATTGATGAGGCCTTGGATGCCACACTTGGCCCCCCAACTGAGACAGCAGATCTCTCCTGGCCATGGGAGACCGCAACACAGACTGTACAGCAATGGGAACCATGGTCGTGCTGGCCAGTAAGGTGCGACCAGCAACAGTCTGTGGCCTTCCTGGAGAACCCTCTGTAGGGTTGGCCAAATCAGAGGAAGAGGGGGAAAAGCGTAGAGGAGGCACTGGGGCCAAGTGTGTGCCAGTGCATCCTGTCCCAGAGAACCTGGTTCCCTCACGAGGGAGAACCACAGAGGACAGCGAGTCGACTCCTTTGAGGCGAACAGTTCTACCTCTGCCTGCCCAAAAAGGGTCCAGATCCTGTGCACCTCCTCCGGGTGAAGACGCCATTCCCCTGGAGGAGGTTCCCTCCGGGAGAGATAATCTGCCACTTGATTTCTGTCTCCCAGTAAATACACTGCTTGCAGTGTAGACGGACAAGACGCAGCCCATGTTAACAGATCTCGAGACACCCTGAGAAGTCGTGCTGATCTGACACCCCCCTGATGGTTTATGTGATAAACAGTCGAAGTGTCTGACCGATTAAGAACACGTTTCCCTCAGGTATGACAGAAAGCCAAATGGACAGCACGCAACTCCAAGACATTTATGTGGTCTAAGCAGACCAAACCCCTCGAGCTGTCCTGTGCTGCCATACAGCACCCCATCCTGTGAAGCAGGCATCTGTGGTGACCACCTCCCTGCGACACACCACCAGACCCATGGGGACCCCTTGTAACAAAAAACTCCCGTCCCTCCCTGGGGTCAGTGCAGGGGAGCACTGCCACATCACTCTGAGCATCCGTCGTCGATCCCTTGCAGGGTCCAGATGAAAACTGTTCAGCCACATTTGTAGCGGACGCAGTGACAGCAGGCCGAGAGGCACAACTCGTGTGACAGAAGTCAGCTTTCCCACAAGCTGAAGAAAGCTGACAAATGGGTGCAGACTGCCCAATTTGAAGCGAGAGACCAAAGCTTGAATATCGTCTCTGCGACGTAGGGACGGGCAAGCCTTTATTGTTACAGTGACCAAGTCCAGGCCAAGAAAAGTTGTTGCCCGAGTTGGCGTCAGGTTGCTCTTCTCCATATTCACCGTGAAGCCCAACTGGGTCACCTGTGCAAGCAGGCAATTGGTGTCCTGCTTCACACACACTTTGGATGGGGCGCAAATCAGCCAAACGTCCAGATACAGCAATATCTTCAGTCCAGCGGCTTGCAACGGAGCAAGGGCCGCCTTCACACATCGGGTGAACACCCTCGGAGAGGCACATGAAAGTATGCATCTTTGAGGTCTACAGAAGTAAACCATTCCCCCACTGCAACAGTTTGGAGAACCTCTGCTGTGGTGAGCATGTGGAACGGCAAGACCTTCATGAAACGATTGAGTCCCCGTAGATCTAGAATGGGACGAAATCCGCCTGTCTTTATGGGCACGAGGAAATATGTGGAGTAGTAGCCCTTGGGCTGCAGCAAGGGATCTACTGCTTCGATGGCCCCTTTGGCCAGGAGGGCGGACAACTCCTGATCCAATGCTTGAGCTTTCACCGGGTCGCTGATTATCGTCATCTTGACCCGGCCTGTCATGTGTGGCCGACGTCGGAACTGCAGCCGGTATCCATGAGCCAAAGGTATCCATGAGCCAAAGTGGTAACCACCCAAGGGTCCGACGCATGAGCAGCCCAATAACTGAGCTGCTGATGGGAGAAGTATCTGATGGCCAGCCTCAAGCATTTAATTCCTAGCCCCATGACCCCTGGGGGGGCAGCGACCCGAGTTTGGATTTCTAGGCCGCTGTGGTGACTGGTGAGGTTCACTCCGAAAAGTCCTACCAGGTCTGTCTTGATGGAAACGTCCATCACTATTGCGAGTAGGTGGCCGAGCACTGGAGCCAGCAGTCGGGTGCCTTGGTTGCCGAGGAGGAGGCATAGCTCTACTGAGGCCAGAAAGTTGCTGCCTCGTCTGTCGAGCATGGACAGTTCGTTCCAATGCCTCCAATGCAGCTGAACCAAACTACTGCCCAGGTTCCACAGGCACACTGTGGAGGGTCCTGCGGCACGCCTCCGTCAGGGGAGATTGAGCGAGCCAAATCTGCCGGCGAGCCTGAACCAGAAAAGACATAACACGTCCAAGTTCCCTTGACATCAGTGCAAAGGCCTGCAGTGCCTCACTAAATTCTGCAGCTGTTGCAGCACCATCACCCTCCTGGAGGGAGGCAGAGTGGGCCAAGAGCAGGTGGGCCAAAGAATTGCCCAGTCGACCAGCCCGCGCACCGGAGTTATATGCCTTGGTGATGAAGTCATCCGTCACCCGGCATTGGGGTCTTGGACACCTAACATCTTGCCGCAGGGCCTCCTCAGGTGAAACAATAAGAGAAGCCACATCTGGTTCAACAGCAGGCATGCGATCCAGACCAGCTTCCGGTGCATTGTGCATAGCAGCCAAACTCCAGCCATCTGATAAGAGCCTGGAGAAAGCACTTGGATCCCTCCAACAGGCATGCAACTCTCTGAGATACTCCACAGAGTTTGGCTCGGTTTGAGCCCCCGCTTGGTGAAGACGGGGACAAGCTACTGTTGTTGTGCCCAGTTCGGGCACTGAAAGTCTATATCGCAGTCACAGCAGGTATGAGGTGTTCAGACCAGCTGTTTGTGTGCTATGGGGGTACTAAGAAGGGCTGTCCTCTTTCCAGACACCGCCTTTCACACTGGGTTGTTGAGACCATTCACCATGCCTACAGCATTGCAGGTCGCGACCCTCCATCTGGTGTGAGGGCCCATTCTACTAGAGGCGTCTCCACTTCATGGGCAGCCATGAGAGGGGTCCCTCTGGAGACGATATGTGCTGCTGCATCTTGGGCTTCCCCAAGCACGTTTGCCAGATTCTACAACGTCAATGTGATCTCTCCCCATCCTCTTGGCGTGGTTCTTCATGAATCTCTGGGCCCCTCTCAGTGAGGTATTTGCTCAGGATTCTTCGTGACATAGCTGGTATTAGTCATTCAGTGCTATCAGCACCGCCCTCTGGCGGTCAGGAGGGATGAAATAGAACGATAGTTACGTATGTAACTACGGTTCTATGAATTCCGGATGACCGCCAGAGATTCTCTGTCACTCAGGATCCTTGCGTTTCCGCGAGAAGATTCTGTAGGAACAGAGTCACGGATGACGGGGGACTATATTACCTCCGGGGCGTCATCCTGGGTCACAGGTGTGACTCATTTGGTATTACTACTCGAACTGCGCATATGCGAAGGGAACATTCAGTGCTTTCAGCACCGCCCTCTGGTGGTCATCCGGGATTCATAGAACCGTAGTTACATATGTAACTATAATTTTATAAAGAAGGATTGGTAACAGGTGACATCAGCATCTGCACCGTTTTGGAGTCTCTCAACAGCAGAAGGGGCTTGAGCGTACAGTGGTTTAAAAATTTCACATCACAAAGTGATGATGTGACAGTGACAGTTTAATACATTTTCAAATAAACAAATAAAGTTACAGTGTTCCTGCCCCTAAACAGTGAAAACAAACACAAAATATGTGAAGGAGCAGAGCGACAAACACAAATGTTCAGATAGTTTCATATTCACTGCGGTCACATGGTAGGATCGGATTGGATTTCTTCAAATCCGATCCCGTTACTCGGCGGGTGGTCTGTCCTTAGATCCAAGTGCACATGAAACTCCTGTAATTGGATAATGGTCAGCAACCTGGTCGGCTCCGCTACGCTATGTGGCGCTGTAGTCCAACTACTTCCGGGTGATGGCTACTCAATAAAAACACAACAAACTATGTGGCGGTATACAAAGATGGCGCTCGAGGAGTTTGACGGAGCAGCATTGGTGTACTTGTTGTGCATTCTTTCTTCGCAGCCATGATTTCGTCTGACTTTTCCAGCAACAATCGCTACGTATGACAACGTCGGCGCCTCCTGCCACTTCCGGGTGAAATCCCTGGCGAAAATTCCCGCGCATGCGCAGTACGCCAATCCGATCCGATATCGTGCACAAGGAGGCACCGAGAGGATTACTATTGGCCTAAGCCAGGGGTTCCAATCGGATTCGGGAAACCAATCCCTATATGATACTTAGCCTGTGCACTTGAATCCGATACGATCCCAATCCGTTTGCAATCGGATTACACTCGTCCATGTGCACGTAGTGACTATGAATTGTTGTACAGTTGTAGGGAGTATTATCTGTTACATAAGATAAGATAAGATTTTATTGATCTCACAACAGGAGAAATTCACTTGCCACATTAGCTCCAGGCAGTTTAGTGCAAAAGAAAGTTAGAACAAAAAAAAGTGCATACAGACAAGATAAGTAATAATAATAAAATAAGTAAATAAGAGAGTATAGAAAATATTGCGCGTTTGGACTCTACAGTGGAGTTCTACAGTCTGATGGCGGTGGGGATGAAGGATCTGCAGTAGCGCTCCTTCTTGCACTGGGGGTGCCTCAGTCGGCTGCTGAAGGAGCTGTTCAGCTCCTCTACAGTCCGGTGCAGAGGGTGAGAGGCAGTGTTGGGCACGTTATTTTGAAAAAGTAATTAGTTACAGTTACTAGTTACTAACCCAAAAAAGTAACTGAGTTAGTAACTGAGTTACTACACTATAAAAGTAACTAGTTACCTAGGAAAGTAACTAATGCGTTACTTTTTTTTTAGTTAAAAAATGTCAAATAATTTGGATTTTTTGACAGTGCATTATACAGCTTTTGCTGCTTGGCTGGCGTGGCTCTGTCACCGTGGACTTCATTGCTAACGGCACCGAGCATGAGATTATCATCATGGAGCCTGCTTCTTCTGCCCCTTCCTCTCCTCCTCCTCTCCTTTCCTCTTCCTCCTCTCCTCCTCCTCCTCTCTCCTTCATTGTTAGCGACACCGAGCATGCGATTATCATCATGCGGCCTGCTGATGGCCACTAGTTTAACAGAAGCGCGTGCCGTCCAGAGATGCTTCATTAAATTCGAGTTGCTTATATTGGACGTGGACAAAGTCTTTGGTCTTTGACACAATGTGCTTGCCTGGAAGAATCCATGACTCATCGCTGTACCAGCGGTATCGCGCTGTATAGGAAATACAGAGAGATATCATTTGGCTGGCCAGGTAAACAATGTGCACGTAACATGTACGTTTTTACCTTTTACCTCGACGAGGTTAAAATACTGCCTATACTTCTGTCTTCGACTCGGGACTCGCCATCTGACACGGGGTGTGTGGATTGTGTGTGCGCTACTACTGTGTGCTGGGATTGTGTGTAGATACCCGCCCACCGCCCACTGGGTGTCTCTGATTGGCTCAACATGAAATCTTACTCTGCTTTAGCCAATCATCATTACTTATCCCGCCCTTACCAAAGGGAGAAAAAAAACTTCCCTTGTGCCTGTGCGAGTCGCGCACATGATGCCAGTTTCAAAATGAGCAGGTTCAGTAACGAGGTAACGCGCCGTTTAGTAACGGTAACTGAGTTCCTTTATTTTAAAAGTAACGCGTTACAGTATTAGTTACTGTCAATAGTAACGGCGTTACAGTACCGCGTTATTAGTAACGCGTTACTGCACAACACTGGTGAGAGGTGTCGTCCATGATAGACGTAAGTTTGGCCAGTACCCTCCTCTCAGCCACACCCTCTACAGAGTCAAGAGGACAGCCCAGGACAGAGCTGGCCCTCCTGACCAGCTTATTAAGTCTCTTCCTGTCCCGCTCTGTGCTGCTCGGGGCCCAGCAGACGACATGTAGCAGTTGGCATATATTTATTTACACTGTTTCCATAGTTCAGGAGGACTATTTACACAGTGAGGCACGTATCATAGAAAAATTACACTCCATCGTTTTTATTATGTGTGAAATAACAATAGATGTGCAATAATTGAATGTACATAATTTAACATAAATAATATTTCATTTTTAGAGCATACAAACATTACAGTGAATAATAATAAAAATGCAAATACATAAATAAAATGAAATGATAAAAATAGATGTAATAATACTGTCACAGGGGTGTGCGTCTGAGGAGCAGCTTGTTGTAAATATGTCAAGTTTGAACTGCTTTTGTTTGTGCTGTTTACAGTTGTGTTTGTAATATTTCATAGGCAATATAAATAAAAAGGTTTATCATATAGTTCAAATGTGGCCAGCAGGGGGCGGTGAGAGCAGGAGGAATCAGTGTTCACAGATCTGGGCCGCGTCTCATTTCTCTTTCCTCGCTTCCTTCTCCTTGATTCCTCTCCTCGATTCTGTGGGAAATAGGTGAGGAAGTCCCACCCCCAGAGGAGACACAGGGAGGAGAGGATATAAACTCCTCAATGAGACCAATAAAGTTTGATGATTTGATCTGATGTCTGCTCCTGAAGCCTCCCTCAGGTTTACTCCTTCCATCTTTGGTTTTCTTTGGGAGACCACTTAATCTGCCATCTGAAAAATGGAGAATTGAGGAGAGGAATCAAGGAGAAGGAAGCGAGGAAAGAGAATTGAGACGCAGCGTAGATTCCTCTCCGTGAATAAAGACATTTTTGTGCTGCCAGCTGACAGTAACAAAGTCTTCTAAGTAACAACACATGATGTTTTCTCTCCACACACAGATCCACAGCCTCAGTGTCCAGGGCTCTGTCCATGAAGAGTGACTGCTCTAACGGGAAACCTCCAGACTTCAGTCCTGAACCAGCTCCTCCAGACTCACTGTAAGAACAAATGTCACACTAATATAACATGACATATAAAGTCACACCACTGTGGTGTAGTCCTGTTTTAGCTCTGGTTCAGTCCTTCTTTAGACCTACAAATGTTTGTTATAGACTTTCTTTTAGATCTGGTGGGACTCACAAAGCCAAATATTTCTGTTGGTCGTACTTGGTGTTAAGTTTGAGAGCCACTGTTTTTTGTTTGGATGACAAAACATATGGTCTAATTCTCATTATCATTTTGTCAGTATTGCCCACCCCAAAGAAATCTGTGGATTTGGTGTGACACAAATGTGAAGCATTTCTCCAAAACTCTGGTTATACAATGAAATATTTGTAATCACATGAAACTACACCTGACATATTTATATCTTTCATTCATTTCATGTCAAATGCAGGGGTCGGCAACCTTTACCACTCAAAGAGCCATTTGGAGCCGTTTCACACAGTAGTTCGTTCATTTTGAAAATGAACGAACTAAAATAAAATACTATTTTTCAGTGCAAAAAAACAGAGCTGAAGCACACACCACGCTGCGTAACAGGGGAACTCCCAACGTGGTGCGTAACAGGGATTCCCCTGTGTGCTTCGGCTATGTTTTTCCGCACTGTAAAATAGTTCCCACCCCAAAATGACCAAGTCAAGCTGTCCGTGTTGATTTGCACATTTATTTGCACTCGATATGAATGCGCACTACACAGAAAGTAATTGGGAAACGCATCGAGCAAATTAATTCCTTTTGGCCGAAATTTCTCTGGCGACATTAGACTCCAGTCTAACGCGGCGTAGCTGCAGCTGCGCGCGGCGGTCAGTGCTGACAGACTCGGACAATGGCTGGGTGACCAGGAAAACGCTTTCCACCACTTATTTTAGTCTCTGGACTGTGGGGAGATGCCCAAGTTTGACCTGGGGGTGGCATATCCCTTTAAATACAGTGGTCCCTCGCTGTTTCGCAGATTTTTTTTATATTTTTTATAGTGTATCAACATGATCCCAGTCCGTCACTGCTCTTAAGTGCTGTATGTTTGCAAGTTTTCTCCCCAACAAAACCCACAACAGCGCAGCGGCGCCAGGCGCCTCGGTCTGAGGGACTGTGAAATACACACATATATATACATGCAATATAAAGCTGACTACTTCACGGATTTCACCTATCGTGGGTTATTTTTACAATGTAACTCCCGCGATAAATGAGGGACCGATGCACTGAGCCGCATCAGAGGGATCAAAGAGCCCCATGTGGCTCCGGAGCCGCAGGTTGCCGACCCCTGGTCTAATGCCTTTCTCTGACCTCTCTGGGCCGGTCAGAAAATATTAGAATGAAGTGAATATTGAAGATCACTTTATGCCACAGACAATGGGCCGACAGCAGGATAATCCCAGAGTAAACATTTCCTAAATGAACCATATTGTGAATAAAACGGTTAGAGATAAAGAGCACAATGAAACATGTTGGTGAGTTAGTATCTAAAATGTGTCATAATTATGTGAAGTATTTGACCCTCTACAGCTGATGCACTTCAAATTATTGTAATTATTCTACAATAATTACAATAATACTCAGTAATTATTGTAATAAGATTTGTACCATATGCATTTAAATAAAGGTTCTTAACACACAAACAATCGCCAACAAGATTAGATGAGTTTATCATTTGTCTGTTCCAACAACAGTAGATGTGGTAAAAGTCATATAGCCTCCATTCAGAATGTCTGATTTACCAGCCTAACTGCTGGGGGAAGAAGCTGTGGAGCATTAGTTGCAGTAATTCTATAGAGCAACTTTGGCCGTGGACATGGCCAAGAATCAGAGCGCTGCACTAAAGAAACGGTGTCAGTAGAAGTTAAAACTTGATGAAATCAAAGTCTTTTACACAAAGCTGACAGTAACAAAGTCTTCTAAGTAACAGCACATGATGTTTTCTCTCCACACACAGATCCCAACACACTGACATGGCAAATGAACAGCTGCTCCACCGCACTACACAAGGTGAGTGTGTATTACAATGTTTATGAGGACACACAGAACACATGTTACCTGATACATCTGTGTTCCTCTCACAGCAGGTGAAGAGCTCCAGGAGGAGCTTCTGCAGGACCATAAGCTGAGCCTAAGCCGCAGATGTGAGAGTGTGACAGAGGGAACTGAAGGAGCAGGAAGTAGAATTCCTCTGAACAGCATCTACACTGAGCTGTACATCACAGAGGGCCTCAGTGAAGAGGTCACAGCCCGACATGAGGAGAAGAGGCTGGAGGAACTCTCCAAGAACACTGTTCAGGAAACCTCCATCAGGTGTCAGGACATCTTTAAAGCACTGCCCACTGAGGAGCAGCAGGGGGCGCCACAGCAGAAGAAGCAGACGTCCATCAGAGCGGCGCTGACCTGCGGTGTGGCCGGAGTGGGGAAGACCTTCTCAGTCCTGAAGTTCTCTCTGGACTGGGCCCAGGGCTCAGAGAACCAGGAGCTGGACCTGGTGCTGCCCCTGTCCTTCAGAGAGCTGAACCTGGTCAGAGGGGGGCGCTACAGTCTGATGGAGCTGATACAGGTGTTCCATCCAGTGCTGAAAAAACAGGTGACACTCATTTATCTGCTCTTTTATTTATGTATTTATTTAATCGCAGCTGCTTCATTTAAGGTCCTGACTACTAGAATCACATACAAAGGAATGAATTAAAGTAGGGACATTAAATACAAATGGACTAAATAACCCAATTAAGAGAAAACGTATTATCCAAAAAAGGAAGGAGTAGAGATATGTTTTCTCCAGGAAACTCAAGTCTTTGCCTCTTCCTTTACTTCAGCTGTAGCGATTTGAATAGTATGTTTAAGAAAGAAAAAGATAAAGAGGGGAAGATTTGTGCTGGTGAGAGGTGAAATTGAAGGAC
Source organism: Paratrypauchen microcephalus (assembly GCA_036785185.1). Classification (NCBI taxonomy): domain Eukaryota; kingdom Metazoa; phylum Chordata; class Actinopteri; order Gobiiformes; family Gobiidae; genus Paratrypauchen; species Paratrypauchen microcephalus. Next base: position 31,738 of record JAVJIX010000269.1, on the reverse strand, counting down.
AATATTTAACTCTCATAATGTTTATAATCTTCCAGGGGAGCAAACAGAATGTTCTAGTAACTGAGACAAAAGGCATTGCAATAATGGGAGGTGATTTCAACCTTGTGATGAACCCAAGGGGAGACACACAAAGTCAAGTTAAGCATAAATCAAATCAAGCAGCGAAATGAATAAAAACATTTGGGCAAGACTTAGGGCTAATAGACGTAGTTTGGCGTTGCTGACCCCCTCAAGAGAAAGCATTTACATTCAACTCTGAAGCACATAAGGTATATTCCCGGCTTGATTACCTTTTCACCTTTAAGTGAAATGTTAAAAGTCACAAAATGCCAAATCCACCCAATAAATATTGCAGAGCATGCTTAAGTGACATTGGAAGTAAACTGAAAAGAAATCTTAAATAAATTCATGAACATAGGTCATTGATTATATTGTATTGGTAATATTTCTCCACATTTGTTGAGTGGTGCCCCAAAACTCTACTTCTAGTCAGTGAGCTGAAGTGTTGTTCTGTGAATCCCCTTTTCAAACCGTGCATGTTTGTATCTGCGTCTGGATTGTTTTGTTGTTGTGGGAATTGTATGTGCAGGTTTGAAATAAATTACCAACTAAAACTTAACAAAGAAATATAATTTACTCAAACACACTTTTTGCCAATAGGGAGAAGTTACTTCAATAAAAACAGGACACACACCATCTGCTCAGAAATGACAGAATAAATTCATATCAAAAAGAAAACCAAGGAGTGATTGGAGAGCTGTATAAAATACTCCAGGAATTCCATAACCAAGAACGCTCCAACACCAACGAGAAATGGGAAAAAGAGTTTCAGAAGTACTTAACCATGAGGAGTGCTGCCAAAGTATAAAAGCCATCTTTTCCCACATACAATTGCCATACTGGCAGGAGTTTGCCTGGAAATTCAATTTAAGGTTTTTTAGAACACCCCAAACAATTTCTGTACTTTTCGTACTATAGAGTGCACCTGATTATAAGCCGCACCAACCAAAAAAAAAAAAGATTTGTACAAATATAAGCCGCACCTCACTATAAGCCGCAGGTGTCCACATTGTTACTTGAGATATTTACACAGAAAGATGGTACACAAAAGGGTTTTTTTATTTTAAATAACGTAAATACCGGTACATTCGAACAGCACCTACGGCAGAAACACGGCAGAAACACGGCAGAAACACGGCAGAAACACGGCAGAAACACGGCAGTAAAATAACTGTAAAATGTCCAGCCTGTAGCCTGACGCCAGCACAGAACCGCGCAGAATAAAATACCAAAACAGCGGCTACACACACAAAGCACATCAGGTAACAGCGGCAGATGTCAGCCCCATGCATTAAACAACTGCATTAAAATCATGGAAATCAATGCTCAACCCAGACAGAATTAAAAACAAAAAGTGTCTTACTTTCATGCGAAGTGCGATCCGCAACCCGTGAGTCCACAACCCGATCGATAACGTCATCTGTGTCCAGGTTCCACACATTTTTCGCCCCTGACAGCAGTGCTCTCTTCAATTTTTCCCTCTTTTTCTCCGCTCCCCTCCTTGATTCATTTTACTAAACTATAATGCTAATACAACCGTCTGTCTCCTCTTCTACTTTGACTAACTTGACCACACGACCACAATCTTCACCGTTCTATTCACTTTCATGAGAAACACAACTAGTGCTGTGATTGGTCAATTCTCCGGCCGTGGGAATTTCCCATAAGGCAGTGCTTTACTTCAGTTGTCGCAAACAAATATAAAATACAGATATATTTGTTTTATTTCAAACTGTGCACATTTTTAACACCGTAGGAAGAAATATCCCGACAAAATAAAATAATGTAAAACCTTAAACACATGATCCCGGTGCCAGCGTCACTGTCATATATCTGTAGTTGTAAGTGGTGTAAATACTGAACGGGTCCTTTCACTTACAGCAATAGGGCGGAAAACGCTGACACATGCAGTGGAGCCAAGCCAAGCATTAATCCATACATAAGCCGCACCTGATTATAAGCCGCAGGGTCCGAAGTGTGAGAAAACAGTAGCGGCTTATAGTCCAAAAAGTACGGTTCTCAGTTTTCCAAAAACAAAGACATGGTGGAATGTTGGAGAGAATGTGGTGAAAAAGAAGCAGACTATGCAGACCCCCCAGGATTTCGCGGACATTTTTGGTGATTGTTCCAGGCTAAAATGCCTGAATTCCAAAAAGTTGTGATGAAAGTTGCGGTGCTTTTAAGGTTTTTGTTGTGATTTTGTTGCGGGAGGAAGTGAAAGTTGCGATAAATAGTTGCGATTTTCGCTTTTTGTAATTAAAATTGAGTAATATTTTGAATAGTGAGTTATTACTGACAAAGAATAATACAAAGACACAGAGATCACAGATATGGTCCTAAAACAACCTTACCAACATCGAAAATAAATTACTACTAGGAGGGGAACTGTTTGGGTCTTTTGCTCTTATTTTTGTGGGCAAATGGCGCCGCTGACATGTTTCTTTGCCATTAGAAGCCGTGTCTCAGTTCCCAGAGTGCACAGCTCGGAGCGTGGCCCGAAGGGCATGTGCGTCACACTTTTCGACAGTACACCGGTGCGACGACTGCTGTCCCACTTCTTTTTTGTCCCATGCGCAGTTAACACGCGGTCCGAAGACCGCAGTCGTTAAGCGGTCCGCGGACTGCAGTCGGGGCTGAGCAAGTGTGCACCTCCTTGACTGCAGTCTGAGCCCCCTTCGGGCCGCGCTCCGAGCTGTGCGCTCTGGGAACTGGGACACGGCCGCAGTTTCGTTTTGTCACACAGAAGTAAAGCAGAAGGAAGTTGGTCGGCGTTCAATACGTCGCCGATGATTGGTCAAAATTAGTGAAAATTGCGGGAAAGTTGCGGTGATTGGTCAAAATTGCAACACCGCTCTGAATTCACGGGGATTGGCTGAAGTTGCGTTGAAGTTGCAAATCGCAACATCGTGAATTCCTGGAGGGTCTGACTATGTACATATCGTTTTGCTCGCCCGATATGAAAAAGACAAACAAACTACTAGACAGAAGTTCTACTAAAAATGAAGCAAACACGAGGAAATAAAGGTTGATTTGAAGAAGAAAATCGACTATTACAGACACCTCCCAGATAAATGAACAGAAGAGAACAATACCTTTTTTATGTTTGGAGGAACAGATTTAAAACAGATGAGCAAAAACTGGAGGACAGTTAAAGCGCCTCATGGAAAAATCTTATAAGATTAAATATAAAGAAGAAGAACTGAAAAGAAAATGGGTTCTCTTTAACCTAAATGAATTACAAACAGAAAAGGAAAACAATAATGCAAAAATATGAGTATAAAAGTACTGTATGTTGATAGGATTAAGCATATGCACAAAAACAAACTAAAAGAGAAACTAAAGGAAATCAAACACACGTTTTGAATTAGTGGAATACTTCCCTAAATGTGTAAAACAATACGGGTTAAGGGAGAAAATCAAAATAATAACTAAATAATATAAAATTAATCAATTATAAACATGAATAGAACATAATTATTATTATAATAGAATAGTAAGTAATATTGTAAAATAATGTATACAAAACAAAACAACCAGCAGCTTTATTATTATTATTATTTTTTTTTTCTATGCAAGTGATTTTTTTTTCTCTGTGTGAAAATCTGACATAGAAAAGTATAAAAAATACAAGAGAAATGTGTCCAAGTGACTAATGAGAGAGTAATTTATAGAATAGATTAGACATTGAGTGAAATCCTTTGTCCGTGAGTGTGTTTCCATGTGTGGCTAAACCTGATCACATTGAAATGTCTCCTCTTGTTCCATGCTCTTCTTGTGTCCACAGACGCTCACAGCACACACTCTGACCGGCTCTAAACTCCTGTTCATCTTCGACGGCCTCGACGAGAGCAGACTGTCTCTGGACTTTAACTGTGAGGTCATCTCTGAGGTCACACAGAGGTCAGAGGTCAGCGTGCTGTTAGTAAACCTCATCAAAGGCGCTCTGCTTCCTACTGCCCTTATATGGATCACCTCCAGACCAGCAGCAGCCAATCAGATCCCAGCGCAGTGTGTGCACAGGGTGACAGAGGTCAGGGGCTTCATCACTGACCATCAGAAGGAGCAGTACTTCAGGAAGAGGTTCACAGATGAAGAAGAGTGTAAGAAAGTCCTGTCCCACATCAGAACCTCCCGCAGCCTCCACAACATGTGCCAGATCCCAATCTTCTGCTGGGTCA
>JAVJIX010000223.1:1195000-1329574 GCA_036785185.1 Paratrypauchen microcephalus | reverse complement strand
TTCTTGTATCGCTGAGGAGAGAGGCGGGACGCCTCTATGTTGGCTGCTTTAAGGTCCATGGACCCGTCCTTTTCAATCTCATCTCGTTGTTTACAAGGTTCTTGTTGTTTACAATGACAATAAAGCTTTCTATTCTATTCTATTCTATTCTATTGTTCGTTCATACAAACTTCCAAACTCTGCAGAATGCACAACACGTACGCCAATGCTGCTCCGTCAAACTCCTCAAATGCTATCTTTGTATACCGTCAGATAGTTAGTTGTGTTGTGTTTTTATATTGAGCAGCCATCACCCGGAAGTAGTTGGACTACAGCGCCACATAGCGTTGCGGAGCTGGCCAGGTCGCTGACCTGAATCCGTTTGCGTGAGCTTCATTTGCACTCGGATTGGACGACAGACCACCCGCCGAGTAACGGGAGGAATCCAATCCGATCCTAATCCGATCCTACCATGTGCACGCACTCACTATAGCTGAGTGTAAAAACACTAACACTACTGTTAGTGTTAAATTAACACTGAAAAAAGTGGACACATATACACACTTTCTTGGTTTAACACTCTCAGAGTTGATTTAACACTGGCTTTTTTGTTGTGTAGAAACATTAATAGTGTTTGTAATGAAATTAGATAAATATTCAATAAATAATAATAAACAATAACAATAATTAAAGTGATGGAAATGACTGTTGTGGAAATGACAATGTTTAGCATTTCTTTTCAAATCTCATGACATATTAGCATGCTAATCTCTGTTTTAGAGTTAGCATAAAATATACTTAAAATACACAATAACAAAACACAAAACTTGACCTTGATTTTGTTCTTGTTTCCCTTCCTTCCATGGAGCTAACGCTGCTATCCTGCCATGAGCTCCTGTCACATCACAGCTGATGTGGTTCAAGTAGACAAAGGTTTAAAAAAAAAGTTCAAAGTTACATTTTGTGGTGGAAATGACAGTGATAGCACATGATATTTTTCATTATAATAAGGAATTTCTGTGCCATTTGTCAATGAAGTTACTGCAGAGAGAGAGGAAGACATTTTTGATTAGATTTTAATATTTCATTTAATTCACATATTTATAATCATGGATCATTATGTTATAATTTGGACATTTTAAATCACAATATTCATCTTAAATAATTTCATAGATGGATATAATTTAATACTTTAATAATCCTTTATTATCCCAAATAAAATTCATTTCAGGCAGCAACAATATATAATAACATCACAAATTAAATATATATTTCTGCAGGACCATGGAGGAGGAGATGCTCCGCCTCAGACACGAGAACCAGAGGCTCCAGCGGCTCTTGGACTCGGTTCTGAGGTCTCTGAGCCAGAGAGTCGTGCTCGACAGAGCCGGTAAGTCTTATGGATCGTATGGATCTGATTTTTAGCCTATGGGCGTTAATGTTAAGTATGAAAAATGCAGATGATGTAGAAAAGTCGTTAGCCATTAACACCATGGTGCTACGCTAACGGCTAACGACTTTTCTTAACGGCTTACAACCTGTGACTCCAAATCACTTCAGATATTCACTCAAACATATTTACAAGTTCATGGACAGAAAAGACACCCCCTCAGCCTGACAGTAGAAGACTACAGACAAGTTCACAGAGTTCATGTCACAAGACTCACTTCAAATCACTTTTGTATGATTAGTGCTTTATAAATAAAGTTTTGATTGATTGATTTTAGGTATATTGTACCATTACTATCAATAGTATACAATTCTAGTGTGGTAGTAATTATTATTAGTGGTGGTAAGGTAGAAATTATACTACTTGTTAGCAGTATTAGCACATAGCAGTATATAGCGGTCATACTTGAGATGCAGTGATAGTATTACATTTAGGGATAGCTGTAGTAGTAGTAGTAGTAGTAGTAGTAGTAGTAGTAGTAGTAGTTGGTTGGGTGGAAGGAAATGTGGGACTGTTTCTAATCACTGTAAGGCCCATTGTGTTACTTTTTTGTATGAAAAGCACTTTATAAATATTGATTGATTGATTGAAGACTGCACGTGTATGTGTAAGTGTGTACTCTCTTATCTCCTGCAGCTGTCCAGCTCCCCTCTCTGAGTCCTGGTCTGACTCCACAGATTAAAGAAGAACACGAAATCAAACAGGAGGAAGATGAGCTGCAAGTGTGAGTCTCAGACACTTTCAAACTGCAATTCTTTATTTTGTTATTCATTCATTGTTATTCGTTTCTATTACAAATATTCAGATTGGGTTTGAAATATACAAATGTCATATTTTTCAGGTCTGTCCCAGAGTCCAGGGCTGTGAGGGTGAAGACGGAAGAGTCCTCAGGACATGAACAAAGAGAGACTGAGGGAGAGGACACGCAGGGACAGGACACCAGAACACATGTCCACTCAGAGACTGAGGGAGACACAGAGCACTCTTCTACTTCTCCTACTACCACTACTAGTATGTATTTATGTATTTATTTATTTATTTACCTTTATTTAACCAGGATTAAAAAATCTCTTTTACAAGAGTGTCCTAGCCAAGAGGCAGCATAAGCACAGAGACAAAACAATAACACAAAATGTTCAACTTAGTAAAACCCTCTTGAAAGTAGCTCCAGGCTATCTCGGCATAATCCATGTGCATCATCCTATGCTAGTCAAAATTTTGAAGATCTTGGTAGAAAGCTTGTTCACAAAATTTCTTCGTATCCCTTTTGATAACAATGTGTGGTTTTGGTTTTGGCATTTTTGTATTTCTCGAGGTGGCAGTGACACAATAATCACTAATGCCATTCGCAAAGTAATAGTTGTTGCGTTCGCTAAATCACGGGTTAAGTCACAGGTTCACTAAGTCATGGGTTAGTAAGTGGGTGGTTCACTTACCTGGGGTTGAAGCTTAGTGGCTGGTTAACTGCCAATCATGTGCGTGGGTGCGGGTGGCGCGGGCTATATGCTGAAGCGAGCACAAAATGTTTGTATGTGTCGTCTCGTCAGGAGAGCTACGCGTTAGCGGTAAGCTACGCTGTTTCCATTTATTGAGCTGTTGTTTAAGTTAATTTGGTGTGCTAGCGATATTTATGGACATGGTTCGTATGCGTGGTTAACTTTCATGCCGGTGTTGTGTCGTGTTGATAAAACATTGTTTCACTGTCGGTCTGATGTTTCACTGTCAGCTCAGTAGTCTCCATGGCAGCTATATACCATAACAATTGTATGATATTAGCGTTTCATTGTCACGGTTAGTGGATTGGGTGATTTATTTAGACAACATTCATGTATTGATAATGTATATTTGATTTGGGCTAAAAATTTACTTGGCTAATTTACTCTTGTGTGTAAATACAATGTTTAATCAGAATTAGTGCATTTCTGTATTTAGATGCTTATGCTTTGCGTGTATAGAAATGTACTTGGTTAAAGTCTTTAGGTTTAAACACTAATTTATATGAATGCATGCATATATGTATATGTATGTATGTATATATGTATATATATTAAGGTATGCATATGCTTATAATATGCTATGTTTTTATAATTATATTGCTGTTATGTTATGAATATTGCTATCGTGATTGTAGTTTTTTACATCATAGCCTTTTCTGTTCTACAGGTTTATAACCTACTATATATGGAATCAATATCAATCAATAAATAAATACCACGAGTTATAACACCGTGTGCTCTCCTTGACACACCGTTCAGTGGGGAAATCTTAGAACCGAACAGTAGTAGTAGCAGCAGCAGCAGTAGTAGTAGTAGTAGCAGTAGGTTGGGTGTGTGGAAGGAAATGTGGGATTGTTTCTCATCACTATAAGGCGCTTTGTGTTACTTTTTTTTTTTTTTGTATGAAAAGCGCTTTATAAATGGTGTTTGATTGATTGATTGATTGAAGACTGCACGTGTATGTGTAAGTGTGTACTCTCTTATCTCCTGCAGCTGTCCAGCTCCCCTCTCTGAGTCCTGGTCTGATTCCACAGATTAAAGAAGAACACGACATCAAACAGGAGGAAGATGAACTGCAAGTGTGAGTCTCAGACACTTTCAAACTGCAATTCTTTATTTTGTCATTCATTCATTCTTATTCATTTCTATTACAAATATTCAGATTGGGTTTGAAATATACAAATGTCTTACATTTTTCAGGTCTGTCCCAGAGTCCAGGGCTGTGAGGGTGAAGACAGAAGAGTCCTTAGCACATGAACAAAGAGAGACTGAGGGAAAGGACACGCAGGGACAGGACACCAGAACACATGTCCACTCAGAGACTGAGGGAGACACAGAGCACTCTTCTGACACTGATGAAGACTGTAAAGCTCCACTCAACAGTTTGAAAACATTTAACCTGGGTGAAAGATCCTACAGCTGTTCAACATATGAAAGGTCATTTTCCTTTAAGAATAGTCTTGTTAGACATGAGAGAACACACACAGGGGAAAGACCTTACAGCTGTTCCATCTGTAATAAAGAGTTTACACGTCGATAACATTTGAATATTCACATGAGAACTCACAAAACACTGTGACTGAGGGATTATTGATTGTGTTCATGAAATTCTCTTGTTCTAAATTCTGTTTTGGAGTTTGCTGCTGACGACTCAAAATAACGCCGTTTGGCCCAGATCCAGTTCCTGTATCTGATTTTGAACCATAACAGAGAAACAACCCTCTGAGAGAGTCACAGGCAGCTGCTTCTACACTTTTACAACACATGGTAAAAGGAGAAATTCAATTTGTCAACTGGACAAAGTGCCTCCACTAAGGGGCGCCATCAGCTCAACAATCCACCCATCCCCTCCCTGTGTGACTGTGGCAGAGTGGTTATTCCGTTTCCTCCTCTGCAGAGAGAGAGACATTTAGATTTTAATATTTAATTTAATTCACATATTTATAATCGTGGATCATTATGTTATAATTTGGACATTTTAAATCACAATATTAATTTAACTAAATTTAATTTAAATAACTATTTCATAGATAGATATAATTTAATACTTTAATAATCCTTTATTATCCCAAATAAAATTCATTTCAGGCAGCAACAATATATAATAACATCACAAATTAAATATATATTTCTGCAGGACCATGGAGGAGGAGATGCTCCGCCTCAGACACGAGAACCAGAGGCTCCAGTGGGTCTTGGACTCGGTTCTGAGGACTCTGAGCCCAAGAGTCGTGCTCGACAGAGCCGGTAAGTCTTATGGATCGTATGGATCTGCTTTTTAGCCTATGGGCGTTAATGTTAAGTATGAAAAATGTAGATGATGTAGAAAAGTTGTTAGATATTAGCACCATGGCGCTAAGCTAACGGCTAACGACTTTTCTTACCGGCTTACAACCTGTGACTCCAAATCACTTCAGATATTCACTCAAACATATTTACAAGTTCATGGACAGAAAAGACACCCCCTCAGCCTGACAGTAGAAGACTACAGACAAGTTCACAGAGTTCATGTCACAAGACTCACTTCAAATCACTTTTGTATGATTAGTGCTTTATAAATAAAGTTTTGATTGATTGATTTTAGGTATATTGTACCAATACTATCAATAGTATGCAATTCTAGTGTGGTAGTAATTATTATTAGTGGTGGTAAGGTAGAAATTATACTACTTGTTAGCAGTATTAGCACATAGCAGTATATAGCGGTCATACTTGAGATGCAGTGATAGTATTACATTTAGGGATAGCTGTAGTGGTGGAGGTAGTAGTAGTAGTAGTAGTAGTAGTAGTAGTAGTAGTAGTAGTAGTAGTAGTAGTAGTAGTAGTAGTAGTAGTAGTAGGTTGGGTGGAAGGAAATGTGGGACTGTTTCTAATCACTGTAAGGCCCATTGTGTTACTTTTTTGTATGAAAAGCACTTTATAAATATTGATTGATTGATTGAAGACTGCACGTGTATGTGTAAGTGTGTACTCTCTTATCTCCTGCAGCTGTCCAGCTCCCCTCTCTGAGTCCTGGTCTGACTCCACAGATTAAAGAAGAACACGAAATCAAACAGGAGGAAGATGAGCTGCAAGTGTGAGTCTCAGACACTTTCAAACTGCAATTCTTTATTTTGTTATTCATTCATTGTTATTCGTTTCTATTACAAATATTCAGATTGGGTTTGAAATATACAAATGTCATATTTTTCAGGTCTGTCCCAGAGTCCAGGGCTGTGAGGGTGAAGACGGAAGAGTCCTCAGGACATGAACAAAGAGAGACTGAGGGAGAGGACACGCAGGGACAGGACACCAGAACACATGTCCACTCAGAGACTGAGGGAGACACAGAGCACTCTTCTACTTCTCCTACTACCACTACTAGTATGTATTTATGTATTTATTTATTTATTTACCTTTATTTAACCAGGATTAAAAAATCTCTTTTACAAGAGTGTCCTAGCCAAGAGGCAGCATAAGCACAGAGACAAAACAATAACACAAAATGTTCAACTTAGTAAAACCCTCTTGAAAGTAGCTCCAGGCTATCTCGGCATAATCCATGTGCATCATCCTATGCTAGTCAAAATTTTGAAGATCTTGGTAGAAAGCTTGTTCACAAAATTTCTTCGTATCCCTTTTGATAACAATGTGTGGTTTTGGTTTTGGCATTTTTGTATTTCTCGAGGTGGCAGTGACACAATAATCACTAATGCCATTCGCAAAGTAGTAGTTGTTGCGTTCGGGCGCGGTCCGAGCGAGGCCGGAGCAGACGGGCCGCCCCCCGGGCACGTCCTGAGCCTCAGTCCCGGTGTCTCAGTTTGTGCGTAACGTGTCCCCCCCCCGACGGCTTACACGCGGAATACGCGCGGCCCAGAGCCGAACTGCCCACGGTGAGCCGCGGTGAGACGCGGGCCGGGTGCATTAACCAGATTCTTACATGAATCCGTTAAAAATGTCCCGCTCCCCCCCGCCCCGGTCCCTCCTCCCCGCCCCTCTCAGCGCGCACTGACAAAGTGCGGTGATGATAAAACAAACTGAGAACCATCAGGTAATAACTTCATTTATATTACTCTCATTAGTTGCTTTGTAGTTTAAGTTTGCTCTTTAGACAAACATGGCTCTCAACACGTCCTCGGAAATTACAGTCTCACGGACGACCCCGCTCAAAACTTGAGAGCCCTTTTCTTATGGGTGAGTCATATCAGATTATTTCTGCATCTATTTCGGCACTAAACCAGGACTAAACCAGGACTAAACCAGAACTAAACCAGGACTAAACCAGAACTAAACCAGGACTAAACCAGGAATAAACCAGGACTAAACCAGGACTAAACCAGAACTAAACCAGGACTAAACCAGGACTAAACCAAGACTAAACCAGGTCTACACCAGGACTAAACCAGGACTAAACCAGGACTAAACCAGAACTAAACCAGGACTAGACCAGGACTAGACCAGGACTAAACCAGAACTAAACCAGGACTAAACCAGAACTAAACCAGGACTAAACCAGGACTAAACCAGGACTAGACCAGGACTAAACCAGGACCTAGCCAGGACTAAACCAGAACTAAACCAGGACTAAACCAGAACTAAACCAGGACTAAACCAAGACTAAACCAGGTCTAAACCAGGACTAAACCAGAACTAAACCAGGACTAGACCAGGACTAGACCAGGACTAAACCAGAACTAAACCAGATCTAAACCGGGTCTAAACCAGCACTAAACCAGGACTAAACCAGGTCTAAACTAGGACTAAACCAGGTCTAAACCAGGACTAAGCCAAGACTAAACCAGATCTAAACCAGGACTAAACCAGAACTAAACCAGGACTTAACCAAAACTAAACCAGGTCAAAACCAAGACTAAGCCAGGACTAAACCAGGTCTAAATCAGGACTAAGCCAAGACTAAACCAGATCTAAACCGGGTCTAAACCAGGACTAAACCAGGACTAAACCAAGACTAAATCAAGACTGTGTGTGATAACATATTATCCTGTGCATTATTGAATGATAATATGGACTTTTAGTTATAAAAGCATTTCCATATTAACAAAGTACCTTCTAATTCTGCCCTGCCCTTCCACCATCCCCCCCTGGTTTCATTTTATAACTCGACTACTGCTCGCACCCCCCCACTTCAGTTAAAAGTGACTTGAAAGAGTCCAACGACACCAGACCTTTCAGTTTAAATTCCCTCTGGAGTTCATTCCAGGAATGAGCTGCAGCAAAACGAAAAGCCTTTTTACCAAGTTGTGTGCGAGCTCTGGACACAGAGAGCAGGAGCAGCTCCTGAGAGCGGAGACTGTAAGTGCTGCTGCTCCTCACCTCTATGAGCTGCTGGAGATAGGACGGCACCAACCCAACAAGACATTTTTAGGTAAAAAGATACCAATGCTTCAATCTATGATTTGTCAAGCAAGGCCAGCCCACACGGGCGTACAAGACACAATGATGGGTCAGGGACCTCATGTTTGTAAGGAAACGTAGTGCACCATGATACACAGTGTCAAGAGCATGTAGACAATCAACAGAGGCATTCATATAAATTACAAGTAACATTAACACATTTTTTACGAGCCTCAAATGACAAACAAGACTTAATTCTAAAATAGAAGCGTAACTTCAATTTCAGTCTGTGAATCGATTTTTGAATATGTGGCTTAAAGGAGGATTAACGTTTTTTACAATCTGAGCCTTATTTCGGTAATAAAACAAGTTGTTTTACTCACCCATAGCACTTTGGTGTGCTATGCTAAAGTGCTAAAGTTTGTGTTATTTGGAGACCGCAAACATATGCCCTGAGTACTCACGTTATGGATATCGCAAATCTAAAACATTTCCGGAAGTGTTCCATATGACACCAAAGTGCTATGGGTGAGTAAAACAACTTGTTTTATAACCGAAATAAGGCTCAGATTGTAAAAAAAAAAAAAAAAAAAAAAAGGTTAATTCTCCTTTAAAGGAAAAGCAGTCATTCCAAGATATTTATATTCTCACACTTTTTCATTTGGTTTGCCTTCATTTGTGGTGAGTTGGGGGAGATGTTTGGGAGATGAGGTGTTGTTTTGGATTTGGAAAACAACATGCATTTAGTTTTATGTGAGTTTAAAACAAGCTTGAGATGATAAAAGGTTTTTTGTAATTGATCAAAGGCTCCTTGGAGTTTGAACAGTGCGAGCTCTGCTGAGGGGGCTGAAGTGTATAGAATGGTGTCATCGGCATAAAGGTGTAGATTTCCATTTGTGATTTTATTGTCAAGATTGTTTATGTAAATAATAAAAAGAAGAGGCCTGAGAATAGAGCCCTGCAGGACTCCTGTGGACACTCTTTGCAGACTGGATCTATGATTCTGAACCTTGACACACTGAGTCCTGTCAGACAGATAGTTTGAAAACCAACCGTGTGATGTGAAAGCCCAATGCTGTGCAGTTTTTGTTCAAGCAAAGTATGATCTACAGTATCGAAGGCTTTGGAGAGATCAACAAAAAGAGCTGCACAATGTTGTTTTTCGTCCATGGATTGCAAGATGTCATTAATTACTTTGATAGCTGCCGTTGTTGTACTGTGCTCCAAGCTGTCCCTACGTTTCCTTTTTTCCTCTTTTTACTTGTATATAGTCATTTTTCCTGCTTTTTCTTTAGAGTAGGTGAAACAGGGCACAGTCACTCTCACTACAGCTATATTGTTAGCAGTAGTGTTTTTTTACACTTTATGAATCTGAGCCAGGAGTTATGCCGGGAATCACTTTCAGCCACGCACAGGATTAAATACACACGAGACAAGCTCCTGGAGCTACGGGGCCCTTCTCTACTCCACGCAAGGAAACCGGAGGTCCCAGCGGAGCTACAGAGAAAGAGAAGAGGCTGCAGGGGAGGACGCAAGAACCGGAGACCGTATTCACCGAACGGACTACCGACGGTGATAACGGGGAATCTGCGTTCTCTAAACAACAAAGCGGAGGAGCTTGTTGCGCTGGCCCGACATCAGAGACTATACCGGGACTGCAGTTTGATGTGCTTCTCTGAAACATGGCTGAATGGGAATGTACCGGACAATGTAATCTCGCTGGACGGATTTACTATGAGGCGCGCGGACCGGACCGTAACGGGGAGCGGGAAAACACGAGGAGGACTTATCTTCTTCATTAACGAATGCTGGTGCCATCCCGGGAATGTACACGTGAAACACCAGCTGTGCTCCCGGGACATTGAACTGCTCGCTGTTGGTATGCGGCCGTACTATCTGCCCAGAGAAATTGCATACATTATTGTGTTCTGTGTGTATAGTCCTCCATCCGCGGATGGTGCAGCAGCATGCGAACAGCTCCACAGCGTCGTTAATGACTTGATGATTTGTCACCCACGCGCCTTATTTCTGATCACTGGGGACTTTAATCATACATCACTCTCCACTACTCTTCCCACTTTCACTCAATACGTCACTTTCCCCACGAGAGACAATAAGACTCTGGACTTGATTTACGCCAATATCAAAGACGCCTACACCTCCGTCCCCCTCCCCCCGCTCGGACACTCAGATCACTGTCTGGTTTACCTGCTCCCGCAATACACACCCAGCGTGCGAAGAGGACCTGTGCAGAAGCGGTCTGTGAAGCTTTGGACTCAGGAGGCCTGTGAGAGTCTGAGGGACTGTTTCCAGAACACTGACTGGGACATTTTCACTGACTCTTATGGAAACGACATCAACGGCCTGACCCATTACATCAACTTCTGCGTGGAGAACACTGTGCCAACCAGGAGGGTACGGTGTTTCTCCAACAACCACCCCTGGGTCACCCCTGAGCTTAAAGTCCTCCTGAACCAGAAGAAAAGGGCTTTCAACTCAGGGGACAGAGAGGAGCAGAAAAGGGTCCAAAGAGAGCTCCAATGGAGGATCAGACGGGCTAAGAAGGACTACGGGAGGAAGATGGAGGAGCAGCTGGCCCAAAACAACGCACGGGGCGTGTGGAGAGGACTGAGGAGCATGTCTGGTTTTGGACAGAGTGGCAGAGGGACAGCTGACGAATTGGAACTGTTATTTCAACAGGTTTAATGTGCCCCCCACCCCCTCTGCCCCTCTGCCGACTCCCTCCTCCTCTTCACACCTTCCCGGGCCAGTAGCCACATCCCCAAGCAAGTAAATTTCTCCTGTGTGAGATCAATAAAGTCTTATCTTTTCTAAAGCCGGACTGAGAGGGACATAAAATATTTGCAGAGGTAAGAAATTATTTTAATTGCATGTGAATGAGTTTCTAACACCTTAGCTAGGATTGACAATTTGGAAATTGGACGATAATTGTTTAAATTTGTTGGATCTCCACCTTTAAATAAAGGTAACACATAGGCCGATTTCCATGTCTGAGGAATGGTGTTGGTGGTTAGAGACAAATTGAATAGGTGTGTCAAAGGGGGAGCAATGACATCGGCCGCAGTTTTTAAATAATATGGCTCTAGCTCATCAGGGCCTGGTGATTTGGTTTGATCCAGACCCTTTAGGGCCCTTGACACATCCAGGATAGTGAAAGGCCGAAAAGAGAATTTGCGTGTCAGGTGTGGATTCATTGTTGGCTGAGGAGAGTCATGCAGATGTTTTGTAGAGTCAAATAATGACCCAGAGGCAATAAAATGCTCATTAAAGCATGATAACATCTCAATTTTCTCTGTTATGTACCAGGAGTCTTTTATTATGCTTACAGGCAGCTCCATATCAGAATTAGTTTCATTTAGGGACTCCAAAATTTTGCAGGGTTGTTTAGATTTTCTGTTGTGTTTTTGATGAAATGGTCAGATTTTGCTCTCCGAATAGCAGTGGTGCAAGTATTACGGAGCTTCCTGAAGGCCAACCAATCAGCAGAGTAGTCAGTTTGTCTGGCTTTTGCCCATGCAATATTTCTGTAATGTAACAGTTGGGCCAAGTCTGAGCTATACCAAGCATTATTTCGACCTTTAACTTTGTAATGTTTGACTGGAGCATGTTTATCAAGTAATTCAGTAAAACCCTCTTGAAAGTAGCTCCAGGCTATCTCAGCATAATCCATTTGCAAAGTAGTAGTTGTTGCGTTCGCTAAATCACGGGTTAAGTCACAGGTTCACTAAGTCACGGGTTAGTAAGTGGGTGGTTCACTTACCTGGGGTTGAAGCTTAGTGGCTGGTTAACTGCCAATCATGTGCGTGGGTGCGGGTGGCGCGGGCTATATGCTGAAGCGAGCACAAAATGTTTGTATGTGTCGTCTCGTCAGGAGAGCTACGCGTTAGCGGTAAGCTACGCTGTTTCCATTTATTGAGCTGTTGTTTAAGTGAATTTGGTGTGCTAGCGATATTTATGGACATGGTTCGTATGCGTGGTTAACTTTCATGCCGGTGTTGTGTTGTGTTGATAAAACATTGTTTCACTGTTGGTCTGATGTTTCACTGTCAGCTCAGTAGTCTCCATGGCAGCTATATACCATAACAATTGTATGATATTAGCGTTTTATTGTCTGGGTTAGTGGATTGGGTGATTTATTTAGACAACATTCATGTATTGGTAATGTATATTTGATTTGGACTAAAAATGTACTTTTTTTTACTCTTGTGTGTAAATACAATGTTTAATCAGAATTAGTACATTTCTGTATTTAGATGCTTATGCTTTGCGTGTATAGAAATGTACTTGGTTAAAGTCTTTAGGTTTAAACACTAATTTATATGAATGCATGCATATATGTATATGTATGTATGTATGTATATATGTATATATATTCATGTATGCATATGCTTATAATATGCTATGTTTTTATAATATTGCTGTTATGTTATGAATATTGCTATAATGATTGTAGTTTTTTTACATCATAGCCTTTTCTGTTCTACAGGTTTATAACCTACTATATGTGGAATCAATATAAATCAATAAATAAATACCACGAGTTATAACACTGTGTGCTCTCCTATACACACCGTTCAGTGGGGAAATCTTAAAGAACCGAACAGTAGCAGCAGCAGCAGCAGTAGCAGCAGTAGTAGTAGTAGTAGTAGCAGTAGGTTGGGTGTGTTGAAGGAAATGTGGGATTGTTTCTCATCACTGTAAGGCACTTTGTGTTAGATTTTTTTTGTATGAAAAGCGCTTTATAAATAGCGTTTGATTGATTGATTGATTGATTGATTGATTGAAGACTGCACGTGTAAGTGTGTACTCTCTTATCTCCTGCAGCTGCCCAGCTCCCCTCTCTGAGTCCTGGTCTGACTCCACAGATTAAAGAAGAACACGACATCAAACAGGAGGAAGATGAGCTGCAAGTGTGAGTCTCAGACACTTTCAAACTGCAATTCTTTATTTTGTCATTCATTCATTCTTATTCATTTCTATTACAAATATTCAGATTGGGTTCAAAATATACACATGTCTTATATTTTTCAGATCTGTCTCAGAGTCCAGGGCTGTGAGGGTGAAGACAGAAGAGTCCTCAGCACATGAACAAAGAGAGACTGAGGGAGAGAACACGCAGGGACAGGACACCAGAACACATGTCCACTCAGAGACTGAGGGAGACA
This sequence comes from Paratrypauchen microcephalus, assembly GCA_036785185.1. Classification (NCBI taxonomy): domain Eukaryota; kingdom Metazoa; phylum Chordata; class Actinopteri; order Gobiiformes; family Gobiidae; genus Paratrypauchen; species Paratrypauchen microcephalus. The sequence continues at coordinate 1,316,129 of JAVJIX010000223.1, read as the reverse complement.
CAGAGCACTCTTCTGACACTGATGAAGACTGGACAGCTCCACTCAGCAGTTCGACCTGTGAGAAAACATTTAACCAAAAGGCCAATATAGATAAACATGAAAAGATACACGCAAAGAAACCATTCAGCTGTTCAACGTGTGTAAGGTCATTTTCCTTTAAGAGTAGTCTTGTTAGACATGAGAAAATGCACACAGGGGAAAGACCTTACAGCTGTTCAGTGTGTGAGAAGACATTTTCTGTTCAGAGTAATCTTTTTAGACATGAGAGAACGCACACAGAGGAAAGACCTTACAGTTGTTCAGTGTGTGAGAAGACATTTTCTGTTCAGAGTAATCTTGTTACACATGAGAGAACGCACACAGGGGAAAGACCTTACAGCTGTTCAGTGTGTGAGAAGACATTTTCTGTTCAGAGTAGTCTTGTTACACATGAGAGAACGCACACAGGGGAAAGACCTTACAGCTGTACAGTGTGTGAGAAAACATTTTCTGTTCAGAGTAGTCTTGTTAGACATGAGAGAACGCACACAGGGGAAAGACCTTACAGCTGTTCAGTGTGTGAGAAGACATTTTCTGTTCAGAGTAGTCTTGTTACACATGAGAGAACGCACACAGAGGAAAGACCTTACAGCTGTTCAGTGTGTGAGAAGACATTTTCTGTTAAGAGTGCTCTTGTTAAACATGAGAGAACGCACACAGGGGAAAGACCTTACAGCTGTTCAGTGTGTGAGAAGACATTTTCTGTTCAGAGTAGTCTTGTTAGACATAAGAAAACACACACAGGGGAAAGACCTTACTGCTGTTCAGTGTGTGAGAAGACATTTTCTGTTAAGAGTCATCTTGTTAGACATAAGAAAACACACACAGGGTAAAGACTTTACACCTGTTCAACATGTGAGAAGACATTTTCTCATAAGAGTAATCTTGTTACACATGAGAGAACGCACACAGGGGAAAGACCATACAGCTGTACAGTGTGTGCGAAGACATTTTCTGTTCAGAGTAGTCTTGTTACACATGAGAGAATCAGGGATGAAAGTGGCCAATCATGAAAAAAGCGGAAAGTCACCCCCCCCCACCACCACCCCCGGATTTTTTTTTTCCGGGGGGGGGGGACTTTAAGAAATAGCAATAAAACACATTTTTAAACAATTGTAGTGGTTTTTATTTGAAAGTTGATATCAAAACACGGCACTGACCCCAATTTTGCGACATCAAAGTCTGATAACGAGCCGAGAGAGCGCATCGCGGCGCAGCTCGGGCCGTGCGGTGTCCACAGCACCAGAAGAGCACACAAGCTCGCGCGGCCCCGCACACATGTACAAGTTTAATACAAGACATGTACTTTTGTTTCTGAATACGGGACGATTACATTTTTCAACGGACGGTTGGCAACCCTAAACACAATTATACATATATAATACACACCCAAAATTTCAACGTATTTGGGGAAAAAAAGAAAAAAAATAATTACCACGCGGCTAAAAAAAAGCGGAGATCTGCTAAAAAGCGGAACTCTTTCATCCCTGGAGAATACACACAGGGGAAAGACCTTACAGCTGTACAGTGTGTGAGATGACATTTTCTGTTCAGAGTAGTCTTGTTAGACATGAGAGAATGCACACAAGGGAAAGACCTTACAGCTGTTCAGTGTGTGAGAAGACATTTTCTGTTCAGAGTAATTTTGTTAAGCATGTGAAGACACATAGGTGAGAGACTTTACAGCTGTTCCATCTGTAATAAAGAGTTTTACACGTTTACACATTTGAATATTCACATGAGAACTCACAAAACACTGACTGAGGGATTATTGATTGTGTTCATGAAATTCTCTTGTTCTAAATAGTTCTAACCCGATATCGCAACAGTTCAGAGCGGTGTTAGCCTCTTTCGGACTAGCTGTGTTTACAAAACAGCTGAGTTCACGCATGCGCACTGTCCTCTCTGATGATGTCATCAAATGAAACTATAGCTGGATATCGGGTTTCAGGCCGTTTTGGAATCCACTCAAAGTCTACCCTGGCACAGCGATCTTCTGTGATTTGAAAAGTGCTAAAGTTTGTGTTATTTGGACACCGCAAAGTAATGCCCCGAGCATATGATACGAGCACCATGTTAACGGATACGGGATCATTAGTAGAACATAACGGCTCAACATAAGTTCTGCGATACTGCTCCAATTGACAGCAAACTGCTATGGGTGAGTAAAACTACTTGTTTTATTGCCGAAAGAAGGCTCAGATTGTAAAAAAACGTGAATTTTCCTTTAAAGTAAATTAAGGTGTTGTTATTATAAATTGTGACCAAAACAGTCAAAGCTCTGACCTGGTAGGATTCCTTGTCGTAGCTGAGTTTGCTCAGAGACGTGTGGTAGATGTACGGCATGTCCGACCTCCTGCTCAGGAACACCACAGTGCTGGCCGAGTCCATCAGGGAGCGCCAGTACACCTCAATCTTACTCTTCTCCTGAAACAGTTTAAAAATCTGTTATACAGGGGTCCCTCACTATAACGCGCTTCACCTTTTGTGGCCTCGTTGTTTCACTGCGTCCTGATTGGCTAAGGGACTCTAGACCTTTGCCGATTTGTCCATCATTCTCCTCCGTGTCTCCTGTACAGTACAGAATGCGCTCAAATTTATTTAAATGTTCGATCGCAGTGTGACTCTGAAGTGCTGTATGTTTGCAAGTTTTCTCCCCGACAAAACCCACGACCTCTGAGCGTCACTCGAGGCTCTGTCAGAGGTGACTGTTACTAGACCAGGACTGAACCAGAACTGAACCAGGACTAAACCTGGACTGAACCTGGACTGAACCTGGACTGAACCAGGACTGGACCAGGACTAAACCTGGACTGAACCTGAACTGAACCTGGACTGAACCAGGACTGAACCAGGACTGAACCAAGACTAAACCAAGACAAAACCAGGACTAAACCAGGTCTAAACCAAGATTAACCAGGTCTAAACCAGGACTAAACCAGGTCTAAACCAAGACAAAACCAGGACTAAATCAGGACTAAACCAAGTCTAAACCAGATCTAAACCAGATCTAAAACAGGACTAAACCAAGACTAAACCAGGTCTAAACCAAGTCTAAACCAGGTCTAAACTAGGACTAAACCAGAACTAAACCAGGACTCAACCAGAACTAAACCAGGTCTAAAAAAGGTTTAAACCAGATCTAAACCAGGACTAAACCAAGACTAAACCAGGTCTAAACAAGGACTAAACCGGGACTAAACCAGGTCTAAACCAGGTCTAAACCAGGACTAAACCAGGTCTAAACCAAGTCTAAACCAGGACTAAACCAAGATTAGCACTCCTGGTCTAGAACCTGTGTGACCTGTATTTCTCCTTCTGACTCTTGTGTTTGTTCACAGGTCACATTCACTCGGACAAACCAGCACTCCATCCTGATGCTTCCTGGTTTTTCACACTTTCATATTAAGTTCCAACTTTCTCCTTCTTAAATCTTATCAATATTACATGATTGCGTGGCAGAGTGGTTAGCAGTGCTCGTGGCTCATATCTAGAATGTGTTTGTGTTCTCCAGACCAGGATCCTGACAGGTTTAACCCAGAGACACTGAAGGATGGGTCAAATGCAGAGGGCACATTTCTTTCCTTGGACTTTTCCTGGAGCGGTTGTTTAAAGGGCTCGTTCATTTTAAACCTAAACCTGGGTACACGGCGGGGCATCTTCTTCATGATCTCTGCTCTTTTGCTTTGGGGCTGATATGAAATGTGGAAGAGGTTTGGAAAGATTGCAGCAAATTTCTTCCACTTTGGCCCAGAACAGCTTAAACACCGACTGTGGAAGATCTCATAACTCGAACATGAAGAACATAAAACAAGTTCACGCAAATATTTGAAATGACACAATTAAAGGCGCCATAGCTGATTTTTACTGTCTTAAAGAAATATTAACATTTTTACCATCTGAACCTTATTTCGATGATAAAACAATGTCATTTATTCACCCAGAGTACTTTGGTGTCATTTGGAGCATTTCGGGAGATTTTGTAGTTTAGCGATATCCGTTTAACGTGAGCGCTCGGGGCACGGGGTTGCACTCACCAAATGACACAAACTTTAGCACTTTTCAGATGACAAATGCTCAATGTTCGCCGGGACCAGGCGAGGGGCCCCAGATCTGCTCCAGCAACTGCACGGAGGGCGCCACCGCATCCAGACTGAACGACACATAACCAGAGATTTAAAGGGTCCGTCACCTGCTTGTTTCCATGGATACATCACTGGAATGTTCCACAGTGTGACATTAAAAAGTTCTACTTTACATTTATTCAATTACAGGTGGTTTTATAGCCCAAAAATGCAGAAAAACAGACATTCTGACTGTGAGCGGGGTTGCCTCTCCACAGATCTGACCTGTAACATGGTCTGGTTTGGTCTCCGTGAAGATAGGAAGGTTTAATGCCATATTGTGAAACATTCCAGACAAAGCAATAACATCACCACACACAGAGAAAAGTGTTTGACGGACCCTCCGCCAGAAAAGTTACACAATGCAGCTTTAAAACAGATTTAGTGACAACAGCGAACATGGAAATAAAATAATCCCTCCATAAACCATCGGTGTTTGAGAAGCGAAAAACTTTGTGAAACGTCTCATATTTATCTGAAACTTTGCGGCAGATCGTGGTCAAGTGTTAAAGGTGTTTTGAGTTTTTGTGGAACCTGAGAGTCTAAACTCAGGGCTGAACTAAAACCTGTGTCTCCCTTTTTCTACGTCACGAAGTGAGTTCTGCCGTCTGACCTCCAGGGGGCAGGAGAGAGGAGACACTTTGGTGTGGGGGAAATAAAAGGACTTTTTCTGCTCTGTTCATATTTAATGAAATGATTGCAGTGACTTGTAATAAAGGTCAAATAAGAATGTGTTTAAAATGTGTCTGTGTTTATTTATTTTATTTATTTTGTTAGCCAACTCTTTCCAGAGGTGGTTAAAAAAAAGTAAAAAAAAAATATTTCCTGATTAAAAATATTGGCCACTTTCTGAACATAACTGTGGATATTAAATCTACAATAATTACTGCAATCTTTTTTTAATTAATATTTTTTCCACAAATTAAACAATTGGCAGCATATTTGACAGAATTTTTCTTTTTAAATCAACAAATAAATAGGCTGATTTAATGCTTATATGTTGCCTATCCTATTAAATGTCATTCTTTTAAATCTGAAACAGCAACAAGAACAAATCCTCACGACAGTCTCCATTTTACGACACTGAGTGGTAGAAGTGCCTTTGACAGGTTAAAACACAGGTTAAATAATTATATTCAAGATTTTTCAAAAAAAAATATATTTTTTTTTTCCAATGTGATGATATTTTTAGGTTTAACATTTTAGTTCTTGGTTGAAATGATGAATTCCACAACTGTACAACGGTAATGCACATACAAATTATTATTCTACGAACAAAATACAAGAAAACACTTTAATTGGGTTGAAATTATAGTATCGGGGGGGGAAAAAAAATCGTTTGCCTGCCGGAGGTCCAGCAGATTTTCAAAATTTGGTCAACGAGCAAAGAGACAGCGAAGTGAACCAATCAGAGAAGGGCGGACGTGACGTCAGCAGAGCTACAATGCTCAGTGAGGAAGTAAACAAACATGGCTAGCGCTACAGAGATCGCTGTAAATCACTAATGTCGTTGATAAAACGTACGTGGTGTAATTGGAAACTCCATGTTGATTTTCGAACAGGGTTATAAGTCACGAAGCTCTCCTTTTTTGCAACGACTTGCGAATTTGGGTGTTTGCATTAAGACCCGAGTTAAATAGATCTGTTAGAATGTGTAGGACTTGTGTAAACCTTGTCGGGCGCTTGGAACGGGACCTACCCATTTTTCGCAAATAGCAACAAGACGAGGAAACTCTCAATACTGAACCAACAACAGACAACACCTGGAGCTGGTGAGAAACGAGAACGCTCAACTCCTTCTAAAACTCCTAGAGCACTGAAGAAGATTCGGCGTAGCCCTCCCCCCACTCAGTCTGCAACAAGACGAAGCATCACACAGGTAAGCGTGCTGTTGCTATACGCTTTACTGAGTGTGTAGGCTATATCCAAGTAAACATTAGAGGCATGGAAGAACCCGATTTAAGTAGGATATATATAACACAGCAGGATATTTACTTAGACTTACTTAGACTTAGACAAACTTTATTGATCCACAAGGGAAATTGTTTTGGGTACGGTAGCTCACTCATTCAAGATTCAAGATTCTTTATTGTCATTATGCAAGCATAACGAAATTTTGATGGACTCCCGGCTACAGAAGTATAAAAATACAACACAACAAGCATAAAGATAAAAAACTATCATAAATTAAAAAAAAAAAAAAAAGCATTATAAATACAGTACCAGTAGTGTAAAGTGTCTGCAGTGTAAAGTGGGTGTGCACTTAGTGCACTTAGTGGCAGTCAATTTGGTAAACCTAATGTCCATCTTATGCCCTGGGTCTGTGAGATGATGGGGGCAGTTCTGTGGGTGTGCTCGAGGGGGATGGGATGCAGTGGGGTGATGGCCTTCACAGCTCTGGGGAAAAAACTGTCTGAGCCGTGAAGTGGTTGCTTTAAGGCCCTGTCCCCACAACAACGTTTTTTGGAGGAAACGGAGAAGTTTGTGTGCGTTTGGGCCTGCCGTCCAGACGGCGCCGGCGTTTTTGGGGGCGAGAACGGAGTTTTTCAAAAACGGGTTCCAGAGTGGAGAAGTCGGAGAACGCCCCCCGTCGCGTTGGCATGTGGGCGGCAAAAAAAGCGCGGCAGGTGAGAAAACGTCGCGCTGCCGTAATCAGTGACCAGAAGGTGCGCAGTACGCACAACACACGAGTGTTTGCCAATTCAAAGCTAAACACGTATTTTAAAACTGGAAAAATCCCGTCAATGAAAAGGCAGATAGTGGACAATGAGGAGCCCATACCAATTTGAGTGTGTTGTGTGCTGTAAATAAAGAAAAAGAGCAACCATTTCTTGTCTTTTTTATTGAATGATAATGTATCTTTTACAAACAGGCACATGCAGTATCACAGACAAAAAAATATAAAAGCATTTCTGTTTTCACCTATCTGAGGAGAATCCGGGGAAGGTGAAGAACACAGCGATCTCGTAGACGTGGGGTCGTCCTCTAACAAATCCCAGGTTTCCACTCCGGCTGTAATGGCTGTAGTAGCTGGCGATCCACCCCAGATTTGTTCGCACAGCTCAAAATATAGCAGGACCACACGCCACTGCGACGCCCAGAGTCAAAGGCATGTTTGTATTTGTTCCTTACTGCCTACAGTTTTGTTGTTAGCTGCACTTTGGTGTTGGTATGGGGATCGTGAGAAAAATCTTTCCCTTCGGCCGTGTCCCCGGTAGTATATTCACGCCGAAAAGCCAACATAATGTTGCATAACTCCCAGTCGACGTTCTGCTGATACTGTTGTGTTTTGTAATCCAGCGTAACGAGCAAGGTTAACGAGAGTTCTACTTGTTAATGTCTATCTAATAAAACGATAGCAAGTAATACAAACTATCGATTTATAGGCAAAAACTCTGCTCACGCAGTGCAAATCTTCGTTCTGTGGCGTCTGTCTATGTTAGGGACGGTCAGCATTTTCACATTACCGGAGTGAGTCACTGCAATGTTGGTGGAGCAGGGGGGCAAAATAAATTCGCTTTTGTTGACGGTCCCTAAAGTACACGTGTTTGCTTGTTTATGAAAGAGAAGGACTTTCTGCGCATGTGCTCTTTGTAGTCTTGCGTTTCCAGCGGCTCTGGCTCTTTCCGGTTTACAGCGCCACTTATCGGTGTGACATATGTATTACATCGTTTTCACTTAGCGCTCCGTGCTCATCTTGACACGAATGTTTTCTGATCCAACACGTGTGTGGACGACACTTTTTTTCACCCCGGGTATAAAAAAAAACAGGAACGTTGTCGTGGGGACTAGGCCTAATAGTCCTGTACCGCTTCCCTGATGGGAGAGGTACAAACGGTCCATTGCCGGGGTGGGTGGGGTCAGTCGCTATGCGTCTGGCCTTCCGCTGAACCTGGGAGCTGTAGACCGAGTCCAGGTCTGGCAGACAACAGCCCACTATCCCCTGTGCAGTCATCACCACCTGGGCTAAGACCTTTTTGTTCTTTGCGGTGCAGCTGCCATACAACACCGTCATACTGAGAGACAGGATGCTCTCGGTAGTGGCTCTGTGAAAGTTCAGCAGAAGTTGGGAGGAGAGTCCAGAGCGCTTCAGCTTCCTGAGGAAGAAGAGACGCTGTTGGGCCTTCTTCACCAGGTGTGAAGTGTTAACAGTCCACAAGAAGTCAGAGGAGATGTGAATGCCCAGGAACTTTATGCTGTCGACACGCTCCACTGCCTCCCCCTGTATGCAGAGAGGAGCGTGTTCAGTCCTCCTGAACCTTCTGTAGTCCACTGTCACCTCCCGTGTCTTGCTGGTGTTCAATATGAGGTTGTTCCTTAAACACCACTGTGTAAGGCTCTGGATCTCCTCTCTGTAGTGGGTCTCATTGTCGTTGGATATGAGACCCACCACGGTGATGTCGTCTGCAAACTTCACAACCATGTTTGTGGGGTGGATGGCAGAGCAGTCGTGCGTGAAGAGGGTGAAGAGTGCAGGGCTGAGCACACAGCCCTGCGGTGTTCCCGTGTTGAGTATCAGTGGTGCAGATGTGAGCTCCCCCATCCTCACCACCTGGGGCCTGTTGGTGAGAAAGTCACTGATCCAGGAGCAGAGTGATGCTGACAGACCTAGGCTGTGGAGCTTCAGGGCCAGCACGTCTGGGAGGACGGTGTTAAATGCCGAGGTGAAGTCCACAAACCGCATCCTGACATAGGTGTTAGGACGCTGCAGGTGAGTCAGGGCCGTGTGGAGTGTTAGCGAGACCGCATCCTCCGTGGAGCGGTTCTCCCTGTAGGCGAACTGTAGGCTGTCCAGGCCCGCAGGGATGACGTCCTTGATGTGTCTCAGGAGGATCCGCTCGAAACACTTCATGATCACTGGGGTCAGTGCGACCGGGCGGTAGTCATTGAGGCAGGTGATTGTTGTTTTTTTAGGCACAGGCACGATGATGGAGGACTTCAGGCAGGCCGGGACCACAGAGAGCTGTAGGGACAGATTGAAGATGTCCAGGAAAACACCTGCCAGCTGGTCCGCACACGATTTCAGAGTCCCCCCTGACACCATATCGGGACCTGCAGCCTTGTTTATGTTGATCCTCCTCAGAGAGGAGGTCACCTGGTGCAGCTGCAGGCTGAGGGGCTGCTGCTGCTCTGGCTGAGGGAGATGTACGGTCCCTCTGCTGTTTGGAGAGTCAAAGCACGCAAAAAAGCTGTTTAGGGTGTCAGGCAGAGTGGGATCGTGGCTGACCTGCTGATCACCACGTCTGTAGTCTGTGATGGTCCTGATGCCAAATATAATGTACAATATAAAACAGAGGGTAAAAGAACAAAAAGAAAAAATAGATGGAATAGCAACCAAAGAGCAATAGACCTGTCAGATGAGACGCAATTGTATACATAAGACATTATTATTTATTTATTTTATATTTATTTTATATTGTTTAGACATTTGAAGTTTGAGCATGGATTATATCCCGGAAGGTCTCTGCGTTTGAACTGTGGAACTGTGGTTGTTCATTTGTTTTTTGTACATATTCGAGCACATAAAGTCTGTCTTGGTCCAGATCCCGTCAACAGTTTTGAATTTGAGCCTGTAGCTGGACCTTCCACACCAGTGAATGTGATTTCAAAAATTCCAAAGATTACAGTTTGGTCCGATCTCCGAAGACTGGTCAGCAGTATAGAGGGTGGAGAGGTGCTGAATGAAGCTTTTGATGTGCCGTCAGTTTCCACCACTTCCTGGGTCAAACTATGGCACAGAGTATCAAGTTGGGATGTATGTGGTCACTAGAATTGAAAATGAGATGCTTTTGTTGGATTGACAGTATACCGTATTTTCACGGCCATAAGGCGCACCTAAAAGTCTTAAATTTTCTCGAAAATGTATGCTGCGCCCTATGGTGCGGTGCGCCTTTTGTGTTGTTGTGAGACGCGGACGTAGTAGAAGACAAGGGGCGTGGCGTGAACGTGCGGACGTGAGCGAAGACAGACAGCTGGAGTCATCGTTAAGGCTTCCTCAGCCACTCTTTCATTTAACAAAATGAAAGAGTGGCTGAATGAGGTGTATGTGAAGAGACCAGGCGTTTTTTTCCACGCGTCACCGTCCCTGTTGATCTGTGACTCCATGCGCGCTCATCTCACGGACGGTGTGAAAACACAGGTGAAGCAAATGAACTCTGAGCTCGCTGTCATTCCGGGAGGCTTGACAAAGGAACTCCAACCGCTGGACATTGGCGTGAACAGGGCGTTCAAAGCAAGGCTGCGAACGGCGTGGGAGCGATGGATGACAGATGGCGAACACACCTTTACGAAGACTGGGAGGCAACGCCGGGCGAGTTACGCCGCAATTTGTGAATGGATTGTAGATGCTTGGGCTAATGTGTCTACTTGTACTGTTGTTCGGGCTTTTGCAAAAGCCGGCATCATTCACGAGGAGACGGACGGCAACGAGACAGACTCTGACTGTGACGAGAGAGAACCTGGCGTGTTTGACTGTCCTCTAGCCCAGTTGTTCTTCTCAGATACAGAAGATGAGGACTTTGATGGATTTGATGATTAATCAAATTGATAGAATGATTGTAAAAAATAATGTGAGCACTATGCTAAATACGGTACTTAATAACTAACTCATATTCATATTTGCTCCCGCTGCCTTTTTTAATAAAACACAATTCAAATTGCACTATTTTCTTAGGCCTATTAATAACACACATATGATTTTGTTCGTGTGGAAAGTTTATGTGGTTAAATCCACCAACTAAACACATTCTGAACTTCAATACAGCATCAGCGCATAAGAAGAGCACGAGCCGTCAGCGCACGCAATGAAGTGCACGTGCGCTCTGAACCAGGACTAAATCAGGTCTAAACCAGGTCTGGACCACCCGCGCCCTATGGCCCGGTGCGCCTTTTGTATGTGTTAAATACCAAAAAGACACCCGTAACTGAAGCTGCGCCCTGTAACACAGTGCGCCTTATGGCCTTGAAAATACGGTAATTGTTTTTTCTTTGATCATTTAAGTGCATTTGGTATTGAGGAGAAAAATTAGATTTTCACAGTGATTTGTGTAAATGACCTGGTATATTACAGACTTGTGATAGGCAATTTTCATATTCCACCGATGACCAAGTGTACCTTGTTCCATACTGTAATTATATGTGAATCCATGCAGGCTGTTAATTCTTAATAATTTGTGGTGTGGTGACCGTTTAATAAGACTTATTTTTCTGAAGAAGTGTTTGCCTTATGTATTTTTTGTGATAGGTTTGGCGGGTTGTTGTGGTGGTTAAGGGTGGGTGGGTTTATTAGAAGTCAAGGGTTAGGGTTAGGGTTTAGGGTTAGGGTTAGGGGGGGGTTAGGGATAGGGTTAGGGTTTAGGGTTAGGGTTTAGGGTTAGGGTTAGGGTTTAGGGGGGGGGGGGTGCGAGTGAACAATTTTTGGCGCTTGAATTGCGTGAGAAATGCCGTGTGAACGTGTGAACACGTCGAATTGCGTATTGAGAGCCCTGTTTGTCTAAAGAGCAAACTTAAACTACAAAGCAACTAATGAGAGTTATATAAATGAAGTTATTACCTGATGGTTCTCAGTTTGTTTTATCATCACCGCACTTTGTCAGTGCGCGCTGAGAGGGACGGGGAGGAGGGACCGGGGCAGGGGGGAGGGAGCGGGACATTTTTAACGGATTCATGTAAGAGTCTGGTCAATGCACCGGGCCCGCGTCTCACCGCGTCTCATCGCGTCTCACCGCGACTCACCATGGGCAGTTCGGCTCTGGGCCGCGCTTATTCCGCGCGTAAGCCGTCGGGGGGGACACGTTACGCACAGACGGAGACACTGGGACCGGAGTCGGTGCGTCTCAGAGGAGACGTGGCACCGGGACTGAGGCTCAGGACGTGCCCGGGGGACGGCGAGCAGACGCGCCGTCCCCCCCTCCCCCTGTTCCCCCTGCTCTGGGGAGCAGGGGGAGGGGGCGGCGCTGAAAACGCGCGGAGCCTGCATAAACTAAGCCACACAGACCGATTTTCTGGGCACAAAAAAAAAAAAAACACCAAAAAAAACACTAATCAGCGTGAGAAATGCCATGTGTGGCGTGTGAGCGTGTGAATACGTCGAATTGCGTGTGTCACACTCTCAATGCGTGAGCCTTGAGAGCCCTGTACATTGACCTTTGTTGAGGCGTATTAAGATAAGATAAGATAATCCTTTATTTGTCCCACAATGGGGAAATTGCGGTGTCACAACGCAAGTTTCAGAAACAGTAGGAAAATATGAGCATGTATCAAAATTAAGATAAATAATAATAATAAGTATGTACAATCAACTAAAAAAACACAACACTAAGGTTAAAAGGCACAGGAACGCTGCACAATAAATGTCTTTGATTCTGAGCAGTGAACAGACAGCAGTTAAAGTGACTCCAGTTCAGTAATATATAATATCACTACAATAAAGTGACTCAGATGATTGTGTACAGTGCAGTGATGGACAGTGGTAGTTAAATAAATAAGTAGCAGGTAAAGTGACTTTAAATAATATTGCACATTGTAATTATTACTCCACGTTTGTGCTTTACTCTTTGACCCCTCAGCCCTCCTGTAAAGATGAGCAGAGCTAAGAAAAGAAGTGTTTAATAAGGAGTGGACAAGTAAATATTTTTTCACCGACTATTTATCAGCTGCTGTATGCCAAGAGACTGTAGCGGTTTTTAAAGAAGACAAAACAGTCAACGAAAGAACAAAAGAACCTGAAGGAGAACAGAACTTTCAGTGCTTTAAAATAGTAACTGTTAGTAATAAAAAAAAAAAAAAGCTGTATTTTATTAAATTTTCCGTGTTTTAAGAGTCATTTCAATAAATACCGTGGAACTTGAAAGATGGACATTTTTTCTACATATCCCATGTTATTTTAGTGTTTTTACCAAAACACTAAATCCAGCTGCTCCTGGTCCGGCCCTTCTATTAAATTTTAGAACCCTTTGTGGCCCACGAGTCAAAAACTTTGCCCACCCCTGTGTTAGCCAGTGAGTGCGTGCACATGGTAGGATCGGATTGGATTTCTCCCGTTACTCGGCGGGTGGTCTGTCGTCCAATCCGTGTACACATGAAACTCGCGCAATCGGATTCAGGTCAGCGACCTGGCTGGCTCCGCAACGCTATGTGGCGCTGTAGTCCAACTACTTCCGGGTGATGGCTACTCAATATAAAACACAACACAACTATCTGATGGTATACAAAGATGGCGTTCGAGGAGTTTGACGGAGCAGCATTGGTGTACGTGTTGTGCATTCTGCAGAGTTTGGAAGTTTGTATGAACGAAAAAACAGCATTTTTGGCTTCGTTAATATGACACAAACTGTGTCGTCGGTGTTTGATATTACAAGCAATCGAGGACAATGAAAATTACTTGTTGAGAGCAGAAGCTCTGCTACAGCACAGAAGGCCTAAACGTTCAGTATGGATGAAGGTCAGGGACAGAGGCTTCCAATTGTAAGAACACTCGTGTTCTTACAATTGGAGGTGCAACTTTCGAATGACCCGGAGGACCTTTGATAAGTTGTGTGGGTTGATGTCGGAAGTTATGAAGCCTGAGGACGTGACCGTTTGGGTCATTTAATGTTTACCTCAGCTCTGCTAGGACCACCGTTGGGATTGCCTTTGGGAGTGCTGATGAAGCAAAGTGACTTTCATTTTACATTCAAGTGATTGACACTCTCCCCTCTCACATAGTCTGCCGCCTCAGTTTGTCAATAATATATTTCTCTATTTTCCATCTCGGTTTTCCCCTCCACCCCTCCCGTAATGTATTTCCAAGCAAAAAAAAGACCTCAATGTTTACCATTCCACTGTATTATGTCATATGTGTTTGTGACTACTGTGACTGTATCTGCATTTTCTATTCTGTTTATGTTCTTGTATCGCTGAGGAGAGAGGCGGGACGTTAGCGCCTCTATGTTGGCTGCTTTAAGGTCCATGGACCCGTCCTTTTCAATCTCATCTCGTTGTTTACAAGGTTCTTGTTGTTTACAATGACAATAAAGCTTTCTATTCTATTCTATTCTATTCGATTCTATTGTTCGTTCATACGAACTTCCAAACTCTGCAGAATGCACAACACGTACGCCAATGCTGCTCCGTCAAACTCCTCAAATGCTATCTTTGTATACCGTCAGATAGTTAGTTGTGTTGTGTTTTTATATTGAGCAGCCATCACCCGGAAGTAGTTGGACTACAGCGCCACATAGCGTTGCGGAGCTGGCCAGGTCGCTGACCTGAATCTGATTACGTGAGCTTCATTTCCACTCGGATTGGACGACAGACCACCCGCCGAGTAATGGGAGAAATCCAATCCGATCCTAATCCGATCCTACCATGTGCACGCACTCACTATAGCTGAGTGTAAAAACACTAACACTAGTGTTACATTTAAACTTTTTTCAGTGTTAAATTAACACTGAAAAAAGTGGACACATATACACACTTTCTTGGTTTAACACTCTGAGTTGATTTAACACTGGCTTTTTTGTTGTGTAGAAACATTAATAGTGTTTGTAATGAAATTGGATAAATATTCAATAAATAATAATAAACAATAACAATAAATAAAGTGATGGAAATGACTGTTGTGGAAATGACAATGTTTAGCATTTCTTTTCAAATCTCATGACATATTAGCATGCTAATCTCTGTTTTAGAGTTAGCATAAAATATACTCAAAATACAAAATAACAAAACACAAAACTTGACCTTGATTTTGTTCTTGTTTCCCTTCCTTCCATGGAGCTAACGCTGCTATCCTGCCATGAGCTCCTGTCACATCACAACTGATGTGGTTCAAGTAGACAAAGGTTTAAAAAAAAGTTCAAAGTACATTTTGTGGTGGAAATGACAGTGATAGCACATGATATTTTTCATTAAAATAAGGAATTTCTGTGCCATTTGTCAATGAAGTTACTGCAGAGAGAGAGGAAGACATTTTTGATTAGATTTTAATATTTCATTTAATTCACATATTTATAATCATGGATCATTATGTTATAATTTGGACATTTTAAATCACAATATTCATCTTAAATAATTTCATAGATGGATATAATTTAATACTATAATAATCCTTTATTATCCCAAATAAAATTCATTTCAGGCAGCAACAATATATAATAACATCACAAATTAAATATATATTTCTGCAGGACCATGGAGGAGGAGATGCTCCACCTCAGACACGAGAACCAGAGGCTCCAGCGGCTCTTGGACTCGGTTCTGAGGTCTCTGAGCCCGAGAGTCGTGCTCGACAGAGCCGGTAAGTCTTATGGATCGTATGGATTTTTAGCCTATGGGCGTTAATGTTAAGTATGAAAAATGCAGATGATGTAGAAAAGTCGTTAGCCATTAGCACCATGGTGCTACGCTAACGGCTAACGACTTTTCTTAACGGCTTACAACCTGTGACTCCAAATCACTTCAGATATTCACTCAAACATATTTACAAGTTCATGGACAGAAAAGACACCCCCTCAGCCTGACAGTAGAAGACTACAGACAAGTTCACAGAGTTCATGTCACAAGACTCACTTCAAATCACTTTTGTATGATTAGTGCTTTATAAATAAAGTTTTGATTGATTGATTTTAGGTATATTGTACCATTACTATCAATAGTATACAATTCTAGTGTGGTAGTAATTATTATTAGTGGTGGCAAGGTAGAAATTATACTACTTGTTAGCAGTATTAGCACATAGCAGTATATAGCGGTCATACTTGAGATGCAGTGATAGTATTACATTTAGGGATAGCTGTAGTGGTAGTAGTAGTAGTAGTAGTAGTAGTAGTAGTAGTAGTAGTAGTAGTAGTAGTAGTAGTAGTAGTAGTAGTAGTAGTAGTAGTAGTAGTAGTAGTAGTAGTAGTAGTAGTAGGTTGGGTGGGTGGAAGGAAATGTGGGACTGTTTCTAATCACTGTAAGGCCCATTGTGTTACTTTTTTGTATGAAAAGCACTTTATAAATAATGATTGATTGATTGATTGATTGATTGAAGACTGCACGTGTATGTGTAAGTGTGTACTCTCTTATCTCCTGCAGCTGTCCAGCTCCCCTCTCTGAGTCCTGGTCTGACTCCACAGATTAAAGAAGAACACGAAATCAAACAGGAGGAAGATGAGCTGCAAGTGTGAGTCTCAGACACTTTCAAACTGCAATTCTTTATTTTGTTATTCATTCATTGTTATTCGTTTCTATTACAAATATTCAGATTGGGTTTGAAATATACAAATGTCATATTTTTCAGGTCTGTCCCAGAGTCCAAGGCTGTGAGGGTGAAGACGGAAGAGTCCTCAGCACATGAACAAAGAGAGACTGAGGGAGAGGACACGCAGGGACAGGACACCAGAACACATGTCCACTCAGAGACTGAGGGAGACACAGAGCACTCTTCTACTTCTCCTACTACTACTACTAGTATGTATTTATGTATTTATGTATTTATTTACCTTTATTTAACCAGGATTAAAAAATCTCTTTTACAAGAGTGTCCTAGCCAAGAGGCAGCATCAGCACAGAGACAAAACAATAACACAAAATGTTCAACTTAGTAAAACCCTCTTGAAAGTAGCTCCAGGCTATCTCGGCATAATCCATGTGCATCATCCTATGCTAGTCAAAATTTTGAAGATCTTGGTAGAAAGCTTGTTCACAAAATTTCTTCGTATCCCTTTTGATAACAATGTGTGGTTTTGGTTTTGTCATTTTTGTATTTCTCGAGGTGGCAGTGACACAATGATCACTAATATCATTCATAAAGAAGTAGTTGTTGCGTTCGCTAAATCACGGGTTAAGTCACAGGTTCACTAAGTCATGGGTTAGTAAGTGGGTGGTTCACTTACCTGGGGTTGAAGCTTAGTGGCTGGTTAACTGCCAATCATGTGCGTGGGTGCGGGTGGCGCGGGCTATATGCTGAAGCGAGCACAAAATGTTTGTATGTGTCGTCTCGTCAGGAGAGCTACGCGTTAGCGGTAAGCTATGCTGTTTCCATTTATTGAGCTGTTGTTTAAGTTAATTTGGTGTGCTAGCGATATTTATGGACATGGTTCGTATGCGTGGTTAACATTCATGCCGGTGTTGTGTTGTGTTGATAAAACATTGTTTCACTGTCAGCTCAGTAGTCTCCATGGCAGCTATATACCATAACAATTGTATGATATTAGCGTTTCATTGTCACGGTTAGTGGATTGGGTGATTTATTTAGACAACATTCATGTATTGATAATGTATATTTGATTTGGGCTAAAAATTTACTTGGCTAATTTACTCTTGTGTGTAAATACAATGTTTAATCAGAATTAGTGCATTTCTGTATTTAGATACTTATGCCTTGCGTGTATAGAAATGTACTTGGTTAAAGTCTTTAGGTTTAAACACTAATTTATATGAATGCATGCATATGTGTATATATATGTATTAGGGCTGGGAATCGATCCGAATTCCCTAGATCGATTCGATTTCGATTCACAAGGTCACGATCCGATTCGATCCACGATTCGATCCGATTCGATTCGATATCGATCTATTTACAGACATAATGGAAATAAATACTGTCCAATAGACAAGACGGCCCCATGTGTTGGTGATTGTATCTGTGTATGTATAAGAGGGACACAGAGAGAGAGAAGAGTCAAGTATCAAGTATTTATTTTAGTAAAAAATACAAGTATTATTTTGAAATGTAAGTAACATAACCATGGCAGAATTAACAATGACCAGAACTAAATAACAATGACCAAATAAAACATAAATAAATAAAACATAAATAAATTAAATTGTTACAGGAGTAACACAACAATGACGAGGACTAACCAGCCAGCTCAGCAACAAGAACAGTGCAAAAATATGTCTGACATATAAATATATATAAAAATATGCCTAAACTTCAGGAATCTTGTAATTTTTCTGGAGGAAAAGGAGCTGGTCGACATGTTGAGGAGTGAGGCAGCTCCTTTGAGCGCTAACGATGTCTCCAGCTGTTGAAAAAACTCGTTCAGATGGGACACTGGTCCCCGGTATGCAAAGGTATTCCTTTGCCAGGCCTGACAAAAGAGGGAAATCCTTGGCATGCACCTGCCACCATCTCAGTGGATTTTCTGAAAGAGAAATAGGTGGGACTTTCCTGTAGGTGGCGACCTCTTCCTCTGCCCTTTCAGATGTTGTTCTCTTCTCTGGTGGAGTCGCTGGTGTGTAGGCTGACCCCAGTAAAGCCATCAGAGCAGAGTCTTTGGGCCTCTTGGGTTGAGTTGGTCCAAGTGCAGGTGCAGCCACGTCGGTTGAATCATGAGGGTCCTCTTGCTCTGGTGTAGTGTTCTGATGCAGAAAAATATTAGACAAGAAAATAATACACAAATTAACTTGAATTCATTCTTTTGCATCTCAATAAAAAATAGTCTAAATATTCAAATGGGCACCCTATATTATCTGCAAACTTACATCGGATGATGGGTTTTGATGAGCAGCTTCATAGGTCAATTGGAGGAAGACAGCCTCACGTGCCTCATCAGAAAGGAATGGTAGGGTCTTGAAACGAGGGTCCAAGGATGACGCTACACACAGGGTCTCCTTCAGGCCTTCATATCTATATAGAGGAAGGAACACATCACTTTAGATAGATGGATAGATAGATTAAACATGCATCCATTAGGCTACATAGCAGGGTGGGCCTATAGTAAAAGCAGGAACAGTCATGCACTATTATGAATACAATACAATCTAAAATCACTGATCTATTCTATGTAAAAGAAGATGAGGATGAAATCAGAGATAAATCTATTTAAAAACAACACACATGTCAGTGCTGCTACTGCTACACAACCAGCCATGTTAAATAAAGTATAGATGAAAATAAATTAAATGAATAAATGTACATACCTTGAACTCAAGTTCTGGTGGACAGCAGTTTTGAGCTCCTTAATGATGGCCGTGTCTTCAGCAGTGCATTCCATCTGATTAAGTAGTTGAACTTGCAGTGGGGCAACCATTGACATGGTTGGGGACTCCTCCTCAGATATGGCGAGGGTGGCGGTCTTCATGGGTTCAAGGCATCTAACCACGTCCTCGGCAGTGGTGATGTCCGTCTCAGTCAATGTGCAGAGGTCATTCTCCCTCCTGCGGACGTCGGGGGACATCAGCGCTGCTGAGATTGCTGGTTGCTGCTCCAGGAAGCGGGCCAACATTTCCAGCGAACTATTCCATCGGGTGGTGACATCCATCACGAGTTTGTGTTTCGGCAGTTGAAGTAGCTGTTGCTTTTCCTTCAGCGAGTGGCTCGCAGTGGTACTTCGGTGGAAGAAGGCAACAATCCGCCTTACCCTCCCCAGTAGGCGTGCGATAGCAGGGGTTTTAAGCCCTGCTTGGGATGCCAGGTTGAGGAGGTGGGCGAAGCAGCCCATGTGAAAACGACCCATCAGTTGCACCGCTCTAACAATGTTCGCTGCATTATCTGTGACGAAAGCGGGGTTTTTATCGGAGATTTCCCACTCCTCGATGGCTTCAGCGAGCTGGTCTGCTAGGTTGGCTGCAGTGTGGCTCGTCTCAACTGCCCTGGTCTGAAGCACGCTCGAGGCTAGTCTCCACTCCTCGTCGATGTGATGACAAGTGATTGTCAGGTAGGACACCGTATTTCTCGAGGTCCAGGAATCACAGGTTAACGCCACCCTCTCGGCAAGTTTGAGTGAATGCACAAGGGCATCTTTGGTTTTCCCATACATTTGTGGGATCACAGTTTCGCTGAGATGTCTGCGACTGGGCACGACATAGCGTGGTTCTAGCCTCTTCATGAGTAGTCGAAATCCCGCATTTTCCACCACGGAGTAGGGTTGGAGGTCTTTCGTAATAAATATTCCGATTCCCTCGGTGATCGATAAGGCACGCATAGAATTCGAAGGGAATTTAACACCAAATGCCTTTTCAAGTGCGGTTTGGCTCGATGAGGCAGGTTTAGCCAGGTCGCGGTGGTGCCTGGCTATGTGGTTACGCAGATTGGTGGTATTGCCACTATATGGTACGTCTCGCCGACACAGTTTGCACACCGCGTTTGTTTTGTCCAACTCATCTTTGTCCTCGTAGCTTTTAAATCCAAAATGTTCCCAAACATCTGCCTTCAATCCAGGTGGTGTTTTTAGTGATGCTGTTGATTCAGCCATTTTGCCTTCTTAAGTTTCGATTTCGTTTACTCGCTTTCTGTAGTGCGCCTCCGCGTAAAAGAAAATAGTGCCAGTCGCCTGGAGAAGATCGATCCACACATTTTTGGATCGATATCGTGTTTTTTGAGCGTGAATCGATATTGGATCGTGGATCGATTTTTTGAACACAGCCCTAATATGTATGTATATGTATATATATTCATGTATGCATATGCTTATAATATGCTATGTTTTTATAATTATATTGCTGTTATGTTATGAATATTGCTATCGTGATTGTAGTTTTTTACATCATAGCCTTTTCTGTTCTACAGGTTTATAACCTACTATATATGGAATCAATATCAATCAATAAATAAATACCACACCGTGTGCTCTCCTTGACACACCGTTCAGTGTGGAAAACTTAAAGAACCGATCAGTAGTAGCAGCAGCAGCAGTAGTAGTAGTAGTAGCAGTAGGTTGGGTGTGTGGAAGGAAATGTGGGATTGTTTCTCATCACTATAAGGCGCTTTGTGTTACTTTTTTTTTTTTTTTTTTGTATGAAAAGCGCTTTATAAATAGTGTTTGATTGATTGATTGATTGATTGAAGACTGCACGTGTATGTGTAAGTGTGTACTCTCTTATCTCCTGCAGCTGCCCAGCTCCCCTCTCTGAGTCCTGGTCTGATTCCACAGATTGAAGAAGAACACGATATCAAACAGGAGGAAGATGAACTGCAAGTGTGAGTCTCAGACACTTTAAACTGCAATTCTTTATTTTGGCATTCATTCATTCATTCTTATTCATTTCTATTACAAATATTCAGATTGGGTTTGAAATATACAAATGTCTTACATTTTTCAGGTCTGTCCCAGAGTCCAGGGCTGTGAGGGTGAAGACAGAAGAGTCCTCAGCACATGAACAAAGAGAGACTGAGGGAGAGGACACGCAGGGACAGGACACCAGAACACATGTCCACTCAGAGACTGAGGGAGACACAGAGCACTCTTCTGACACTGATGAAGACTGTAAAGCTCCACTCAGCAGTTTGAAAACATTTAACCTGGGTGAAAGATCCTACAGCTGTTCAACATATGAAAGGTCATTTTCCTTTAAGAATAGTCTTGTTAGACATGAGAGAACACACACAGGGGAAAGACCTTACAGCTGTTCCGTCTGTAATAAAGAGTTTACACGTCGATAACATTTGAATATTCACATGAGAACTCACAAAACACTGTGACTGAGGGATTATTGATTGTGTTCATGAAATTCTCTTGTTCTAAATTCTGTTTTGGAGTTTGCTGCTGACGACTCAAAATAACGACGTTTGGCCCAGATCCAGTTCTTGTATCTGATTTTGAACCATAACAGAGAAACAACCCTCTGAGAGAGTCACAGGCAGCTGCTTCTACACTTTTACAACACATGGTAAAAGGAGAAATTCAATTTGTCAACTGGACAAAGTGCCTCCACTAAGGGGCGCCATGAGCTCAACAATCCACCCATCCCCTCCCTGTGTGACTGTGGCAGAGTGGTTATCCCGTTTCCTCCTCTGCAGAGAGAGAGGGAGACATTTAGATTTTAATATTTAATTTAATTCACATATTTATAATCGTGGATCATTATGTTATAATTTGGACATTTTAAATCACAATATTAATCTTTAACTATTTCATAGATGGATATAATTTAATACTTTAATAATCCTTTATTATCCCAAATAAAATTCATTTCAGGCAGCAACAATATATAATAACATCACAAATTAAATATATATTTCTGCAGGACCATGGAGGAGGAGATGCTCCGCCTCAGACACGAGAACCAGAGGCTCCAGTGGGTCTTGGACTCGGTTCTGAGGACTCTGAGCCCAAGAGTCGTGCTCGACAGAGCCGGTAAGTCTTATGGATCGTATGGATCTGATTTTTAGCCTATGGGCGTTAATGTTAAGTATGAAAAATGTAGATGATGTAGAAAAGTTGTTATATATTAGCACCATGGCGCTAAGCTAACGGCTAACGACTTTTCTTACCGGCTTACAACCTGTGACTCCAAATCACTTCAGATATTCACTCAAACATATTTACAAGTTCATGGACAGAAAAGACATCCCCTCAGCCTGACAGTAGAAGAATACAGACAAGTTCACAGAGTCCATGTCACAAGACTCACTTCAAATCACTTTTGTAGTAGTAGTAGTAGTAGTTATTTATTTACCTTTATTTAACCAGGATTAAAAAAAACCTCATTAAGATTAAAAAATCTCTTTTACAAGAGCAGGGCTCTCAAGTCTCACGCATTGAGAGTGTGACACACGCAATTTGACGTGCTCACACGCCACACATGGCATTTCTCACGCTGATTTCTTTTTTATTTATTTATTTTTTTTTATTTTTTTTGTGCCCAGAAAATCGGTCTGTGTGGCTTAGTTTATGCAGGCTCCGCGCGTTTTCAGCGAAAAAAAAACTCCCCCTGTTCCGGGCGCACAGTCCGAGCGAGGCCGGAGCAGACGCGCCGTCCCCCGGGCACGTCCTGAGCCTCAGTCCCGGTGTCTCCGTTTGTGCGTAACGTGCCCCCCCCCCGACGGCTTACACGCGGAATACGCACGGCCCAGAGCCGAACTGCCCATGGTGAGCCGCGGTGAGACGCGGGCCCGGTGCATTAACCAGATTCTTACATGAATCCGTTAAAAATGTCCCGTTCCCTCCTCCCCACCCCTCTCACCGCGCACTGACAAAGTGCGGTGATGATAAAACAAACTGAGAACCATCAGGTAATAACTTCATTTATATTACTCTCATTAGTTGCTTTGTAGTTTAAGTTTGCTCTTTAGACAAACATGGCTCTCAACACGTCCTTGGAAATTACAGTCTCACGGACGACCCCGCTCAAAACTTGAGAGCCCTGTTCTTATGGGTGAGTCATATCAGATTATTTCTGCATCTATTTCGGCACTAAACCAGGACTAAACCAGGACTAAACCAGGAATAAACCAGGAATAAACCAGGACTAAACCAGAACTAAACCAGAACTAAACCAGGACTAAACCAGGACTAAACCAAGACTAAACCAAGACTAAACCAAGACTAAACCAGGTCTAAACCAGGACTAAACCAGGACTAAACCAGGACTAAACCAGGACTAAACCAGAACTAAACCAGAACTAAACCAGGACTAGACCAGGACTAAACCAGAACTAAACCAGGACTAAACCAGAACTAAACCAGGACCTAGCCAGGACTAAACCAGGACTAAACCAGAACTAAACCAGGACTAAACCAGGACTAGACCAGGACTAGACCAGGACTAAACCAGGACTAAACCAAGACTAAACCAAGACTAAACCAAGACTAAACCAGAACTAAACCAGGACTAGACCAGGACTAAACCAGAACTAAACCAGAACTAAACCAGATCTAAACCGGGTCTAAACCAGCACTAAACCAGGACTAAACCAGGTCTAAACTAGGACTAAACCAGGTCTAAACCAGGACTAAGCCAAGACTAAACCAGATCTAAACCGGGACTAAACCGGGACTAAACCAGGACTAAACCAGGACTTAACCAAAACTAAACCAGGTCAAAACCAAGACTAAGCCAGGACTAAACCAGGTCTAAACCAGGACTAAGCCAAGACTAAACTAGATCTAAACCGGGTCTAAACCAGCACTAAACCAGGTCTAAACTAGGACTAAACCAGGTCTAAACCAGGACTAAGCCAAGACTAAACCAGATCTAAACCGGGTCTAAACCAGGACTAAACCGGGACTAAACCAAAACTAAATCAGGTCTAAACCAAGACTAAACCAAGACTGTGTGTGATAACATATTATCCTGTGCATTATTGAATGATAATATGGACTTTTAGTTATAAAAGCATTTCCATATTAACAAAGTACCTTCTAATTCTGCCCTGCCCTTCCACCATCCCCCTGGTTCATTTTATAACTCGACTACTGCTCGCACCCCCCCGGCATAAACGTGTAGATTTCCATTCGTGATTTTATTGTCAAGATTGTTTATGTAAATAATAAAAAGAAGAGGCCTGAGAATAGAGCCCTGCGGGACTCCTGTGGACACTCTTTGCAGACTGGATCTATGATTCTGAACCTTGACACACTGAGTCCTGTCAGACATATAGTTTGAAAAACAACCGTGTGATGTGAAAGCCCAATGCTGTGCAGTTTTTGTTCAAGCAAAGTATGATCTACAGTATCGAAGGCTTTGGAGAGATCAACAAAAAGAGCTGCACAATGTTGTTTTTCGTCCATGGATTGCAAGATGTCATTAATTACTTCGATAGCTGCCGTTGTTGTACTGTGCTCCAAGCTGTCCCTACGTTTCCTTTTTTCCTCTTTTTACTTGTATATAGTAGTTTTTCCTGCTTTTTCTTTAGAGTAGGTGAAACAGGGCGCAGTCACGCACCTGGGAAGCCTACTCTCACTATAGCTATATTGTTAGCAGTAGTGTTTTTTTACACTTTATGAATCTGAGCCAGGAGTTACGCCGGGAATCACTTTCAGCCACGCACAGGATTAAATACACACGAGACAAGCTCCTGGAGCTACGGGGCCCTTCTCTACTCCACGCAAGGAAACCGGAGGTCCCAGCGGAGATACGGAGAAAGAGAAGAGGCTGCAGGGGAGGACACAAGAACCGGAGACCGTATTCACCGAACGGACTACTGACGGTGATAACGGGGAATCTGCGTTCTCTAAACAACAAAGCGGAGGAGCTTGTTGCGCTGGCCCGACATCAGAGACTATACCGGGACTGCAGTTTGATGTGCTTCTCTGAAACATGGCTGAATGGGAATGTACCGGACAATGTAATCTCACTGGACGGATTTACTATGAGGCGCGCGGACCGGACCGTAACGGGGAGCGGGAAAACACGAGGAGGACTTATCTTCTTCATTAACGAACGCTGGTGCCATCCCGGGAATGTACACGTGAAACACCAGCTGTGCTCCCGGGACATTGAACTGCTCGCTGTGGGTATGCAGCCGTACTATCTGCCCAGAGAAATTGCATACATTATTGTGTTCTGTGTGTATAGTTCTCCATCCGCGGATGGTGCGGCAGCATGCGAACAGCTCCACAGCGTCGTTAATGACTTGATGATTTGTCACCCACGCGCCTTATTTCTGATCACTGGGGACTTTAATCATACATCACTCTCCACTACTCTTCCCACTTTCACTCAATACGTCACTTTCCCCACGAGAGATAATAAGACTCTGGACTTGATTTACGCCAATATCAAAGACGCCTACACCTCCGTCCCCCTCCCCCCGCTCGGACACTCAGATCACTGTCTGGTTTACCTGCTTCCGCAATACACACCCAGCGTGCGAAGAGGACCTGTGCAGAAGCGGTCTGTGAAGCTTTGGACTCAGGAGGCCTGTGAGAGTCTGAGGGACTGTTTCCAGAACACTGACTGGGACATTTTCACTGACTCTTATGGAAACGACATCAACGGCCTGACCCATTACATCAACTTCTGCGTGGAGAACACTGTGCCAACCAGGAGGGTACGGTGTTTCTCCAACAACCACCCCTGGGTCACCCCTGAGCTTAAAGTCCTCCTGAACCAGAAGAAAAGGGCTTTCAACTCAGGGGACAGAGAGGAGCAGAAAAGGGTCCAAAGAGAGCTCCAATGGAGGATCAGACGGGCTAAGAAGGACTACAAGAGGAAGATGGAGGAGCAGCTGGCCCAAAACAACGCACGGGGCGTGTGGAGAGGACTGAGGAGCATGTCTGGTTTTGGACAGAGTGGCAGAGGGACAGCTGACGAATTGGAACTGTTATTTCAACAGGTTTAATGTGCCCTCTGCCCCTCTGCCGACTCCCTCCTCCTCTTCACACCTTCCCGGGCCAGTAGCCACATCCCCAAGCAAGTAAATTTCTCCTGTGTGAGATCAATAAAGTCTTATCTTATCTTTTCTAAAGCCGGACTGAGAGGGACATAAAATATTTGCAGAGGTAAGAAATTATTTTAATTGCATGTGAATGAGTTTCTAACACCTTAGCTAGGATTGACAATTTGGAAATTGGACGATAATTGTTTAAATTTGTTGGATCTCCACCTTTAAATAAAGGTAACACATAGGCCGATTTCCATGTCTGAGGAATGGTGTTGGTGGTTAGAGACAAATTGAATAGGTGTGTCAAAGGGGGAGCAATGACATCGGCCGCAGTTTTTAAATAATATGGCTCTAGCTCATCAGGGCCTGGTGATTTGGTTTGATCCAGACCCTTTAGGGCCCTTGACACATCCAGGATAGTGAAAGGGCGAAAAGAGAATTTGCGTGTCAGGTGTGGATTCATTGTTGGCTGAGGAGAGTCATGAAGATGTTTTGTAGAGTCAAATAATGACCCAGAGGCAATAAAATGCTCATTAAAGCATGATAACATCTCGATTTTCTCTGTTATGTACCAGGAGTCTTTTATTATGCTTACAGGCAGCTCCATATCAGAATTAGTTTCATTTAGGGACTCCAAAATTTTGCAGGGTTGTTTAGATTTTCTGTTGTGTTTTTGATGAAATGGTCAGATTTTGCTCTCCGAATAGCAGTGGTGCAAGTATTACGGAGCTTCCTGAAGGCCAACCAATCAGCAGAGTAGTCAGTTTGTCTGGCTTTTGCCCATGCAATATTTCTAACAGTTGGGCCAAGTCTGAGCTATACCAAGCATTATTTCGACCTTTAACTTTGTAATGTTTGACTGGAGCATGTTTATCAAGTAATTCAGTAAAACCCTCTTGAAAGTAGCTCCAGGCTATCTCAGCATAATCCAGTGCTTCTCAAATAGTGGGGCGGGCCCCCCTGAGGGGGCGTGGCGTGATGCCAGGGGGGGCGCGTATGACCCTGGGAAACATGTTTTTTTGCTGTACTGTACTAGAACTAAGTGTAATTGCACATCAACAACAGTAGTTGGCAGTGGCGTTCTCACATGCGATTTACGCACAGTCTCACCATTAACAGAACATCCTCTGTCACAGAAAAAACACGTATATTCCACTGAGTCGTGTCCTTTAGTCCGACAGAAGCTGACGCATCAGTGGCACAAGGAGAGAGCGTTTTTTTCAGTGCTTTTAGCTTATGCAAATGAGGTGGTTTTAAGTTTCATTTCTGTAAAACGTAAACAAATGTGCGCAAAGCTGCATTAAAAACACATTAATATTTGAGTCCTCAGTGCAGTCTTTGTTGTAAGTTTCTTTCTTTTTTTTTGTTTATAATGTTAATAAAAGGATACAATGGTGTTCTAATAACAATTTTCTAGACAAATAATACTATTTATAGTCGCGCGCAGGAAGGGGGGCGTGAAATATTTTCTTCTTCCTAGGGGGGGCGTCACAGAAAATAATTGAGAAGCACTGGCATAATCCATTTGCAAAGTAGTAGTTGTTGCGTTCGCTAAATCACGGGTTAAGTCACAGGTTCACTAAGTCACGGGTTAGTAAGTGGGTGGTTCACTTACCTGGGGTTGAAGCTTAGTGGCTGGTTAACTGCCAATCATGTGCGTGGGTGCGGGTGGCGCGGGCTATATGCTGAAGCGAGCACAAAATGTTTGTATGTGTCGTCTCGTCAGGAGAGCTACGCGTTACCGGTAAGCTACGCTGTTTCCATTTATTGAGCTGCTGTTTAAGTGAATTTGGTGTGCTAGCGATATTTATGGACATGGTTCGTATGCGTGGTTAACTTTCATGCCGGTGTTGTGTTGTGTTGATAAAACATTGTTTCACTGTCGGTCTGATATTTCACTGTCAGCTCAGTAGTCTCCATGGCAGCTATGAACCATAACAATTGTATGATATTAGCGTTTTATTGTCTGGGTTAGTGGATTGGGTGATTTATTTAGACAACATTCATGTATTGGTAATGTATATTTGATTTGGGCTAAAAATGTACTTTTTTTTACTCGTGTGTCAATACAATGTTTAATCAGAATTAGTGCATTTCTGTATTTAGATGCTTATGCTTTGCGTGTATAGAAATGTACTTGGTTAAAGTCTTTAGGTTTAAACACTAATTTATATGAATGCATGCATATATGTATATGTATGTATGTATATATGTATATATATTCATGTATGCATATGCTTATAATATGCTATGTTTTTATAATATTGCTGTTATGTTATGAATATTGCTATAATGATTGTAGTTTTTTTACATCATAGCCTTTTCTGTTCTACAGGTTTATAACCTACTATATGTGGAATCAATATAAATCAATAAATAAATACCACGAGTTATAACACTGTGTGCTCTCCTATACACACCGTTCAGTGGGGAAATCTTAAAGAACCGAACAGTAGCAGCAGCAGCAGCAGCAGCAGCAGTAGTAGTAGTAGTAGGTTGGGTGTGTTGAAGGAAATGTGGGATTGTTTCTCATCACTGTAAGGCACTTTGATTGATTGATTGATTGAAGACTGCACGTGTAAGTGTGTACTCTCTTATCTCCTGCAGCTGCCCAGCTCCCCTCTCTGAGTCCTGGTCTGACTCCACAGATTAAAGAAGAACACGACATCAAACAGGAGGAAGATGAGCTGCAAGTGTGAGTCTCAGACACTTTCAAACTGCAATTCTTTATTTTGTCATTCATTCATTCTTATTCATTTCTATTACAAATATTCAGATTGGGTTCAAAATATACACATGTCTTATATTTTTTAGATCTGTCTCAGAGTCCAGGGCTGTGAGGGTGAAGACAGAAGAGTCCTCAGCACATGAACAAAGAGAGACTGAGGGAGAGGACACGCAGGGACAGGACACCAGAACACATGTCCACTCAGAGACTGAGGGAGACACAGAGCACTCTTCTGACACTGATGAAGACTGGACAGCTCCACTCAGCAGTTCGACCTGTGAGAAAACATTTAACCAAAAGGCCAATATAGATAAACATGAAAAGATACACGCAAAGAAACCATTCAGCTGTTCAACGTGTGTAAGGTCATTTTCCTTTAAGAGTAGTCTTGTTAGACATGAGAAAATGCACACAGGGGAAAGACCTTACAGCTGTTCAGTGTGTGAGAAGACATTTTCTGTTCAGAGTAATCTTTTTAGACATGAGAGAACGCACACAGAGGAAAGACCTTACAGTTGTTCAGTGTGTGAGAAGACATTTTCTGTTCAGAGTAGTCTTGTTACACATGAGAGAACGCACACAGGGGAAAGACCTTACAGCTGTTCAGTGTGTGAGAAGACATTTTCTGTTCAGAGTAGTCTTGTTACACATGAGAGAACGCACACAGGGGAAAGACCTTACAGCTGTTCAGTGTGTGAGAAGACATTTTCTGTTCAGAGTAGTCTTGTTACACATGAGAGAACGCACACAGGGGAAAGACCTTACAGCTGTACAGTGTGTGAGAAGACATTTTCTGTTCAGAGTAGTCTTGTTACACATGAGAGAACGCACACAGGGGAAAGACCTTACAGCTGTTCAACATGTGAGAAGACATTTTCTCTCAAGAGTCATCTTGTTAGACATAAGAAAACACACACAGGGGAAAGACCTTACTGCTGTTCAGTGTGTGAGAAGACATTTTCTGTTAAGAGTCATCTTGTTAGACATAAGAAAACACACACAGGGGAAAGACCTTACACCTGTTCAACATGTGAGAAGACATTTTCTCATAAGAGTAATCTTGTTACACATGAGAGAACGCACACAGGGGAAAGACCATACAGCTGTACAGTGTGTGAGAAGACATTTTCTGTTCAGAGTAGTCTTGTTACACATGAGAGAATACACACAGGGGAAAGACCTTACAGCTGTACAGTGTGTGAGACGACATTTTCTGTTCAGAGTAGTCTTGTTAGACATGAGAGAATGCACACAAGGGAAAGACCTTACAGCTGTTCAGTGTGTGAGAAGACATTTTCTGAAAAGAGTCATCTTGTTACACATGAGAGAAAACACACAGGGGAAAGACCTTACAGCTGTTCAGTGTGTGAGAAGACATTTTCTGTTCAGAGTAATTTTGTTAAGCATGTGAAGACACACAGGTGAGAGACTTTACAGCTGTTCCATCTGTAATAAAGAGTTTACACGTCGATAACATTTGAATATTCACATGAGAACTCACAAAACACCGTGACTGAGGGATTATTGATTGTGTTCATGAAATTCTCTTGTTCTAAATAGTTCTAACCCGATATCGCAACAGTTCAGAGCAGTGTTAGCCTCTTTCGGACTAGCTGTGTTTACAAAACAGCTGAGTTCACGCATGCGCACTGTCCTCTCTGATGATGTCATCAAATGAAACTATAGCTGGATATCGGGTTTCAGGCCGTTTTGGAATCCACTCAAAGTCTACCCTGGCACAGCGATCTTCTGTGATTTGAAAAGTGCTAAAGTTTGTGTTATTTGGACACCGCAAAGTAATGCCCCGAGCATATGATACGAGCACCATGTTAACGGATACGGGATCATTAGTAGAACATAACGGCTCAACATAAGTTCTGCGATACTGCTCCAATTGATAGCAAACTGCTATGGGTGAGTAAAACTACTTGTTTTATTGCCGAAAGAAGGCTCAGATTGTAAAAAAAACGTTAATTTTCCTTTAAGGTAAATTAAGGTGTTGTTATTATAAATTGTGACCAAAACAGTCAAAGCTCTGACCTGGTAGGATTCCTTGTCGTAGCTGAGTTTGCTCAGAGACGTGTGGTAGATGTACGGCATGTCCGACCTCCTGCTCAGGAACACCACAGTGCTGGCCGAGTCCATCAGGGAGCGCCAGTACACCTCAATCTTACTCTTCTCCTGAAACGGTTTAAAAATCTGTTATACAGGGGTCCCTCACTATAACGCGCTTCACCTTTTGTGCGTCCTGATTGGCTAAGGGACTCTAGACCTTTGCCGATTTGTCCATCATTCTCCTCCGTGTCTCCTGTACAGTACAGAATGCGCTCAAATTTATTTAAATGTTCGATCGCAGTGTGACTCTGAAGTGCTGTATGTTTGCAAGTTTTCTCCCCGACAAAACCCACAACCTCTGAGCGTCACTCGAGGCTCTGTCAGAGGTGACTGTTACTAGACCAGGACTGAACCAGGACTGAACCAGGACTGAACCAGGACTAAACCTGGACTGAACCTGGACTGAACCTGGACTGAACCTGGACTGGACCAGGACTAAACCTGGACTGAACCTGGACTGAACCTGAACTGAACCTGGACTGAACCAGGACTGAACCAAGACTAAACCAAGACAAAACCAGGACTAAACCAGGTCTAAACCAAGATTAACCAGGTCTAAACCAGGACTAAACCAGGTCTAAACCAAGACAAAACCAGGACTAAATCAGGACTAAACCAAGTCTAAACCAGATCTAAACCAGATCTAAAACAGGACTAAACCAAGACTAAACCAGGTCTAAACCAGGACTAAACCAAGTCTAAACCAGGTCTAAACCAGAACTAAACCAGGACTCAACCAGAACTAAACCAGGTCTAAAAAAGGTTTAAACCAGATCTAAACCAGGACTAAACCAAGACTAAACCAGGTCTAAACAAGGACTAAACCGGGACTAAACCAGGTCTAAACCAGGTCTAAACCAGGTCTAAACCAGGTCTAAACCAGGACTAAACCAGGTCTAAACCAAGTCTAAACCAAGTCTAAACCAGGACTAAACCAAGATTAGCACTCCTGGTCTAGAACCTGTGTGACCTGTATTTCTCCTTCTGACTCTTGTGTTTGTTCACAGGTCACATTCACTCGGACAAACCAGCACTCCATCCTGATGCTTCCTGGTTTTTCACACTTTCATATTAAGTTCCAACTTTCTCCTTCTTAAATCTTATCAATATTACATGATTGCGTGGCAGAGTGGTTAGCAGTGCTCGTGGCTCATATCTAGAATGTGTTTGTGTTCTCCAGACCAGGATCCTGACAGGTTTAACCCAGAGACACTGAAGGATGGGTCAAATGCAGAGGGCACATTTCTTTCCTTGGACTTTTCCTGGAGCGGTTGTTTAAAGGGCTCGTTCATTTTAAACCTAAACCTGGGTACACGGCGGGGCGTCTTCTTCATGATCTCTGCTCTTTTGCTTTGGGGCTGATATGAAATGTGGAAGAGGTTTGGAAAGATTGCAGCAAATTTCTTCCACTTTGGCCCAGAACAGCTTAAACACCGACTGTGGAAGATCTCATAACTCGAACATGAAGAACATAAAACAAGTTCACGCAAATATTTGAAATGACACAATTAAAGGCGCCGTAGCTGATTTTTACTGTCTTAAAGAAATAACATTAACAAAAATTAACATTTTTACCATCTGAACCTTATTTCGATGATAAAACAATGTCATTTATTCACCCAGAGTACTTTGGTGTCATTTGGAGCATTTCGGGAGATTTTGTAGTTTAGCGATATCCGTTTAACGTGAGCGCTCGGGGCACGGGGTTGCACTCACCAAATGACACAAACTTTAGCACTTTTCAGATGACAAATGCTCAATGTTCGCCGGGACCAGGCGAGGGGCCCCAGATCTGCTCCAGCAACTGCACGGAGGGCGCCACCGCATCCAGACTGAACGACACATAACCAGAGATTTAAAGGGTCCGTCACCTGCTTGTTTCCATGGATACATCACTGGAATGTTCCACAGTGTGACATTAAAAAGTTCTACTTTACATTTATTCAATTACAGGTGGTTTTATAGCCCAAAAATGCAGAAAAACAGACATTCTGACTGTGAGCGGGGTTGCCTCTCCACAGATCTGACCTGTAACATGGTCTGGTTTGGTCTCCGTGAAGATAGGAAGGTTTAATGCCATATTGTGAAACATTCCAGACAAAGCAATAACATCTCCACACACAGAGAAAAGTGTTTGACGGACCCTCCGCCAGAAAAGTTACACAATGCAGCTTTAAAACAGATTTAGTGACAACAGC
This sequence comes from Paratrypauchen microcephalus, assembly GCA_036785185.1. NCBI lineage: Eukaryota > Metazoa > Chordata > Actinopteri > Gobiiformes > Gobiidae > Paratrypauchen > Paratrypauchen microcephalus. The sequence continues at coordinate 1,282,910 of JAVJIX010000223.1, read as the reverse complement.
GAACATGGAAATAAAATAATCCCTCCATAAACCATCGGTGTTTGAGAAGCGAAAAACTTTGTGAAACGTCTCATATTTATCTGAAACTTTGCGGCAGATCGTGGTCAAGTGTTAAAGGTGTTTTGAGTTTTTGTGGAACCTGAGAGTCTAAACTCAGGGCTGAACTAAAACCTGTGTCTCCCTTTTTCTACGTCACGAAGTGAGTTCTGCCGTCTGACCTCCAGGGGGCAGGAGAGAGGAGACACTTTGGTGTGGGGGAAATAAAATGACTTTTTCTGCTCTGTTCATATTTAAAGGGACAGTGTGTAGGATTCGTGGCGCATAGGTGGTTACTAGCTATTCCACTTCCTCTTTTGGCTATGGCAGACCTCGAGGGTCACCCGGACGCGACGTAGCGCCGAGATCTCGCGTGCCCGCGCACGAACCGCGCACCGCTGTATACATAAAGCGCGGTCCCCCGTTCACTTTTTTTTTTTCTTTTCGCATGAAAACACACAATCCCGATCATGATTCATGACAATCTACACATCAAATGAAACCTTACAGTCTCCTCTTTTTGACTATGCAATTCATTTCCCTGCAAAACAATCACTCCCCGAGCACATGGGGCTTTTATACAGAAAAGCACAAAACTTAGCTTACTTAGCTTACCTTTGAAGGCTTTGCACAGGTCAAACTCTGTATTTCATCATAAACTTGGTCTCAATCTGTCCATAAGGATCCAGCGAATAAAATCCAGTAAAACAATTTAGTCCAAAATACGTGTTGTATCCATTACGATGTGTGATCCGACAGCATGCTTCTTTACACAGGCTCCCCCCTTCCCCCCTCCCCTTCCCCTTCTCTCCTTCTGTCCTTCACTCCCAAACGCAGCGCGGCTAAGCAGCTGTTAGCAGGAGCCGAGGCGAAGGATGAGCCCAAATGTCCTTCTGTGGCTCTCGTATTCAAAATGGCTGCCTCTATATGGGGAAGATCCCCCTTTTATGTGACTATATCTAAGTCCAAAAGAATACTTTGATTTCATGATGGAAGTGAAAAGGCTAGGAAAACAATGTATTTTTGAATGGGTATCTTCAATTTCAGTAATTAACAGGTAAAAATCTTACACACTGTCCCTTTAATGAAATGATTGCAGTGACTTGTAATAAAGGTCAAATAAGAATGTGTTTAAAATGTGTCTGTGTTTATTTATTTTATTTATTTTGTTAGCCAACTCTTTCCAGAGGTGGTTAAAAAAAGTTTAAAAAAAAATATTTCCTGATTAAAAATATTGGCCACTTTCTGAACATAACTGTGGATATTAAATCTACAATAATTACTGCAATCTTTTTTTAATTAATATTTTTTCCACAAATTAAACAATTGGCAGCATATTTGACAGAATTTTTCTTTTTAAATCAACAAATAAATAGGCTGATTTAATGTGTATATGTTGCCTATCCTATTAAATGTCATTCTTTTAAATCTGAAACGGCAACAAGAACAAATCCTCACGACGGTCTCCATTTTATGACACTGAGTGGTAGATGTGCCTTTGACAGGTTAAAACACAGGTTAAATAATTATATTCAAGATTTTTCAAAAAAAAATATATATTTTTTTTTCCAATGTGATGATATTTTTAGGTTTAACATTTTAGTTCTTGGTTGAAATGATGAATTCCACAACTGTACAACGGTAATGCACATAGAAATTATTATTCTACGAACAAAATACAAGAAAACACTTTAATTGGGTTGAAATTATAGTATCAGGGGGGGGAATCGTTTGCCTGCCGGAGGTCCAGCAGATTTTCAAAATTTGGTCAACGAGCAAAGAGACAGCGAAGTGAACCAATCAGAGAAGGGCGGACGTGACGTCAGCAGAGCTACAATGCTCAGTGAGGAAGTAAACAAACATGGCTAGCGCTACAGAGATCGCTGTAAATCACTAATGTCGTTGATAAAACGTACGTGGTGTAATTGGAAACTCCATGTTGATTTTCGAACAGGGTTATAAGTCACGAAGCTCACCTTTTTTGCAACGACTTGCGAATTTGGGTGTTTGCATTAAGACCCGAGTTAAATAGATCTATTAGAATGTGTAGGACTTGTGTAAACCTTGTCGGGCGCTTGGAACGGGACCTACCCATTTTTCGCAAATAGCAACAAGACGAGGAAACTCTCAATACTGAACCAACAACAGACAACACCTGGAGCTGGTGAGAAACGAGAACGCTCAACTCCTTCTAAAACTCCTAGAGCACTGAAGAAGATTCGGCGTAGCCCTCCCCCCACTCAGTCTGCAACAAGACGAAGCATCACACAGGTAAGCGTGCTGTTGCTATACGCTTTACTGAGTGTGTAGGCTATATCCAAGTAAACATTAGAGGCATGGAAGAACCCGATTTAAGTAGGATATATATAACACAGCAGGATATTTACTTAGACTTACTTAGACTTAGACAAACTTTATTGATCCACAAGGGAAATTGTTTTGGGTACGGTAGCTCACTCATTCAAGATTCAAGATTCTTTATTGTCATTATGCAAGCATAACGAAATTTTGATGGACTCCCGGCTACAGAAGTATAAAAATACAACACAACAAGCATAAAGATAAAAAACTATCATAAATTTAAAAAAAAAAAAAAAAAAGCATTATAAATACAGTACCAGTAGTGTAAAGTGTCTGCAGTGTAAAGTGGGTGTGCACTTAGTGCACTTAGTGCCAGTCAATTTGGTAAACCTAATGTCCATCTTATGCCCTGTGTCTGTGAGATGATGGGGGGGGCAGTTCTGTGGGTGTGCTCGAGGGGGATGGGATGCAGTGGGGTGATGGCCTTCACAGCTCTGGGGAAAAAACTGTCTGAGCCGTGAAGTGGTTGCTTTAATAGTCCTGTACCGCTTCTCTGATGGGAGAGGTACAAACTGTCCATTGCCGGGGTGGGTGGGGTCAGTCGCTATGCGTCTGGCCTTCCGCTGAACCTGGGAGCTGTAGACCGAGTCCAGGTCTGGCAGACAACAGCCCACTATCCCCTGTGCAGTCCTCACCACCTGGGCTAAGACCTTTTTGTTCTTTGCGGTGCAGCTGCCATACCACACCGTCATACTGAGAGACAGGATGCTCTCGGTAGTGGCTCTGTAAAAGTTCAGCAGAAGTTGGGAGGAGAGTCCAGAGCGCTTCAGCTTCCTGAGGACGAAGAGACGCTGTTGGGCCTTCTTCACCAGGTGTGAAGTGTTAACAATCCACAAGAAGTCAGAGGAGATGTGAATGCCCAGGAACTTTATGCTGTCGACACGCTCCACTGCCTCCCCCTGTATGCAGAGAGGAGCGTGTTCAGTCCTCCTGAACCTTCTGTAGTCCACTGTCACCTCCCGTGTCTTGCTGGTGTTCAATATGAGGTTGTTCCTTGAACACCACTGTGTAAGGCTCTGGATCTCCTCTCTGTAGTGGGTCTCATTGTCGTTGGATATGAGACCCACCACGGTGATGTCGTCTGCAAACTTCACAACCATGTTTGTGGGGTGGATGGCAGAGCAGTCGTGCGTGAAGAGGGTGAAGAGTGCAGGGCTGAGCACACAGCCCTGCGGTGTTCCCGTGTTGAGTATCAGTGGTGCAGATGTGAGCTCCCCCATCCTCACCACCTGGGGCCTGTTGGTGAGAAAGTCACTGATCCAGGAGCAGAGTGATGCTGACAGACCTAGGCTGTGGAGCTTCAGGGCCAGCACGTCTGGGAGGACGGTGTTAAATGCCGAGCTGAAGTCCACAAACCGCATCCTGACATAGGTGTTAGGACGCTGCAGGTGAGTCAGGGCCGTGTGGAGTGTTAGCGAGACCGATGCGGTCTCGCTAACACTCCGCTCCGTGGAGCGGTTCTCCCTGTAGGCGAACTGTAGGCTGTCCAGGCCCGCAGGGATGACGTCCTTGATGTGTCTCAGGAGGATCCGCTCGAAACACTTCATGATCACTGGGGTCAGTGCGACCGGGCGGTAGTCATTGAGGCAGGTGATTGTTGTTTTTTTAGGCACAGGCACGATGATGGAGGACTTCAGGCAGGCCGGGACCACAGAGAGCTGTAGGGACAGATTGAAGATGTCCAGGAAAACACCTGCCAGCTGGTCCGCACACGATTTCAGAGTCCGCCCTGACACCATATCGGGACCTGCAGCCTTGTTTATGTTGATCCTCCTCAGAGAGGAGGTCACCTGGTGCAGCTGCAGGCTGAGGGGCTGCTGCTGCTCTGGCTGAGGGAGATGTACGGTCCCTCTGCTGTTTGGAGAGTCAAAGCACGCAAAAAAGCTGTTTAGGGTGGGATCGTGGGATCGAGTGGGATCGTGGCTGACCTGCTGATCACCACATCTGTAGTCTGTGATGGTCCTGATGCCAAATATAATGTACAATATAAAACAGAGGGTAAAAGAACAAAAAGAAAAAATAGATGGAATAGCAACCAAAGAGCAATAGACCTGTCAGATGAGACGCAATTGTATACATAAGACATTATTATTTATTTATTTTATATTTATTTTATATTGTTTAGACATTTGAAGTTTGAGCATGGATTATATCCCGGAAGGTCTCTGCGCTTGAACTGTGGAACTGTGGTTGTTCATTTGTTTTTTGTACATATTCGAGCACATAAAGTCTGTCTTGGTCCAGATCCCGTCAACAGTTTTGAATTTGAGCCTGTAGCTGGACCTTCCACACCAGTGAATGTGATTTCAAAAATTCCAAAGATTACAGTTTGGTCCGATCTCCGAAGACCTGGTCAGCAGTATAGAGGGTGGAGAGGTGCTGAATGAAGCTTTTGATGTGCCGTCAGTTTCCACCACTTCCTGGGTCAAACTATGGCACAGAGTATCAAGTTGGGATGTATGTGGTCACTAGAATTGAAAATGAGATGCTTTTGTTGGATTGACAGTATAATTGTTTTTTCTTTGATCATTTAAGTGCATTTGGTATTGAGGAGAAAAATGAGATTTTCACAGTGATTTGTGTAAATGACCTGGTATATTACAGACTTGTGATAGGCAATTTTCATATTCCACCGATGACCAAGTGTACCTTGTTCCATACTGTAATTATATGTGAATCCAGGCAGACTGTTAATTTTTAATAATTTGTGGTGTGGTGACCGTTTAATAAGACTTATTTTTCGGAAGAAGTGTTTGCCTTGTGTATTTTTTGTGATAGGTTTGGCGGGTTGTTGTGGTGGTTAAGGGTGGGTGGGTTTATTAGTAGTCAAATTTGACATTATATTGGTCTGAATGCATTGGCATTCAGTGTAGCATTTTCAAACGCAGTCAGTGTAACATTTTAAGAAAAATTACACTAGTGTAGAGTACTATTGACACTATACATGTGTTGGCCCAGGCATGGGCAAACTACGGCCCGGGGGCCATATGCGGCCCGTTAAGCCTTTTAATCCGGCCCGCCGAACTTGAAGAAATTATATAAATAAACCTTTTTAATGTTTTAATTTCCCTGCAATTCTGGTGTTTTCCAACAACTGGCGCACTAGATACATTGACCTTTGTTGAGGCGTATTAAGATAAGATAATCCTTTATTTGTCCCACAATGGGGAAATTGCGGTGTCACAACGCAAGTTTCAGAAACAGTAGGAAAATATGAGCATGTATCAAAATTAAGATAAATAATAATAATAAGTATGTACAATCAACTAAAAAAACACAACACTGTAAGGTTAAAAGGCACAGGAACGCTGCACAATAAATGTCTTTGATTCTGAGCAGTGAACAGACAGCAGTTAAAGTGACTCCAGTTCAGTAATATATAATATCACTACAATAAAGTGACTCAGATGATTGTGTACAGTGCAGTGATGGGCAGTGGTAGTTAAATAAATAAGTAGCAGGTAAAGTGACTTTAAATAATATTGCACATTGTAATTCATTTGAGGACAGTGAGGTTCAGATCTTAGCCAGGGAAAAGAACTGGTTTGAGAGGGGAGTTAAAGAGGCCATTTTTGTCAAAAAAGAGAATCCGTCGTTAAACAGAAATGGGGGAGTTGGACACAACTTGTCTCCCATCTATAATTCGATTCTCAAACAAAGAATCATTAGGACAGACAAGCCATTGCAGAGGGGTGGAGAGGGTCGTTGTCTTGAATAGGGAATTGGACGCCAGAGAAATTTGAAATACAAAGAGACAGATTAGTTTATAGCTATTTCAATGTAGTGAGCGCCGCCTAGGGCTGATAGATATGCTAATACAAGATGCCAGAGGAATTCGTAAAACAAAAGAGAGTAGCGGGGATAGGTCAAGAGCTTTGTTCAGGGAAGCTAGCTCCTCCCTTGCAGCTAGATATAAACAGGGTCGAACCAGCATGAGGGCCAGAGCTGACGAAGCCTCTCGGATGAGCGGCGAAACATTTTCAACCAAACAAACTTTGTCCAGTTGACAAATTGAACTTCTCCTTCGATCACATTGTAATTATTACTCCACGTTTGTGCTTTACTCTTTGACCCCTCAGCCCTCCTGTAAAGATGAGCAGAGCTAAGAAAAGAAGTGTTTAATAAGGAGTGAACAAGTAAATATTTTTTCACCGAGTATTTATCAGCTGCTGTATGCCAAGAGACTGTAGCGGTTTTTAAAGAAGACAAAACAGTCAACGAAAGAACAAAAGAACCTGAAGGAGAACAGAACTTTCAGTGCTTTAAAATAGTAACTGTAAGTAATTTTTTTTTAAATGCTGTATTTTATTAAATTTTCCGTGTTTTAAGAGTCATTTCAATAAACGGCTAAATACCGTGGAACTTGAAAGATGGACATTTTTTCTACATATCCCATGTTATTTTAGTGTTTTTACCAAAACACTAAATCCAGCTGCTCCTGGTCCGGCCCTTCTATTAAATTTTAGAACCCTTTGTGGCCCACGAGTCAAAAACTTTGCCCACCCCTGTGTTAGCCAGTGAGTGCGTGCACATGGTAGGATCGGATTAGGATCGGATTGGATTTCTCCCGTTACTCGGCGGGTGGTCTGTCGTCCAATCCGAGTACACATGAAACTCGCGCAATCAGATTCAGGTCAGCGACCTGGCTGGCTCCGCAACGCTATGTGGCGCTGTAGAGCAACTACTTCCGGGTGATGGCTACTCAATATAAAAACACAACACAACTATCTGATGGTATACAAAGATGGCGTTCGAGGAGTTTGACGGAGCAGCATTGGTGTACGTGTTGTGCATTCTGCAGAGTTTGGAAGTTTGTATGAACGAAAAAACAGCATTTTTGGTTTCGTTAATATGACACAAACTGTGTCGTCGGTGTTTGATATTACAAGCAATCGAGGACAATGAAAATTACTTGTTGAGAGCAGAAGCTCTGCTACAGCACAGAAGGCCTAAACGTTCAGTATGGATGAAGGTCAGGGACAGAGGCTTCTGGGATCGAGTGTTCTTACAATTGGAGGTGCAACTTTCGAATGACCCGGAGGACCTTTGATAAGTTGTGTGGGTTGATGTCGGAAGTTATGAAGCCTGAGGACGTGACCGTTTGGGTCATTTAATGTTTACCTCAGCTCTGCTAGGACCACCGTTGGGATTGCCTTTGGGAGTGCTGATGAAGCAAAGTGACTTTCATTTTACATTCAAGTGATTGACACTCTCCCCTCTCACATAGTCTGCCGCCTCAGTTTGTCAATAATATATTTCTCTATTTTCCATCTCGGTTTTCCCCTCCACCCCTCCCGTAATGTATTTCCAAGCAAAAAAAAGACCTCAATGTTTACCATTCCACTGTATTATGTCATATGTGTTTGTGACTACTGTGATTGTATCTGCATTTTCTATTCTGTTTATGTTCTTGTATCGCTGAGGAGAGAGGCGGGACGTTAGCGCCTCTATGTTGGCTGCTTTAAGGTCCATGGACCCGTCCTTTTCAATCTCATCTCGTTGTTTACAAGGTTCTTGTTGTTTACAATGACAATAAAGCTTTCTATTCTATTCTATTCTATTCTATTGTTCGTTCATACGAACTTCCAAACTCTGCAGAATGCACAACACGTACGCCAATGCTGCTCCGTCAAACTCCTCAAATGCTATCTTTGTATACCGTCAGATAGTTAGTTGTGTTGTGTTTTTATATTGAGTAGCCATCACCCGGAAGTAGTTGGACTACAGCGCCACATAGCGTTGCGGAGCTGGCCAGGTCGCTGACCTGAATCCGATTGCGTGAGCTTCATTTGCACTCGGATTGGACGACAGACCACCCGCCGAGTAACGGGAGAAATCCAATCCGATCCTAATCCGATCCTACCATGTGCACGCACTCACTATAGCTGAGTGTAAAAACACTAACACTAGTGTTAGTGTTAAATTAACACTGAAAAAAGTGGACACATATACACACTTTCTTGGTTTAACACGCTTTTTTGTTGTGTAGAAACATTAATAGTGTTTGTAATGAAATCAGATAAATATTCAATAAATAATAATAAACAATAACAATAAATAAAGTGATGGAAATGACTGTTGTGGAAATGACAATGTTTAGCATTTCTTTTCAAATCTCATGACATATTAGCATGCTAATCTCTGTTTTAGAGTTAGCATAAAATATACTTAAAATACACAATAACAAAACACAAAACTTGACCTTGATTTTGTTCTTGTTTCCCTTCCTTCCATGGAGCTAACGCTGCTATCCTGCCATGAGCTCCTGTCACATCACAACTGATGTGGTTCAAGTAGACAAAGGTTTAAAAAAAAGTTCAAAGTACATTTTGTGGTGGAAATGACAGTGATAGCACATGATATTTTTCATTAAAATAAGGAATTTCTGTGCTATTTGTCAATGAAGTTACTGCAGAGAGAGAGGAAGACATTTTTGATTAGATTTTAATATTTCATTTAATTCACATATTTATAATCATGGATCATTATGTTATAATTTGGACATTTTAAATCACAATATTCATCTTAAATAATTTCATAGATGGATATAATTTAATACTTTAATAATCCTTTATTATCCCAAATAAAATTCATTTCAGGCAGCAACAATATATAATAACATCACAAATTAAATTTATATTTCTGCAGGACCATGGAGGAGGAGATGCTCCGCATCAGACACGAGAACCAGAGGCTCCAGCGGCTCTTGGACTCGGTTCTGAGGTCTCTGAGCCAGAGAGTCGTGCTCGACAGAGCCGGTAAGTCTTATGGATCGTATGGATCTGATTTTTAGCCTATGGGCGTTAATGTTAAGTATGAAAAATGCAGATGATGTAGAAAAGTCGTTAGCCATTAACACCATGGTGCTACGCTAACGGCTAACGACTTTTCTTAACGGCTTACAACCTGTGACTCCAAATCACTTCAGATATTCACTCAAACATATTTACAAGTTCATGGACAGAAAAGACACCCCCTCAGCCTGACAGTAGAAGACTACAGACAAGTTCACAGAGTTCATGTCACAAGACTCACTTCAAATCACTTTTGTATGATTAGTGCTTTATAAATAAAGTTTTGATTGATTGATTTTAGGTATATTGTACCATTACTATCAATAGTATGCAATTCTAGTGTGGTAGTAATTATTATTAGTGGTGGTAAGGTAGAAATTATACTACTTGTTAGCAGTATTAGCACATAGCAGTATATAGCAGTCATACTTGAGATGCAGTGATAGTATTACATTTAGGGATAGCTGTAGTGGTGGAGGTGGTAGTAGTAGTATTAGTAGTAGTATTAGTAGTAGTAGTAGTAGTAGTAGTAGTAGTAGTAGTAGTAGTAGTAGTAGTAGTAGTAGTAGTAGTAGTAGTAGTAGTAGTAGTAGTAGTAGTAGTAGTAGTAGTAGTAGTAGTAGTAGTAGTAGTAGTAGTAGTAGTAGTAGTAGTAGTAGTAGGTTGGGTGGAAGGAAATGTGGGACTGTTTCTAATCACTGTAAGGCCCATTGTGTTACTTTTTTGTATGAAAAGCACTTTATAAATAATGATTGATTGATTGATTGATTGATTGATTGAAGACTGCACGTGTATGTGTAAGTGTGTACTCTCTTATCTCCTGCAGCTGTCCAGCTCCCCTCTCTGAGTCCTGGTCTGACTCCACAGATTAAAGAAGAACACGAAATCAAACAGGAGGAAGATGAGCTGCAAGTGTGAGTCTCAGACACTTTCAAACTGCAATTCTTTATTTTGTTATTCATTCATTGTTATTCGTTTCTATTACAAATATTCAGATTGGGTTTGAAATATACAAATGTCATATTTTTCAGGTCTGTCCCAGAGTCCAGGGCTGTGAGGGTGAAGACGGAAGAGTCCTCAGGACATGAACAAAGAGAGACTGAGGGAGAGGACACGCAGGGACAGGACACCAGAACACATGTCCACTCAGAGACTGAGGGAGACACAGAGCATTCTTCTACTTCTCTTACTACTACTACTAGTATGTATTTATTTATTTATTTATTTACCTTTATTTAACCAGGATTAAAAAATCTCTTTTACAAGAGTGTCCTAGCCAAGAGGCAGCATAAGCACAGAGACAAAACAATAACACAAAATGTTCAACTTAGTAAAACCCTCTTGAAAGTAGCTCCAGGCTATCTCGGCATAATCCATGTGCATCATCCTATGCTAGTCAAAATTTTGAAGATCTTGGTAGAAAGCTTGTTCACAAAATTTCTTCGTATTCCTTTTGATAACAATGTGTGGTTTTGGTTTTGGCATTTTTGTATTTCTCAAGGTGGCAGTGACACAATGATCACTAATATCATTCATAAAGAAGTAGTTGTTGCGTTCGCTAAATCACGGGTTAAGTCACAGGTTCACTAAGTCATGGGTTAGTAAGTGGGTGGTTCACTTACCTGGGGTTGAAGCTTAGTGGCTGGTTAACTGCCAATCATGTGCGTGGGTGCGGGTGGCGCGGGCTATATGCTGAAGCGAGCACAAAATGTTTGTATGTGTCGTCTCGTCAGGAGAGCTACGCGTTAGCGGTAAGCTATGCTGTTTCCATTTATTGAGCTGTTGTTTAAGTTAATTTGGTGTGCTAGCGATATTTATGGACATGGTTCGTATGCGTGGTTAACTTTCATGCCGGTGTTGTGTTGTGTTGATAAAACATTGTTTCACTGTCAGCTCAGTAGTCTCCATGGCAGCTATATACCATAACAATTGTATGATATTAGCGTTTCATTGTCACAGTTAGTGGATTGGGTGATTTATTTAGACAACATTCATGTATTGATAATGTATATTTGATTTGGGCTAAAAATTTACTTGGCTAATTTACTCTTGTGTGTAAATACAATGTTTAATCAGAATTAGTGCATTTCTGTATTTAGATGCTTATGCTTTGCGTGTATAGAAATGTACTTGGTTAAAGTCTTTAGGTTTAAACACTAATTTATATGAATGCATGCATATATGTATATATATGTATGTATATGTATATATATTCATGTATGCATATGCTTATAATATGCTATGTTTTTATAATTATATTGCTGTTATGTTATGAATATTGCTATCGTGATTGTAGTTTTTTACATCATAGCCTTTTCTGTTCTACAGGTTTATAACCTACTATATATGGAATCAATATCAATCAATAAATAAATACCACGAGTTATAACACCGTGTGCTCTCCTTGACACACCGTTCAGTGGGGAAATCTTAGAACCGAACAGTAGTAGCAGCAGCAGCGGCAGCAGTAGTAGTAGTAGTAGTAGCAGTAGGTTGGGTGTGTGGAAGGAAATGTGGGATTGTTTCTCATCACTATAAGGCGCTTTGTGTTACTTTTTTTTTTTTTGTATGAAAAGCGCTTTATAAATGGTGTTTGATTGATTGATTGATTGAAGACTGCACATGTATGTGTAAGTGTGTACTCTCTTATCTCCTGCAGCTGTCCAGCTCCCCTCTCTGACTCCACAGATTAAAGAAGAACACGATATTAAACAGGAGGAAGATGAACTGCAAGTGTGAGTCTCAGACACTTTAAACTGCAATTCTTTATTTTGTCATTCATTCATTCATTCTTATTCATTTCTATTACAAATATTCAGATTGGGTTTGAAATATACAAATGTCTTACATTTTTCAGGTCTGTCCCAGAGTCCAGGGCTGTGAGGGTGAAGACAGAAGAGTCCTCAGCACATGAACAAAGAGAGACTGAGGGAGAGGACACGCAGGGACAGGACACCAGAACACATGTCCACTCAGAGACTGAGGGAGACACAGAGCACTCTTCTGACACTGATGAAGACTGTAAAGCTCCACTCAGCAGTTTGAAAACATTTAACCTGGGTGAAAGATCCTACAGCTGTTCAACATATGAAAGGTCATTTTCCTTTAAGAATAGTCTTGTTAGACATGAGAGAACACACACAGGGGAAAGACCTTACAGCTGTTCCGTCTGTAATAAAGAGTTTACACGTCGATAACATTTGAATATTCACATGAGAACTCACAAAACACTGTGACTGAGGGATTATTGATTGTGTTCATGAAATTCTCTTGTTCTAAATTCTGTTTTGGAGTTTGCTGCTGACGACTCAAAATAACGCCGTTTGGCCCAGATCCAGTTCTTGTATCTGATTTTGAACCATAACAGAGAAACAACCCTCTGAGAGAGTCACAGGCAGCTGCTTCTACACTTTTACAACACATGGTAAAAGGAGAAATTCAATTTGTCAACTGGACAAAGTGCCTCCACTAAGGGGCGCCATGAGCTCAACAATCCACCCATCCCCTCCCTGTGTGACTGTGGCAGAGTGGTTATCCCGTTTCCTCCTCTGCAGAGAGAGAGAGGGAGACATTTAGATTTTAATATTTAATTTAATTCACATATTTATAATCGTGGATAATTGTGTTATAATTTGGACATTTTAAATCACAATATTAATTTAACTAAATTTAATTTAAATAACTATTTCATAGATAGATATAATTTAATACTTTAATAATCCTTTATTATCCCAAATAAAATTCATTTCAGGCAGCAACAATATATAATAACATCACAAATTAAATATATATTTCTGCAGGACCATGGAGGAGGAGATGCTCCGCCTCAGACACGAGAACCAGAGGCTCCAGTGGGTCTTGGACTCGGTTCTGAGGACTCTGAGCCCAAGAGTCGTGCTCGACAGAGCCGGTAAGTCTTATGGATTGTATGGATCTGCTTTTTAGCCTATGGGCGTTAATGTTAAGTATGAAAAATGTAGATGATGTAGAAAAGTTGTTAGATATTAGCACCATGGCGCTAAGCTAACGGCTAACGACTTTTCATACCGGCTTACAACCTGTGACTCCAAATCACTTCAGATATTCACTCAAACATATTTACAAGTTCATGGACAGAAAAGACACCCCCTCAGCCTGACAGTAGAAGACTACAGACAAGTTCACAGAGTTCATGTCACAAGACTCACTTCAAATCACTTTTGTAGTAGTAGTAGTAGTAGTAGTAGTAGTAGTAGTAGTAGTAGTAGTAGTAGTAGTAGTAGTAGTAGTAGTAGTAGTAGTAGTAGTAGTAGTAGTAGTAGTAGTAGTAGTAGTAGTAGTAGTAGTAGTAGTAGTTATTTATTTACCTTTATTTAACCAGGATTAAAAAAACCTCATTAAGATTAAAAAATCTCTTTTACAAGAGCAGGGCTCTCAAGTCTCACGCATTGAGAGTGTGACACACGCAATTCGACGTGTTCACACGCCACACATGGCATTTCTCACGCTGATTTCTTTTTTATTTTTTATTTTTTTATTTTTTTTTGTGCCCAGAAAATCGGTCTGTGTGGCTTAGTTTATGCAGGCTCCGCGCGTTTTCAGCGAAAAAAACTCCCCCTGCTCCGGGCGCACGGTCCGAGTGAGGCCGGAGCAGACGCGCCGTCCCCCGGGCACGTCCTGAGCCTCAGTCCCGGTGTCTCCGTTTGTGCGTAACGTGTCCCCCTCCGACGGCTTACACACGGAATACACGCGGCCCAGAGCCGAACTGCCCATGGTGAGCCGCGGGCCCGGTGCATTAACCAGATTCTTACATGAATCCGTTAAAAATGTCCCGCTTCCCCCCGCCCCGGTCCCTCCTCCCCGCCCCTCTCAGCGCGCACTGACAAAGTGCGGTGATGATAAAACAAACTGAGAACCATCAGGTAATAACTTCATTTATATTACTCTCATTAGTTGAATTTGTAGTTTAAGTTTGCTCTTTAGACAAACATGGCTCTCAACACGTCCTCGGAAATTACAGTCTCACGGACGACCCCGCTCAAAACTTGAGAGCCCTTTTCTTATGGGTGAGTCATATCAGATTATTTCTGCATCTATTTCGGCACTAAACCAGGACTAAACCAGGACTAAACCAGAACTAAACCAGGACTAAACCAGGACTAAACCAGGAATAAACCAGGACTAAACCAGAACTAAACCAGGACTAAACCAGGACTAAACCAAGACTAAACCAAGACTAAACCAAGACTAAACCAGGTCTAAACCAGGACTAAACCAGGACTAAACGAGGACTAAACGAGGACTAAACCAAGACTAAACCAAGACTAAACCAAGACTAAACCAGGACTAAACTAGGACTAAACCAGGACTAAACCAGGACTAGACCAGGACTAAACCAGAACTAAACCAGGACTAAACCAGGACTAAACCAGGACCTAGCCAGGACTAAACCAGAACTAAACCAGGACTAGACCAGGACTAAACCAGGACTAAACCAGGACTAAACCAGGACTAAACCAGGACTAAACCAGAACTAAACCAGAACTAAACCAAGACTAAACCAGGTCTAAACCAGGACTAAACCAGGAATAAACCAGGAATAAACCAGGACTAAACCAAGACTAAACCAGGTCTACACCAGGACTAAACCAGGACTAAACCAGGACTAAACCAGGACTAAACCAGGACTAGACCAGGACTAAACCAGAACTAAACCAGAACTAAACCAGAACTAAACCAGGACTAGACCAGGACTAGACCAGGACTAGACCAGGACTAAACCAGAACTAAACCAGAACTAAACCAGGACTAGACCAGGACTAGACCAGGACTAGACCAGGACTAAACCAGAACTAAACCAGGACTAGACCAGGACTAGACCAGGACTAAACCAGGACTAGACCAGGACTAAACCAGGTCTAAACCAAGACTAAACCAGGTCTAAACCAGGACTAAACCAGGTCTACACCAGGACTAAACCAGGACTAAACCAGGACTAAACCAAGACTAAACCAGGACTAGACCAGGACTAAACCAGAACTAAACCAGAACTAAACCAGGACTAGACCAGGACTAGACCAGGACTAGACCAGGACTAGACCAGAACTAAACCAGAACTAAACCAGGACTAGACCAGGACTAAACCAGGACTAAACCAGGACTAAACCAGAACTAAACCAGGACTAGACCAGGACTAGACCAGGACTAAACCAGGACTAGACCAGGACTAAACCAGGTCTAAACCAAGACTAAACCAGGTCTAAACCAGGACTAAACCAGAACTAAACCAGGACTAGACCAGGACTAGACCAGGACTAAACCAGAACTAAACCGGATCTAAACCGGGTCTAAACCAGCACTAAACCAGGACTAAACCAGGTCTAAACTAGGACTAAACCAGGTCTAAACCAGGACTAAGCCAAGACTAAACCAGATCTAAACCGGGACTAAACCGGGACTAAACCAGGACTAAACCAGGACTTAACCAAAACTAAACCAGGTCAAAACCAAGACTAAGCCAGGACTAAACCAGGTCTAAACCAGGACTAAGCCAAGACTAAACTAGATCTAAACCGGGTCTAAACCAGCACTAAACCAGGTCTAAACTAGGACTAAACCAGGTCTAAACCAGGACTAAGCCAAGACTAAACCAGATCTAAACCGGGTCTAAACCAGGACTAAACCGGGACTAAACCAAAACTAAATCAGGTCTAAACCAAGACTAAACCAAGACTGTGTGTGATAACATATTATCCTGTGCATTATTGAATGATAATATGGACTTTTAGTTATAAAAGCATTTCCATATTAACAAAGTACCTTCTAATTCTGCCCTGCCCTTCCACCATCCCCCCTGGTTTCATTTTATAACTCGACTACTGCTCGCACCCCCCCCCCCCCAGTTCAGTTAAAAGTGACTTGAAAGAGTCCAACGACACCAGACCTTTCAGTTTAAATTCCCTCTGGAGTTCATTCCAGGAATGAGCTGCAGCAAAACGAAAAGCCTTTTTACCAAGTTGTGTGCGAGCTCTGGACACAGAGAGCAGGAGCAGCTCCTGAGAGCGGAGACTGTAAGTGCTGCTGCTCCTCACCTCTATGAGCTGCTGGAGATAGGACGGCACCAACCCAACAAGACATTTTTAGGTAAAAAGATACCAATGCTTCAATCTATGATTTGTCAAGCAAGGCCAGCCCACACGGGCGTACAAGACACAATGATGGGTCAGGGACCTCATGTTTGTAATGAAACGTAGTGCACCATGATACACAGTGTCAAGAGCATGTAGACAATCAACAGAGGCATTCATATAAATTACAAGTAACATTAACACATTTTTTACGAGCCTCAAATGACAAACAAGACTTAATTCTAAAATAGAAGCGTAACTTCAATTTCAGTCTGTGAATCGATTTTTGAATATGTGGCTTAAAGGAGGATTAACGTTTTTTACAATCTGAGCCTTATTTCGGTAATAAAACAAGTTGTTTTACTCACCCATAGCACTTTGGTGTGCTATGCTAAAGTGCTAAAGTTTGTGTTATTTGGAGACCGCAAACATATGCCCCGAGTACTCACGTTATGGATATCGCAAATCTAAAACATTTCCGGAAGTGTTCCATATGACACCAAAGTGCTATGGGTGAGTAAAACAACTTGTTTTATTACCGAAATAAGGCTCAGATTGTAAAAAAAAAAAAAAAAAAAAAAAAGGTTAATTCTCCTTTAAAGGAAAAGCAGTCATCGATCAAAATTCCAAGATATTTATATTCTCACACTTTTTCATTTGGTTTGCCTTCATTTGTGGTGAGTTGGGGGAGATGTTGAGGTGTTGTTTTGGATTTGGAAAACAACATGTATTTAGTTTTATGTGAGTTTAAAACAAGCTTGAGATGATAAAAGGTTTTTTGTAATTGATCAAAGGCTCCTTGGAGTTTGAACAGTGCGAGCTCTGCTGAGGGGGCTGAAGTGTATAGAATGGTGTCATCGGCATAAAGGTGTAGATTTCCATTTGTGATTTTATTGTCAAGATTGTTTATGTAAATAACAAAAAGAAGAGGCCTGAGAATAGAGCCCTGCGGGACTCCTGTGGACACTCTTTGCAGACTGGATCTATGATTCTGAACCTTGACACACTGAGTCCTGTCAGACAGATAGTTTGAAAACCAACCGTGTGATGTGAAAGCCCAATGCTGTGCAGTTTTTGTTCAAGCAAAGTATGATCTACAGTATCGAAGGCTTTGGAGAGATCAACAAAAAGAGCTGCACAATGTTGTTTTTCGTCCATGGATTGCAAGATGTCATTAATTACTTTGATAGCTGCCGTTGTTGTACTGTGCTCCAAGCTGTCCTTACGTTTCCTTTTTTCCTCTTTTTACTTGTATATAGTCGTTTTTCCTGCTTTTTCTTTAGAGTAGGTGAAACAGGGCGCAGTCACGCACCTGGGAAGCCTACTCTCACTACAGCTATATTGTTAGCAGTAGTGTTTTTTTACACTTTATGAATCTGAGCCAGGAGTTACGCCGGGAATCACTTTCAGCCACGCACAGGATTAAATACACACGAGACAAGCTCCTGGAGCTACGGGGCCCTTCTCTATTCCACGCAAGGAAACCAGAGGTCCCAGAGGAGATACGGAGAAAGAGAAGAGGCTGCAGGGGAGGACGCAAGAACCGGAGACCGTATTCACCGAACGGACTACCGACGGTGATAACGGGGAATCTGCGTTCTCTAAACAACAAAGCGGAGGAGCTTGTTGCGCTGGCCCGACATCAGAGACTATACCGGGACTGCAGTTTGATGTGCTTCTCTGAAACATGGCTGAATGGGAATGTACCGGACAATGTAATCTCGCTGGACGGATTTACTATGAGGCGCGCGGACCGGACCGTAACGGGGAGCGGGAAAACACGAGGAGGACTTATCTTCTTCATTAACGAACGCTGGTGCCATCCCGGGAATGTACACGTGAAACACCAGCTGTGCTCCCGGGACATTGAACTGCTCGCTGTGGGTATGCAGCCGTACTATCTGCCCAGAGAAATTGCATACATTATTGTGTTCTGTGTGTATAGTTCTCCATCCGCGGATGGTGCGGCAGCATGCGAACAGCTCCACAGCGTCGTTAATGACTTGATGATTTGTCACCCACGCGCCTTATTTCTGATCACTGGGGACTTTAATCATACATCACTCTCCACTACTCTTCCCACTTTCACTCAATACGTCACTTTCCCCACGAGAGACAATAAGACTCTGGACTTGATTTACGCCAATATCAAAGACGCCTACACCTCCGTCCCCCTCCCCCCGCTCGGACACTCAGATAACTGTCTGGTTTACCTGCTCCTGCAATACACACCCAGCGTGCGAAGAGGACCTGTGCAGAAGCGGTCTGTGAAGCTTTGGACTCAGGAGGCCTGTGAGAGTCTGAGAGACTGTTTCCAGAACACTGACTGGGACATTTTCACTGACTCTTATGGAAACGACATCAACGGCCTGACCCACTGCATCACAGACTACATCAACTTCTGCGTGGAGAACACTGTGCCAACCAGGAGGGTACGGTGTTTCCCCAACAACCACCCCTGGGTCACCCCTGAGCTTAAAGCCCTCCTGAACCAGAAGAAAAGGGCTTTCAACTCAGGGGACAGAGAGGAGCAGAAAAGGGTCCAGAGAGAGCTTCAGTGGAGGATCCGACGGGCCAAGAAGGACTATGGGAGGAGGAGGGAGCTGGCCCAAAACAACGCACGGGGCGTGTGGAGAGGACTGAGGAGCATGTCTGGTTTTGGACAGAGTGGCAGAGGGACAGCTGATGGCGATCAGCGCTGGGCGGACGAATTAAACTGTTACTTTAACAGGTTTAATGCGCCCCCCACCCCCTCTGCCCCTCTGCCGACTCCCCCCTCCTCCTCTTCACACCTTCCTGGGCCAGTAGCCATACCCCCCTTCCCCCTCACATGGACTCAACCCAGCACCAGCCCCCCTCCACCCCCCACCACCACCACCCCCCGCAGTCCACCCCAGTCCCCCCCCCTCTCCCCCCTCTCCATCACACCGGACGAGGTGAGGAGGGAGCTTAGGCGACTCAGGCAGAGGAAAGCCGCAGGACCCGATGGTATCTGCCCCAGGCTGCTGAGAACCTGTGCAGACCAGCCCTGTGAGGTTCTCTGCTACATGTTCAATCTGAGCCTCAGCCTGGAGAAGGTCCCCGTCCTGTGGAAGACCTCCTGCGTGGTCCCGGTTCCCAAAACAACAAACGCCAGGGAACCGGCCCACTACAGACCAGTCGCCTTGACCTCCCACCTCATGAAGACCATGGAGAGGGTGATCCTCAGCCACCTCCGCTCTGTGGTGAGCCCCACCCTGGACCCGCTGCAGTTTGCCTACAAGTCAAACGTAGGAGTAGAGGACGCCGTCATCTACTTTCTGCAGCGGGCGCTCACCCACCTTGAGACCGCCGGGAGTGCTGTGAGAGTCATGTTCTTTGACTTCTCCAGCGCCTTCAATACCATCAGGCCGGCGCTGGAAGCTGGAGGACGCGGGAGTGGATGGACATCTCGCTGCCTGGACCATCGACTACCTCACTGACCGTCCACAGTACGTGCGGCTGCGCGGCTGTGAGTCAGAGGTGGTAGTCTGCAGCACGGGGGCCCCCCAGGGTACTGTCCTCTCACCCTTCCTCTTCACCATATACACCTCGGACTTCACATACAACACGGACAGCTGCCATCTCCAGAAGTTCTCCGACGACTCGGCCATTGTGGGCTGTGTGTCTGACGGGAACGAGCTGGAGTACCGCTCGGTCATCAGTGACTTTGTAGACTGGTGTGGGCGCAACCACCTGTGCCTTAACACCAGTAAGACAAAGGAGCTGGTGATCGACTTCAGGAGGAGACCACTACCTCACTCACCGGTGAACATCCAGGGGCAGGACATAGAGACTGTGGACAGTTTCAAGTACCTGGGTGTTCACCTCAACAATAAACTGGACTGGTCCCACAACACCGACGCCCTGTACAAGAAGGGCCAAAGTCGCCTCCACCTCCTGAGGAGACTGAGGTCCTTTGGAGTGAGCAGGCCTCTGCTCAAGACTTTTTATGACTCTGTGGTGGCCTCTGCTCTCCTCTACGCTGTCGTCTGCTGGGCCCCGAGCAGCACAGAACGGGACAGAAAAAGACTGAATAAGCTGGTTAAGAGGGCCAGCTCTGTCCTGGGCTGTCCTCTGGACCGTGTAGAGGAGGTGGCTGAGAGGAGGGTACTGGCCAAATTCATGTCCATTAAGGACGACACCTCTCACCCTCTGCACCGGACTGTAGAGGAGCTGAGCAGCTCCTTTAGCAGCCGACTGAGGCACCCCCAGTGCAAGAAGGAGCGCTACTGCAGATCATTCATCCCCACCGCCATCAGACTGTATAATTCTAACATATAGGCCAAACGTGCAATATCCTCCTTTTCATGTTGATGCTTGTTGTTACTATTATCATTATTACTATTTTCCATTATTATTATTATTATTACGTATTACTATTTGTACTATTTATTACTTACTTTATCCCCTCCCTGCCTGCATGCACTTTTTTTTTCCCCCTCTTGTCCAAATGTCCTGGAGCTACTGTGGCGAGTAAATTTCTCCTGTGTGAGATCAATAAAGACTTATCTTATCTTATCTTATCTTATTTTAATTGCATGTGAATGAGTTTCTAACACCTTAGCTAGGATTGACAATTTGGAAATTGGACGATAATTGTTTAAATTTGTTGGATCTCCACCTTTAAATAAAGGTAACACATAGGCCATGTCTGAGGAATGGTGTTGGTGGTTAGAGACAAATTGAATAGGTGTGTCAAAGGGGGAGCAATGACATCGGCCGCAGTTTTTAAATAATACGGCTCTAGCTCATCAGGGCCTGGTGATTCGGTTTGATTCAGACCCTTTAGGGCCCTTGACACATCCAGAATAGTGAAAGGGCGAAAAGAGAATTTGCGCGTCAGGTGTGGATTCAGTGTTGGCTGAGGAGAGTCATGCAGATGTTTTGTAGAGTCAAATAATGACCCAGAGGCAATAAAATGCTCATTAAAGCATGATAACATCTCCATTTTCTCTGTTATGTACCAGGAGTCTTTTATTATGCTTACAGGCAGCTCCATATCAGAATTAGTTTCATTTAGGGACTCCAAAATTTTGCAGGGTTGTTTAGATTTTCTGTTGTGTTTTTGATGAAATGGTCAGATTTTGCTCTCCGAATAGCAGTGGTGCAAGTATTACGGAGCTTCCTGAAGGCCAACCAATCAGCAGAGTAGTCAGTTTGTCTGGCTTTTGCCCATGCAATATTTCTGTCATGTAACAGTTGGGCCAAGTCTGAGCTATACCACCGACCTTTAACTTTGTACAGTGAACCCTCGCTGTATCGCGGTTCACTCTTCGCGGCCTCGCTGTTTCGCGGATTTTTTTTTCCATTTTTTTTTTTTTTTTTTTTTTCAATTTTTTTTATAGTGTAACTTTTTTTTACAGTATAACATTCTGTCCTGCGCCCTGATTAGCTAAGAGACTAGACCAGGACTAAACCAGGTCTAAAGCAGGTCTAAACCAGGTCTAAAGCAGGTCTAAACCAGGACTAAACCAGGTCTAGACCAGGGATGGTAGGGACAGAGTCTCAGATGTCCTTCACGAGAGCGCCTGGGTGACAGGAGGTGTGGCCTTTGTTTACTTGCACGAGCCATGGAAGAGACTGAGTGCGAGCCGGACAAATGGAAGAGCCAAGAATCAACATGGACGGGCCTGGCGCCTGGCCGCGCGGCGTCCGGGGGAGCCGCAGCGGGGAGAGCCACATTCGAGGGAGCCCGCAGCGGGGGGAGGACACTCGCGCGCACAGAGGAGACAGTGGCTCTTCCCCGTCACGCTGAGAGAACGAACCCGACCCCGTCCTAGAGAACTGTGGAGTATTGGCGACGCATTGATAGCGGTCTGATTTTGGAGCCGGGGTGAAATGCAACCAACTCTTGTGAGCGCAGGTTAGTCTTACCTGGTCTTGTGGTGAGGACTGGTGCTCAGAGGCGTCTGTTAGCGGTTTGGCACTGTTAGCATTGGCTTGAGTCTTGCCCAAAATGATATCCAGGTCGCTTTCCACTCGACTTTCGCACATGGCATGGATATGTGGTACCAAAACAAACACACGTGTCCGCGCGCACGTGTCCGCGTGTCACATGCCCCCCCCACTATTAATATATTTTAATGAAAATCTACAAAAGTTTGAGTGTTTAAACAAGAGAAAAATGTTAATACCAGTCCCAGAAAGGTGTATAATGTGTCTGGTGAAGCGTTTTCAGCCTTAAAACATGTAGAATAATTGTAAAATATAAAATTGTCCTACTTCGCGGATTTCACTTATTGCGGGCTATTTCTGGAACCTAACCCCCGCGATAAACGAGGGTTCACTGTAATGTTTGACTGGAGCATGTTTATCAAGTAATTTAGTAAAACCCTCTTGAAAGTAGCTCCAGGCTATCTCGGCATAATCCATTTGCATCATCCTATGCTAGTCAAAATTTTGAAGATCTTGGTAGAAAGCTTGTTCACAAAATTTCTTCGTATTCCTTTTGATAACAATGTGTAGTTTTGGTTTTGGCATTTTTGTATTTCTCGAGGTGGCAGTGACACAATGATCACTAATACCATTTGCAAAGTAGTAGTTGTTGCGTTTGCTAAATCACGGGTTAAGTCACAGGTTCACTAAGTCACGGGTTAGTAAGTGGGTGGTTCACTTACCTGGGGTTGAAGCTTAGTAGCTGGTTAACTGCCAATCATGTGCGTGGGTGCGGGTGGCGCGGGCTATATGCTGAAGCGAGCACAAAATGTTTGTATGTGTCGTCTCGTCAGGAGAGCTACGCGTTAGCGGTAAGCTACGCTGTTTCCATTTATTGAGCTGTTGTTTAAGTGAATTTGGTGTGCTAGCGATATTTATGGACATGGTTCGTATGCGTGGTTAACTTTCATGCCGGTGTTGTGTTGTGTTGATAAAACATTGTTTCACTGTCGGTCTGATATTTCACTGTCAGCTCAGTAGTCTCCATGGCAGCTATAAACCATAACAATTGTATGATATTAGCGTTTTATTGTCTGGGTTAGTGGATTGGGTGATTTATTTAGACAACATTCATGTATTGGTAATGTATATTTGATTTGGGCTAAAAATGTACTTTTTTTTACTCTTGTGTGTAAATACAATGTTTAATCAGAATTAGTGCATTTCTGTATTTAGATGCTTATGCTTTGCGTGTATAGAAATGTACTTGGTTAAAGTCTTTAGGTTTAAACACTAATTTATATGAATGCATGCATATATGTATATATATGTATGTATATGTATATATATTCATGTATGCATATGCTTATAATATGCTATGTTTTTATAATATTGCTGTTATGTTATGAATATTGCTATAATGATTGTAGTTTTTTACATCATAGCCTTTTCTGTTCTACAGGTTTATAACCTACTATATGTGGAATCAATATAAATCAATAAATAAATACCACGAGTTATAACACTGTGTGCTCTCCTATACACACCGTTCAGTGGGGAAATCTTAAAGAACCGAACAGTAGCAGCAGCAGCAGCAGCAGCAGTAGCAGTAGTAGTAGTAGTAGCAGTAGGTTGGGTGTGTTGAAGGAAATGTGGGATTGTTTCTCATCACTGTAAGGCACTTTGTGTTAGATTTTTTTTGTATGAAAAGCGCTTTATAAATAGTGTTTGATTGATTGATTGATTGAAGACTGCACGTGTAAGTGTGTACTCTCTTATCTCCTGCAGCTGCCCAGCTCCCCTCTCTGAGTCCTGGTCTGATCCCACAGATTAAAGAAGAACACGACATCAAACAGGAGGAAGATGAGCTGCAAGTGTGAGTCTCAGACACTTTCAAACTGCAATTCTTTATTTTGTCATTCATTCATTCTTATTCATTTCTATTACAAATATTCAGATTGGGTTCAAAATATACACATGTCTTATATTTTTCAGATCTGTCTCAGAGTCCAGGGCTGTGAGGGTGAAGACAGAAGAGTCCTCAGCACATGAACAAAGAGAGACTGAGGGAGAGAACACGCAGGGACAGGACACCAGAACACATGTCCACTCAGAGACTGAGGGAGACACAGAGCACTCTTCTGACACTGATGAAGACTGGACAGCTCCACTCAGCAGTTTGACCAGTGAGAAAACATTTAACCAAAAGGCCAATATAGATAAACATGAAAAGATACACGCAAAGAAACCATTCAGCTGTTCAACGTGTGTAAGGTCATTTTCCTTTAAGAGTAGTCTTGTTAGACATGAGAAAATGCACACAGGGGAAAGACCTTACAGCTGTTCAGTGTGTGAGAAGACATTTTCTGTTCAGAGTAATCTTTTTAGACATGAGAGAACGCACACGGAGGAAAGACCTTACAGTTGTTCAGTGTGTGAGAAGACATTTTCTGTTCAGAGTAGTCTTGTTACACATGAGAGAACGCACACAGGGGAAAGACCTTACAGCTGTACAGTGTGTGAGAAAACATTTTCTGTTCAGAGTAGTCTTGTTACACATGAGAGAACGCACACAGGGGAAAGACCTTACAGCTGTACAGTGTGTGAGAAAACATTTTCTGTTCAGAGTAGTCTTGTTAGACATGAGAGAACGCACACAGGGGAAAGACCTTACAGCTGTTCAGTGTGTGAAAAGACATTTTCTGTTCAGAGTAGTCTTGTTACACATGAGAGAACGCACACAGGGGAAAGACCTTACAGCTGTTCAACATGTGAGAAGACATTTTCTGTTAAGAGTGCTCTTGTTAAACATGAGAGAACACACACAGGGGAAAGACCTTACAGCTGTCCAGTGTGTGAGAAGACATTTTCTCTCAAGAGTGATCTTGTTAGACATGAGAAAACACACACAGGGGAAAGACCTTACTGCTGTTCAGTGTGTGAGAAGACATTTTCTGTTAAGAGTCATCTTGTTAGACATAAGAAAACACACACAGGGGAAAGACCTTACACCTGTTCAACATGTGAGAAGACATTTTCTCATAAGAGTAATCTTGTTACACATGAGAGAACGCACACAGGGGAAAGACCTTACAGCTGTACAGTGTGTGAGAAGACATTTTCTGTTCAGAGTAGTCTTGTTACACATGAGAGAATACACACAAGGGAAAGACCTTACAGCTGTACAGTGTGTGAGATGACATTTTCTGTTCAGAGTAGTCTTGTTAGACATGAGAGAATGCACACAAGGGAAAGACCTTACAGCTGTTCAGTGTGTGAGAAGACATTTTCTGAAAAGAGTCATCTTGTTACACATGAGAGAAAACACACAGGGGAAAGACCTTACAGCTGTTCAGTGTGTGAGAAGACATTTTCTGTTCAGAGTAATTTTGTTAAGCATGTGAAGACACATAGGTGAGAGACTTTACAGCTGTTCCATCTGTAATAAAGAGTTTACACGTCAATAACATTTGAATATTCACATGAGAACTCACAAAACACTGTGACTGAGGGATTATTGATTGTGTTCATGAAATTCTCTTGTTCTAAATAGTTCTAAATTGTGTTCTAAATTCTGTTTTGGAGTTTGCTGCTGACGACTCAAAATAAAGACGTTTAGTCCAGATCCAGCTCTTGTATATGATTTTGAACCATAACAGAGAAACAACCCTCTGAGAGAGTCACAGGCAGCTGCTTCTACACTTTTACAACACACATGGTCTCACAACATGCATGGTGTAAAGGCCCTTCTCCTGAACTACAAGAAAAACTGATTCTGATTCAGACTGATTCTCTGCTCCTGGCCCCGTCTCTTCACCGCAGACTGTTTTTGTGTCTTTGGGCAAGACACTTCACTGGCTGTGTCTGGGCCTCAGCCAAACAGACCTCCGTGTTCAGACATTCGCTGATGCCACCTTCAGGGTGAGTATTCTGTAGGAAGTGTCTGGCACAGGGCCACGAGGACATTATGCAGTGGAGCTCTAACTCTAACTCTTCGCAGATGAAAGGGCGCCCTCCCTGTGGAATTCGGCGGAAATGTCCTAAAGACCAGGGACTAGTTTTGAATCAGACGTTTCTCAACCCATCAGTATTTTTTTTTTAATTATTAAATTATGTTTTCATGAACTGCTTTATGACATATGCTCCATATGTCATATGGAGCATTTCCCTGATGGAAAAAACAAGACGTTTTTAACCATTGCCTTAAAATTACATTTCATTTTTATTTTATACAGTACTCCTAATTTTGACTGAAAAGAGTAATAAAGTCTTTAGATTTTTCTGACTCTGATTTGACTCTTGTGTTAATTACTCTATGAAGAGTGTAAAAAGAGACATGAATATGCTAAACTGATAAATATTTAGTAGAAATATAATTTGTATTACAATCGGTTGGGGAGATTTGTGCAGTTCATTCTTTTGGCCACACGATGGCGCCAAACTCCACTAAACAAAACTTCACGATAAAATAACTACATTAATTCAAGAGATTTTTTCAAGATTTAAGATAGTTTATTTGTCATATGCAGAATCAACACAAGGTCAACAATGCAATGAAATACTTAGGATCAGTAGAACCGTTGACTCGCTAAGATAGTCAAGAAGTACTAATAACATGCAATAATAGTACATGGTTAAAAAGTGTTGCAAAAGTGCAGGGGAAGAAGTAAACAATATAATAAACAATATAATAAAATGTGTAATAAAATGTCATAAAAAATACAATGTACAAGGTGCAGGTAGAATTAAATCAAAGATCAAATAAGGTAAGTATTTCACAGATTGCACATAATATGGTGTGGTATAGGTGTTGCATGTTGATTTCGTATTTCACATAGTATGGTATAAATATTGCACATAGGTTATTGCACTGATTATTGCACAGGTAACAGTAATTTACAGTGAGGTAGTGACAAACATATTCATACAGAGCAGCAGCAGTAAACATAATTACGCATAATGAAAAGTAGTTTAGTGCAGTGTTATTGAGAGTTCAGTATTATTTAGAATTTTATCCAGAGTTCAGTAGTCGCAACGTGGTCGTAGTCGCGCAACGTAGACGTCCAATGAGAGCATCCCCTCGTCTATCCCGTCTATCCTTCCCAGCCAATCGCGGCTCAGGATCGTCTAGCGTTCTCCCCGGCTTCTTGCGCCTCCGGCCAATCGCGGCTCGGGACCGTCTAGCGTTCTGAGCTGGGCGGGGTCCCCCGTGCCGGTACCTGCGAAATTAGTGTATTTCACCTCAGATGGCATTTACCATGGAGACGAGCGATTGATTGGACTATTTAAGGTAAGACGCGTATTTTTGGATAGCGTGATCATTTAAAACGGACCGCTTTGCGACACAAAAGCTACTTTTTTTTTACATAGAGGGATAGGAGAGCTCACAGACGTAAATACAATAGACAGTTGTCGCTCGACATTGGCCTACTGGAGTCTAAGGTTATGTATTGGAGACCTGTGGATTGGTCTGGGAGTAATAATACAGCTTATGATATAGTATTATAGTTATAATAGTCATAATATGTTATAATATATATAATAATATATAATACAGGTGTTTATCATAAGTTATTATGATATAGCAGTATAGTTATAATATAATCCTGGGGCATGGAGGGATTTCTGTGCCAAACATTGAAGTGAGCTTACAGTCTTTGTCTTCCCAGAAGAGAATGGATCCTTTGATGCCTGTTCTGTGCATTCTGGACCCAAGTGTGCCTAAAGACAGGCAACAGTGCATCCTGAAGGCAGGACACCTACGCCCGCACAGACCGACAGCAGGCTGAGAGCTTATGAAGAAGGTAATAGCTGGAGTCACAGATGTGTGCCCATCCTGTGTTTACTACTGTCCAGCATGATAACCTAATGCACAGCACTGCAACTTTTTTCTTATTTTTGCCTTCAGCTAAAAGGAAATGCCAGCTGCTGATCACAGCAACCCCAACTGGGTCAGCTGATTATAACCTTTGGCAAATACAGTGGCAAAAGTTTTAAATGGCTGTTGGTACATCAAATAGTACACTAAATGGCACACTAAATATGATCAACATGTGCACAGTTTTGTTTCCGATGAATAATGTCATTTAATATGTAACATGTCATTTCAGTCTCCTTGAACAACAGCAAAACTGCCTCCGCCACTGCCACTACCACCAGCGTGCCAACACAGCTCCATGCCACACTCCTGTTCAGCCAAGTGCTTGCAATGTCTGGCCAAGTGATGCCAGCCCCCCCCCCCCCCCCCCCCCCTGTGGAACTGTACAGGATAACCCCAAGGTGCAACTTTGCACACTCTGTGCCCAACCCACACAAGGCCACAAAAAATATAAGAAAAAAACGTACTGTGAAGTGTCCAAAACATCTACTTCAAAGGGACTTTCTGGAAAAACTTTTGACACCTTCGCAGATTTTAAGAAGGCAGTGGACGAACTCCAAGAACAGGCCTCTGAGTCTGTCTGAGCAGTACATATTGTATATTTATTGTTATTTTTTTGTAACATTTTCTACTCTGTCTGTTACCACCATGTTGTTATTTGTTATTAAGTATTTTATTATAAGTATTTATATACTATTTATTCTTAAGAGTTTTACTGTTTTATACTATTTATCATATTGATTCTTCCCATTGTTATTACTATTACATTGTTACTGTTACTGTGTAACTGCAACTTTATTGTCTGTTGTCTCACTGTCTATTCATTGTCTTTATTTATTGTATTAGGCCTACTTATTTTTTTATTTTATTTATTGCCTGCAACTGCACTGTTACACTTTTTATTTGCACTACCTGCTTTGTCTGTTGTCTCACTGTCTATTTATTTTATTGTATTTATTGTAAATAATATTCAGTCTTATTACACTTAAATGCCTTGCTCCATAGATGTTGTCTTTCTATTCCCTTCCTGTTTGACCAATAATGCAACATGTGCACTGACATAATTTTGTACTGATGTCTTTTAATGACTTAAATATGCCTTATACTGTTTAGTTTTCTTTACATCATGCACTTTAATCATTAAAGTGTCTTGAATTACTATAACAGCATGTTGTGTCATTTAGTAATCTTATATTTTTTATACAGATGTGTGAACAAGTGTGATTTCAGTAATTATGAGATGTAATGTTCTTTGCACAGCTTTGTAGCCTAGTGTTTAGTGGTTATGTGGCACATTCATTAATGTCTTAAAACATTTAGACCATAAATCAATCTCCCGTCATAGGGACCTCACCTGGTATCAAACATGCCATTTCTAAAAGTAACTAAAACAACAACAATAGTTTAATAAAACGTTTTATTGTTTCCAAGCAGGACCAAGACAGATAATGTTACAGGAGTTGTCACAAAGTGTCATTTTGTTCATACACAAATAATCATACAGCCCTCAGCAGACATCAAAAGCACATCCTTTCTAAAAATAGCCACCACCACAACAACAGTGTATTAAGTTTTTGTTGTTGTTGTTTTTGATTCCAGGATGTTTCATGGGTGACATGCCATTTTCCCTCAATCATGCATTGTACTAGAGCATATAATAAAATAATAAATAAAATAAAACAAACATTTGATGTTCAGCACCAACACTTATGCAATATACTTATATTTAAATAGATGAAATATGTCACAAAGTGTCTAGATTCAGCACTCCCAGTCTTATGTCACAAAGCACTCCCAGTCCCAGCACCTGGTCCCGCCTTGTTGACAGCTCACAGACCTATGAGAGCACAAGAAAGGTTTTACGTCCCGCCACAGATTGACTGCACACCCCACCTATCACGTGGGGTATTCGTCTAAGAGTCTAAGTAGGAAATTGCACATCATTCACACCCAGGGCCATCGTCTGTAGACCTCTTTGCTCTATATGCAATCTGCAAGGGGTCCAGGGTCTCGGGGAGGGAGTCACAGATGTGTCTCTTAATGATTCGTTCAAAGCACTTCATGATGACAGATGTGAGTGCTATGGGCCAATAGTCATTAGGACAGGATGCTGTGGGGATCTTTGGGATGGGGACTACAGTGGAGGTCTTGAAGATGGGTGCTGGCAAAAACCCAACATATTCTGTACACAAGGAAAGGAAGACAAGACAGATTAAATTTTTCACTTGCAAGCGGAGAACAGTCAGAGAGAAAGCCCAGATCACAAATGCTCTGGCCACAGTCCCTTCTCCTGAACTACAAGAAAAACTGATTCTGCTTCAGACTGATTCTCTGCTCATGGTCCCGCCTCTTCATAGCTGCATTACACCAAAGCAAGTGGCAGATTTTCATGTTTATAAGTTTGTTTTTTGTGTGTGTGACTTCCTTTTAACACTGGTCTGGAGTAGACATGTTTCAGGACATTGGCTTGAAATTGGTCAAGCACCAAATGCAGGGAAATCATTAGAAGGTCCTTTAAAGCTCTTCAAGTAGAATATTCTAAGAGCTTTTAAGTACCAGTACGTCTCAGTACAATGCATTTCTGTTAATTCTTGATCAATCATCACTGTTTCTTCATTTTTTTTTAAATAAACATGTTTTTGACTTGCGTTGTAAAAAGCAGTCAGTTCCAGATGTTCATTCATTCATTCATCTATCAAGTTTTCTTTTTATTATTTTCTTTCCCCGTCAACCTTTATTTATAGAACCCTTTACAACACTCAAGTTGACCAATAAAAATACAATAAAATCAAAACTTAAACATTGAAATAAATCAAGCAGAAGGTGACTGTGTCAAGATTCAAGATTCAAGATTGTTTATTTGTCAGATGCAGAATCAACACAAGGTCAACAATGCAATGAAATGCTTAGGATCAGAAGAACCGTTGACTCGCTAAGATAGTCAAGAAGTACTAATAACATGCAATAATAGTACATGGTAAAAAAAAGTGTTGCAAAAGTGCAGGGGAAGAAGTAAACAATATAATAAACAATATAATAAACAATATAATAAAATATGTAATAAAATGTATTAAAAAAAATACAAGGTGCAAGTAGGGTTAACTCAAATAAGGTGTCTTATCTGTGTCTTATCTTCTGACCCACACAGTCGCTCAACCAGTCGCTCAACCACTTAACGTTTTAATTACACATAACATAACTAGAATATTACAATGAATATGTTCAAATTTTATTTCAAGCATTGTACTTCCTTGTCTTAAGGTTAGATGCAAAATCTGCGATAGAGAGCTTGTGCATAATGGCAACACCTCTGCAATGCTCAGACATTATAGAGCATTACATGTTGTTGCAGAACCTGAAAAGGAAAAGGCTAAGATGGAGGTGGAAAAAGTGTCAGCTGTAAGCCTGACGGCTGACACGTGGACCTCTGTAAATATGGATGCCTATTTGGCTATTACATGTCAATTTATTGACAGAGATGACAAAATGGCCTCAGTGTTGCTCGGAGTTGTACACTTCCAACAGGCTCACACTGCTGAAAATTTGGCTCGAGCGATGGCCAAGCAGATTGAGGAGTGGCAATTAAGGAGCAAAGTCAAATGCATTGTAACTGATGCAGCTGCTAATATGATTGCCTGTGTAAAAAACTTACAAATCAGGCGTTCATCATGCATTGCCCACACCTTTAATTTGCTTGTCAGAAAATGTTTTGAAGAAATAATTGGCCTATCTGATATTCGTCTTAAAGCCAGAAAATTGGTCACCTACTTCAGAAGCAGCACAACAGCCAAAGAACTGTCTACACTGTTGGATCCGCAATTCAAAACTCTGGGATTTATCAGCTCTAACAAAGCACAAGAGGCTAATAAAGGACTGAAAGCTGAATGTGCCTTTTTGATAGAAAAACAAAGAGCCACAGCTGCTCATCCACCACCAGAAGCACCTACCACCAGCAACTAGGGTATTTATATGGTTTCTACTGTGATAAAAGGAGAAATTCAATTTGTCAACTGGACAAAGTTTGTTTGGTCGAAAACATTTTGCCGCTCTTCCGAGAGGCTTCGTCAGTTCTGGTTCTAGTGCTGGTTAAACCCTGTTTTTATCTAGCTGCAGGGAGGAGTTAACTACACTGAAATAGCTCTGAAACTATCTCAACTACTCTGTCCCTTTTGTTTTTTGAATTTCTCTGGCGTCTAGTATTAGCATATCTATTCAGCCCTAGGAGGAGCTCACTATACTGAAATAGCTCTGAAACTATCTCAACTAATCTGCCTCTTTTGTTTTTCAAATTTCTCTGGCGTCTAGTTTAGCATCCCTAACGGGGGAGTTAGACATAACTTTCATAAGTAGCATGAAAGTTATAATTTATAATTTATAATTTGATTCTCAAACCAAGTCAAAAACAGACAAAGAAACATTAGGGCAGATGAGCCAGGGTTGGAGAGGGTCGTTGGGCTTGAATAGGGATGCTAAACTAGACGCCAGAGAAATTTGAAAAACTAAAAAGAAACTCAGCAATACTATACTATTACTATAATATTAAAAATCATACACAAAATTATTTCTTGTAACAATACAGAAAACCTTTACTTTTTTTTACATTAACATATGATACAAATAGGGTCTAATGGTGATCTGGAGTCCTGATGAACATGTCATGATACAAATGTTTAAATTATTGGAAGTCAAGTAGTGAACAATTATTATTTAGAATCTATCTTGACATGTTTCCTTTTTTTTTTTTTAGACGACAGTGGGCGTGCTTGTTAATGAAGATGCCATTGGTGGACTTTGATTAGCTTTATTGGTTTATATATATATATATATATATATATATATATATATATATATATATATATATATATATATATACAGATTTAATTTACAAAGAACAGAACAGAACACAGAACAGAAGGTTTCCCCCGAAAAACTATTGTAAAAGTACAACAAAGTGACAAAAAACTGCAGTAAATATATTATGAAGAGGATTTTTTTAAGGAATCATGTAGAGAGGGTTAATACAAACATTTTAAGACCAATATAATGAGGCTCACAGCAGCGGTTACAGAGAGAGGGGCCACGATATTCCAGTGTCAAAGTCAATGGGAGAGAAGACCAGTAGGAGCCGGACGAGCCGCATGAGAACTTCCTATTTGGAACACGGTGGTACGATAGCCACGACAATTTATATATTTAGTCTACGGTGTGTCCTCATATGTCTTTTGAGATTAGACATTTGGGCAAATGTTTTCTCACAAACTGAACAGCCGAATGGTTTCTCCCCTGTGTGTGTCCTCATATGATTTTTGAGAGTAGGCGTTTGGGCAAATGTTTTCTCACAAACTGAACAGCCAAATGGTTTCTCCCCTGTGTGTGTCCTCATATGTTTTTTGAGATCAGCCTTTTGGGTACATGTTTTCTCACAAACTGAACAGACGAATGGTTTCTCCCCTGTGTGTGTCCTCATATGTGTTTTGAGATTAGCCTTTGTGGCAAATGTTTTCTCACAAACTGAACAGTTTGGTTTCTCTCCTTCGTGAACTCTCCTGTGTCTTTGTAGTTTATATTTAGACCCAAATCTCTCTTTGCCAGTTCCTGACATGTCACCGTTGTCCACAGTGGCTCTGGTCTCTGGTGCAGACTCGTCTCCATCAGCCTCTGTGTCCATGTGTTCAGGGGAACTGCTGAGTGAAGCTGTCCAGTCTTCATCAGTGTCAGAAGAGTGCTCTGTGTCTCCCTCAGTCTCTGAGTGGACATGTGTTCTGGTGTCCTGTCCCTGCGTGTCCTCTCCCTCAGTCTCTCTTTGTTCATGTGCTGAGGACTCTTCTGTTTTCACCCTCACAGCCCTGGACTCTGGGACAGACCTGAAAAATATAAGACATTTGTATATTTCAAACCCAATCTGAATATTTGTAATAGAAATGAATAAGAATGAATGAATGACAAAATAAAGAATTGCAGTTTGAAAGTGTCTGAGACTCACACTTGCAGCTCATCTTCGTCCTGTTTGATTTTGTGTTCTTCTTTAATCTGTGGAGTCAGACCAGGACCAGGAGAGGGGAGCTGGGCAGCTGCAGGAGATAAGAGAGTACACACTTACACATACACGTGCAGTCTTCATTCAATCAATCAACCAATCAAACATTATTTATAAAGCACTAATCATACAAAAGTGATTTGAAGTGAGTCTTGTGACATGAACTCTGTGAACTTGTCTGTAGTCTTCTACTGTCAGGCTGAGGGGGTGTCTTTTCTGTCCATGAACTTGTAAATATGTTTGAGTGAATATCTGAAGTAATTTGTAGGGATTCACAGATACCCCATTTTTGAAAACCGATACGAGTACGAGTACAATCATTTCAGTACTTGCCGATACCGAGTATCGATACCAACACTTTTTAACCCTCACCCCCCATAAATAAATAAATAAATGTAAATGCAGGTTTTTAGTTTTATTCTCATTATAAGTTATGCATAGTTACCACTTTGCAAACAGTGAATATCAACAACTTGCAATAAACAAGGAACCACTTTAATGGTATTGCCATCTTAATTAAACTAACGACTGACAAGACACTGACAAGACACTGACAAGACACTGACAAGACACGCCTTTTCTTTTAGGAGCATTTTTATGAACATTCTGACATGTCTTACAGGCATGTGTCAATAAAAACAAAAAGTAATATTGCCATATCAAACAAAAATAAGAAAAAATTAGAGATGGGACCGATCCAGTATCGGTATCAGGTTCCAATATCAACGTAATTCACGGATCGGAAATTTCCGATCCATGTATATACACATTATCTGCTGAAATGACTCCACAAGTGATTCCCTGTCGCCTGCTCTGCTCCTGCTGCAAAATGTGGAATGGATTTCCTGAACGGAGGCGTATCTCAATGAGACACAGAGTAATGATGAGACACGTCTCCGTTCTGGAAATCCATTCCAGTTTGCAGCCAGCTAGCAGGCGGAGTAGCAGCGCGAGCTAGCAGGCGAACCAACTTTTCATCACAACATGTCCGCTGTGTGGAAATACTTTTTAGTAGAAACACCTCAAAGCAAGACAGCAACGTGCGATGTTTGCAAAGCCGTTGTACCGAGAGGCGGAAGCTCCATTGCGACATACAATACAAGCCTGATGGATTATGTTGCGCCAAGATATAGTTTACCATCCAGGAAATATTATCAGAGACTGCTCTACCCGAACTCTGCAACTGAGTGTCAACCAAGGTAGCCGAGAAGCTAAAAAGAGTTCCAGATCTGAGCTTTACTACAGATATTTGGACATTGGATGTCTGTCCAGTGTCACTGATAAGTCTCACTGTGCACTGGATTGACCGCGATTCACACGGGCTCTGTTGTGCGGCGCTCCAGGTAACACGCTGCAGCTCGTTGTGCATGAGGGGCTCATATCACAGGATTTCCTGTTCTTCTGACATCCTTTTATGACCTATACTTACCTCAAGTTGCCTTTTGGGACACACATGCAAACATTTGTTAAAGGGATATGCCACCCCCAGGTCAAATTTGGGCATCTCCCCACAGTCCAGAGACTAAAATAAGTGGTGGAAAGTGTTTTCCTGCTCACCCAGCCATTGTCCGAGTCTGTCGCCACTGACCGCCGCGGTATCTGGTGCTCCTCCGCCTTAGACTGGAGTCTAACGTAGCCAGAGAAAGATTTCGGCCAAAAGGAATTAATTTGCTCGATGCGTTTCCCAATTACTTTGTGTGTAGTGCGCATTCATATCGAGTGCAAATAAATGTGCAAATCAACACGGAGAGCTTGACTTGGTCATTTTGGGTGGGAACTATTTTCCAGTGCGTAAGAATACAGCCGTATCACGCAGCACGCTACCAGGGGAATCCCAGTTACGCACCGGGAAGGGAGTTCCCCTGTTGCACAACGTGGTGCGTGATACGGCTGTATTCTTACACACTGGAAAATAGTTCCCACCCAAAATGACCAAGGCAAGCTCTCCGTGTTGATTTGCGCATTTATTTGCACTCGATATGAATGCGCACTACACACAAAGTAATTGGGAAACGCATCGAGCAAATTAATTCCTTTTGGCCGAAATCTTTCTCTGGCTACGTTAGACTCCAGTCTAAGGCGGAGGAGCACCAGATACCGCGGCGGTCAGTGGCGACAGACTCGGACAATGGCTGGGTGAGCAGGAAAACACTTTCCACCACTTATTTTAGTCTCTGGACTGTGGGGAGATGCCCAAATTTGACCTGGGGGTGGCATATCCCTTTAATATCATAGGCCTAACTTGCCTGTAGAGATGAGTTTACTTGTAGTTAAACAATAATAATGATAATATTGAAAACAAACAGTTTTGGTATCGGAATAGTATCGTATTGGCCGATATCCAAATTCAGGTTTCAGGATCGGATTGGAAGTGAAAAAATGTGGATCGGTGCATCCCTAGAAAAAACTTGTCAACTCACACTGTAGAAGCCTCTGAACTAGGCCCTATTTTTAGAAAGTAACAGGCAGATGTTTTTAAGGAACAAAATCATCTCTGCATGTTCAGGTGTCAGCCTGTTTCTGGTTTCATTCACAATATTTGCCGCTGAGCTAAACAGCCGCTCACTTTCAACACTACTGCCAGGTGCTGAGAGGTATCTGCAAGCCATTTTAGCCAAACTAGGGAACCTAACTTTGTTAATCTTCCAATATTGTAGTGGGTGGTCCTCACGGGCCAGAGGGTCCTCCCCAAGGTATGCCTCTAATTGTGCAGTGCAACATACAATGCCTGGGGAGAGTGTTACTGCTGCCTGCTTGTTTGCAAATTCATTAAAGATATGGTCAATACAACTGCTGGCCTGGTGTGTGCCATTTTGGTGGGTGGCGGCTGTGGCTCAAGCTCATCTTGAGCGCCCTCCTCGGTCATTTTCTGCAACTCAAGTAGCAGCATCTCCTTGGCCATTGTAGAAGCATTGGTATTTGAATGGAAACATTTGGAATTACATCTCCTGCCGTTGAGTTCGAAGAGCTTACTCTTCGTGTCAACTCCTCAAACGGACATAGAACTGTCGCTGGTTTGTCGAGCAGTATCCATTGGTTTGCTGTGAGGTTGTCTAAGTTCTTTTCGGATGCATAAAACCCCAATGCCCGGTTTTGTTCAATCAAGGACTGAATCATATAAAACGTGCTGTTCCACCGATTTGGTACGTCTTGTTGGAGGCGTTTTGTAGGCTGATTCATCACCAACCGAATGTTTTCAAGCTTGGAGTAAGCCAGAGGAGACTTTAAAATGGCTTCCGATCCACTGCCATCGCATCAGCAACACTCCTCTGTGATAGTAGCCCCTCGTTAACCACCAGCTGGAGAGTATGCGCAACGCAACACAAGCTAGGAACTCCAGCATCACTCATGCCCCGAATCATATTTCTCACATTGTCGTGAAGGACAACATGAACGGAACTTTTTGGAATCCCCCAGAGCTGTAGCATTTCATTGAATATCTCCGCTATGGCCAAGCTTGTGTGGTGGCCTCGAAATGGCCTCGTGTGGAGTATTACTTGATGACGAGTGAACACTTCATCTATCCACTGAGCTGTCAAACAGACATTGGGCAGAGGCTGCTGCTCTAAATATCGGTGGTGAAACTTACGGTCTTGATGTCACGTACTAGCGACTTCACATGAATCCTGACGCCATCGAAATCTTTAGGCAACATCACGTCTGTGATGAAACGGCGGCGGGTTGTTCGTATCTGGGCTCGACAACATCTATCAGTCGCTGGAATCCAATATCGTCCACAACTGAAAAGAGCTGGTCGTCCAGTGCAATAAACTCGGTAAGTGCCTCGGTTATTTTTTTTTGCCGGGAGCCATTTCTGGACACTTTCTCCTTCTTCTTTAAAGATCCCATGACATAGTACTTCTTGATGCTTTTATATGGCGCCTTAATGGTTCCCTAATACTGTAAATGAATCCTTCTTCAAAATCAAGACTCACTGCATGAGAAAGCCTCATTACCACAGTCAGAGTCATAAATATGTCTCTGAACGCTTTATTATGGGCATTGTTGCTTGAATGCAAATGAGGAGGACAGAGACAGGCCAGTGCAGTGGGTGGGGAGTGGCCAAATGCACCGCTGGTTCCTTGTTTTAGTGGTGCGGTGTGCGCTGTCACCCACTTCCGTGTGTGTAAGCGCGGAGGAAGATATGAGACGAGTTGCATTAAAAAAACACATTTCCACAGAAAATAAAATTAAACCACTGCTGTTTCAGAGGTTCGGAGGCTCGGATAAAGGACATCCCAGCCTGGAAACACTCTCACATGCCTCCAGGCAAATAAAAAAACGCATCTTGCATTGCGTAGCTCGTTTGCGGTCCAAACTCTCTGGGCAAGACTTCCATAGACAGTGGGTAGACATCCAGATGGGGGGTGGAACTGCATCCCTGAGTGTGACGTCAGAAACTTGCCTTGTTCAGAATCGCCCGTTTGGGCTGTCTTTTTTTCAAACAAGGAAAAGGATCGCAAATGCTCAGTTTACACATTACACACTTTTAGCCATTGGGGGGGGGGCTAAACAGGGTAGGGGAGCTCACATTAACGTTCAAAAACCTCAGAAAGTGAAAATTTCATGCCATGGGACCTTTAACACTTCCGTTAAAGTTGGCTGGTGTTGGCAGCTGCTAGCCAGCCTTGAGGAATTCAGTGTATTCGCCACCATGGTGTGTCTTTAAATTTTTGATCAAATTGCTTGTGTTAAATGAAGTGTTCTCTCTTCCACCTCTTGCCAATTTGGCACTGCACAATTTACATTTCGCCTTACTTTTGTCATTCTATAATTTGAAAATACTGCCAAACTGCTGAGCCTGACGACATGATGGAGTTTGTTTGAGCATTTTACTGGCCGTGTCTTTTTCTCTGGACATTGGACAAGTACTTTTCTGACTCTTAACAGTAACACCCATAGGCTAAAAATCGGATCTATACTATCCATAAGACTTACCGGCTCTGTCGAGCACGACTCTCGGGCTTAGAGTCCTCAGAACCGAGTCCAAGACCCGCTGGAGCCTCTGGTTCTCGTGTCTGAGGCGGAGCATCTCCTCCTCCATGGTCCTGCAGAATTATAAATATAATTTGTGATGTTATTGTATATTGTTGCTGCCTGAAATGAATTTTATTTGGGATAATAAAGGATGATTAAAGTATTAAATTATTGTAAAGTATGGGCTGGATCTTTGTTGGGTGGGAGACTCCGGTAAGAGAATCTTTAATCAGCTTTATTCGGGTTTAAATTGAGCATATTACATTTGATGTTGTATACATGAATATGATTTACTTTGATCTTTGATCTTTGATCTTTGATTTAGCCGAATCACAGCGTTGCCTAGCAACGCGCGTGAAAGGTCAGTATCGAGTGCATAGGCTTTCGGACAATTATATCTATGAAATAATTTAAGATTAATATTGTTATTTAATATGTCCAAATTATAACATAATGATCCACGATTATAAATATGTGAATTAAATGAAATATTAAAATCTAATCAAAAATATCTCTCTCTCTCTTTCTCTCTCTCTCTCTCTCTCTCTCTCTCTGCAGAGGAGGAAACGGGATAACCACTCTGCCACAGTCACACAGGGAGGGGATGGGTGGATTGTTGAGCTGATGGCGCCCCTTAGTGGAGAGGACCTGCAATAACAGCCCTGAGGCAAAGCTTTTGGTTCAGTAAATGTGAAGTTTTTAAAACAAATAGATTCAAATGTGAAATATTGAATTCCTCTAAATAAACGTGAACTTTATCCATTACGTTTTTGAGCAGGACTGAAAAAGTGTTTTTGGGTGATTCTCCAACTATCAAAGAATTTGTGTCCCAGGCAGAAATAAGAAAAACAAAAACACATTTGTCATTTTTTTATTCATGCTGCACTTACTAGACACAAAGATGAACTTACAAATTTATGATGGACAAATTACTATTTTTATTATATAAAACATGGTTTTATATTTATTTTTCATAAAAAGAACACCAGAAAGCACAAGAGAAAGCACAGACACGCCTTCACTTCTTGCGCAGGATGAGGAGAGCGAACCTCCCCACTTCTGCACTCACCACCTTCTACAGGGGTGCTATTGAGAGCATCCTCACCAGCAGCCTCTCTGTCTGGCACGGCAGCTGCTCAGCGAACAAACCAACAACAAACAACAAGCACAACAAATCAACAACAAACAAATCCAAATATTTCTAAAAAATATGTGTTGGATTTTCTGAAAAATATCATGACCAGATTTGACTGTATTTGGAGAATCAACCAATAACAAATAAACAAATAAAAACAGCTCGAATAATAAGATTGATTCAGTTATTTCAACAAAATTCAGCACAAATCTGTATCTAAATCACTACATTTGAAGCTTTATTAAACCTCAAACTCTTAATACTTTTAGTTTGTACTCTTAAAGTAGATTTTTAAACAGGTACTTTAATACTTTTACTTAAGTAGATCTTTCAAGTGATACTTTAACTTTTACTTGAGTATTTTTTGCTTCAATATCTGTACTTTTACTTAAGTAACAAAATTGAGTACTTTTTGAATCTGGCCTTTTACTGTTCTGTGTCACGTGAAACTGTTTTTGTATTTTGTTCTGTGTGTCAACAGATGGAAATGACCTTTTTGGTCATATTTCCACTGTAATTACAGATTTTCATTGGAATTCACTGCCCCTATGAAATAAATAAAGAAAATAAATACGATGGTGCAATGAAAAATCAATTAGCCAGTGAAGCAAAAGTAACAAAAGTATGTTTATTTCCTAAAAATCCACCACAAGTTAAACAAAGTACACACCAAAGAAAAGATCATTATTAAACTTCAGTAAAATCATGCATCCACAGTTCTAATAATATTGTTTAATAAAAGTCAAGTGAAGCTTTTAGCATTTTTAAAGATAATTGAGGTTGGATCATTTTACAGCTCAACACATGTACTTCATTAAAAACATGGATTCATGGCTTTTTCTTTCGTTCTTTCACGTAAACAAAACCTGGATAATTTATATGGATCAGTTTACTGGCAAAACGAAGGCAATAAAATGAAAAAACAGGAAACAGGAAAAGATACAAAAATAAATCCTTAAAGCCTCACTGTGTAACTTTAGCTCAAATATAGACTACAGTTATATATTTTTATTCTTTTTGTGATTTTGGAAGTTTTTATTACACTGAAAAACGTGTGAGGGAGCAAGGTATGATTTTTCTGATGGTTACTAAGCCTGAATTCTTCTTAATAAAACATTTGTTCATCCTGAATTAAGTCTTTGTTCATGATTTATTAAAGGGTTTATACTGCGGTCAGAGAGAATAACTGCTGTGTGTTAAGTAGTTCCAGCAACGGCCAAACCGCTGTTCTGT
This sequence comes from Paratrypauchen microcephalus, assembly GCA_036785185.1. Classification (NCBI taxonomy): domain Eukaryota; kingdom Metazoa; phylum Chordata; class Actinopteri; order Gobiiformes; family Gobiidae; genus Paratrypauchen; species Paratrypauchen microcephalus. The sequence continues at coordinate 1,241,458 of JAVJIX010000223.1, read as the reverse complement.
ATCACTGCTCTGCGGCCATCGCCATGACGTAGCCATAGCAACAGGTAAACAAATGAACACTGAAATAACTGATGTTTTGGACGTTTACAGACAGAACAGACTTTTCACATTCACAAGTGACACGTTTCAGTTTGTAGCCGAGGTATAAACACATTAAACAACTCTGAGCTGTGCGTTCTGCAGTTTTAACGCACTCTCCTCATTGTTTAACGCTTTTACGTATCACTGCTCCATCGCCGTGACGTCACCAACTGCTCTGAGGAGAATGGAGGGACTAGCTTCATTTAAAACACTGAAATAACTGATGAGAGACATTTACAGACAGAACAGGCTTTTCAGATTCACTGGGGAGACATTTCAGTTTGTAGCCGAGGTATAAACAAATTAAACAACTCGGAGCCGTGCGTTCTGCAGTTTAAACGCACTTCGCGGAGGGAGTTCTACAACTCTGCGGTGTGCATTAAAACTGCAGAACGCACGGCTCCGAGTTGTTTAATTCTTACTCATACTACGCGGTTTTCTGATCTCTTCTAATGTCGTTTCCTCGTCACAAACACACCTGGAGTTGTGTTTTGTTTCATTCGCACGTTTAACACACAAACCCTGCAGATTTAGCTTGAGTTCTTGTCTCAAACTACTACGATATACTGTGTTCCACCATGTGATGTCACGCCGTAATACAGGAAGTGCTCCGCTGTGTTTTTAAACTCTATACACTCTTGCTAGACTCGATTTCGTTCCTGAAACTGCCGATCTCTACTGAACTAAAGGTAAAAGGAGCTGTTCACTTGAAAACTCCTGCTTCATGACATCACAAGGTGGAACAGAGCGTTGTGAGTTTTGGAGAGTAATAATAAAGGATTGCTCAAACATGTGTGAATGAAACAAAACACAACTCCAGGTAAGTTTTTGATGAGGACGTTCTAACATGGCTTAAAGGTCAAAAGAGTAAAGTTTGCGGAGTAAAGGACACTTAAGGGGCGGCAGTAGCTCAGTTGGTAGAGCTCCACTCATCCGAAGGTTGGCGGTTCGAATCCCGCTCTCGACATTAAAATAAAACATCATTGGTTGAGCGGTAATTCCCACAGATGAATGCTGTCGTTGTGTCCTTGGGCCCCTGCGTACACAAGTGTATGAACGAGTGAGTTTTTCCTTGTTTTACTTGCGCTTTGAAGGTGGAAAAGCTTTATATAAAAATGTGACCATTTAAGGTAAATTAAGGTGTTGTTATTATAAACTGTGACCAAAACAGTCAAAGCTCTGACCTGGTAGGAGTCCTTGTCGTAGCCGAGTTTGCTCAGAGACGTGTGGTAGATGTACGGCATGTCCGACCTCCTGCTCAGGAACACCACAGCGCTGGCCGAGTCCATCAGGGGGCGCCAGTCCACCTCGATCTTACTCTTCTCCTGAAACAGTTTAAAAATGTGTTATACAGGGGTCCTCACTATAACGCGGTTCACCTTTTGCGGCCTCGTTGTTTCGCTGCGTCCTGATTGGCTAAGGGATTTTAGACCTTTGCCAATTTGTCCGTCATTCTCCTCCGTGTCTCCTGTACAGTACAGAATGCGTTCAGTTTTGCCAAATTTATTTAAATGTTTGATCGCAGTGTGACTCTGAAGTGCTGTATGTTTGCAAGTTTTCTCCCCGACAAAACCCACGACCTCTGAGCGTCACTCGAGGCTCTGTCAGAGGCGACTGTTACTAGACCAGGACTGAACCAGGACTGAACCAGGACTGAACCAGGTCTAAACTAGGACTAAACCAAGACTAAACCAGGTCTAAACCAGGACTAAACCAGGTCTAAACTAGGACTAAACCAAGACTCAACCAGGTCTAAACCAGGACTAAACCAGGTCTAAACTAGGACTAAACCAAGACTCAACCAGGTCTAAACCAGGACTAAACCAGGACTAAACCAGGTCTAAACCAGGTCTAAACTAGAACTAAACCAAGACTAAACCAGGTCTAAACAAGGACTAAACCAGGTCTAAACAAGGACTAAACCAGGACTAATCCAGATCTAAACCAGGACTAAACCAGGACTAACCCAGGACTAACCCAGGACTAAACCAGGTCTAAACCAGGTCTAAACCAGGACTAAACCAGGACTAAACCAAGATTAGCACCCCTGGTCTAGAACCTGTGTGACGTGTATTTCTCCTTCTGACTCTTGTGTTTGTTCACAGGTCACATTCACTCGGACAAACCAGCGCTCCATCCTGATGCTTCCTGGTTTTTCACACTTTCATATTAAATTCTAACTTTCTCATTTGGAGCATTTCGGGAGATTTTGTAGTTTAGCGATATCCGTTTAACGTGAGTGCTCGGGGCACGGGGTTGCACTCACCAAATGACACAAACTTTAGCACTTTTCAGATGACAAAAGCTCAATGTTCGCCTACAGTTTCGCTGGAGTCCAAAGTGGTCTGTAATACGATATCCATCCATGTTTTCGTATTTGGGTCCATTCCCAAAGCAACTAGCCACAGCTTCAATAACTCCACATTGTGACGAGGAAGCCTGTGAAAACTCAACTTCGTCCAAGCTGTCATTTCGTTTTCACAACCGGGATAAATGCATGTTCGCACCATTTTGGGTTTTCTCAAGCGGAGATGTTTATGACCATAAACCTCCATAAACCATCGGTGTTTGAGAAGCGAAAAACTTTGTGAAACGTCTCATATTTATCTGAAACTTTGCTGCAGATCGTCAAGTGTTAAAAGTGTTTTGAGTTTTTTTTTTGTGGAACCTGAGAGTCTAAACTCAGGGCTGAACTAAAACCTGTGTCTCCCTTTTTCTACGTCACGAAGTGAGTTCTGCCGTCTGACCTCCAGGGGGCAGGAGAGAGGAGACACTTCGGTGTGGGGGAAATAAAAGGACTTTTTCTGCTCTGTTCATACTTTACGAAATGATTGCAGTGACTTGTAATAAAGGTCAAATAAGAATGTGTTTAAAATGTGTCTGTGTTTATTTATTTTTATTTATTTTGTTAGCTCTTTCCAGTGGTGGTAAAAAAAAAAAAAAAGAAAATTCCTAATTAAAAATATTGGCCACTTTCTCAACATAACTCTGACATAAATCTACAATAATTACTGCTATCTTTTTTTAATTAATATTTTTCCACAAATTAAACAATTGACAGCGTATTTGACAGATTTTTTTCTTTTTTAATCAACAAATAAATAGGCTGATATAATGCTTATATGTTGCCTATCCTATTAAATATCATTCTTTTAAATCTGACACAGCAACAAGAACAAATCCTCACGACGGTCTCCATTTTACAACACTGAGTGGTAGAAGTGCCTTTAACAGGTTAAAACACAGGATAGATCATTATATTCAAGATTTTTCAAAAAAAAAAAAATTCCAATGTGACGATATTTTTAGGTTTAAAATTTTAGTTCTTGGTTGAAATGATGAATTCCACAACTGTACAACGGTAATGCACATAAAAATTATTATTCTACAAACAAAATATAACAAAACACTTTACCACAGTGAACCAATCAGAGAAGAGTTAACGGGCAGCGAAGTGAACCAATCAGAGAAGGGCGGACGTGACGTCAGCAGAGCGACAATGCTCAGTGAGGAAGTAAACAAACAGAGTAGTGAAGAGCGGAGAGCTAATTCAACATGGCTAGCGCTACAGAGATCGCTGTAAATCACTAATGTCGTCGTTGCGGTAAAAACATGAGGATACGTGGTGTAATTGGAAACTCCATGTTGATTTTCGAACAGGGTTATAAGTCACGAAGCTCACCTTTCTTGCAACGACTTGCGAATTCGGGTGTTTGCATTAAGACCCGAGTTAAATAGATCTATTAGAATGTGTAGGACTTGTGTAAACCTTGTCGGGCGCTTGGAACGGGACCTACCCATTTTTCGCAAATAGCAACAAGACGAGGAAACTCTTGATACTGAACCAACAACAGACAACACCTGGAGCTGGTGAGAAACGAGAACGCTCAACTCCTTCTAAAACTCCTAGAGCACTGAAGAAGATTCGGCGTAGCCCTCCCCCCACTCAGTCTGCAACAAGACGAAGCATCACACAGGTAAGCGTGCTGTTGCTATACGCTTTACTGAGTGTGTAGGCTATATCCAAGTAAACATTAGAGGCATGGAAGAACCCGATTTAAGTAGGATATATACAACACAGCAGGATATTTACAACACAGGATTGGGGGGGGGGGGGGTGACATTTTTTTCGTATTTGTTTGTTTAGTTTTGTCATATTTAGTGAAATAGTATCTCACCTGACAGTGTGAGGTCCTCCATGTTATCATTCACACTTGCCATGTCCTCAGAGAGTCCTTCTGCCCCAGAGATCAAGTAAAGTTCAGTGGAGACTTTGAGCTCCTGTAGTCTCTCTCCACAGGTGGCCGCTAACTCCTTTTGTTTGCCGATTGCATGCTGGTAAGATGTCGTGATGGCCATTTTGCTTAGCCTCTTAAAGGCAGCCTTTTTAGTGCCTCCATGCTGCAATATACTGTTCAGATAATAAGCAAAGGCTGACATCCGAGGCTCTCTCCCTCGTAGTGCTACACAAAGTGCAGTGCAAGCAGCTGGTAGACTTTTGCTGCTGATCGTTTGGAAAATGGACAGAAAAAATGGAGACATGTTTTCAAGGTCCACAAGGAGCTTATCAAATGAAAAGACTTTAGATCCTCTGTAGTTTTCCACAGCATAAATGTGTTAACTTTGAACTCCCTACAGTGTTGAGATTACTATAGCTGAGTGTAAAAACTTGTGTTAAATTAACACTGAAAAGAGTTGACACATATACACACTTTCTTGGTGTTAAATTTAACACTCTCAGAGTTGGCTTTTTTGCTGTGTAGAAACATTAACTGATAGTGGGTGTAATCAAATTAGATAAATATTCAATAAGTAATAATAAACAAATATAGCTGCAAGCAGCAATGTGGGGCCAAGCACATATCTTGATCTTTGATCTAGCCGAATCAGTTAAGAGCAGGGCGTTGCCTAGCAACGCAGAAATGCACCTGAAAATTCCTGCAACTTTGACCTGCTGGTGGCACTAGACGGTTGGGGGTGGGGGCCTATAAATTGCTGTGGGTAATAAGGAGACTGGCTGTAATGTGCATGCAAAATTTCACAACTTTTTACCAGACGTTCTAGGGGTTGCTATAGACTCCCATAGGTGAAAGATTAATGTATAATAAGAAGAAGAAGAATCAGTAGAAACACTATGGTACCTAGCACCTTAGGTGCTTGGCCCCAATAATAATAAGAAGAAGAAGAATCAGTAAAAACACTATGGGTGCCTTGCAGCTTCGCTGCCTGGCCCCAATAACCATAAATAGAGTGATGGAAATGACTGTTGTGGAAATGACAATGTTTAGCATTTCTTTTAAAATCTCATGACATATTAGCATGCTAATCTCTGTTTTAGAGTTAGCATAAAATATAATCAAAATACACAATAACAAAACACAAAACTTGACCTTGATTTTGTTCTTGTACAAATTTTTGTGCAAATACTTTAATAATCCTTTATTATCCCAAATAAAAATCATTTCAGGCAGCAACAATATATAAAAACATCACAAATTAAATGTATATTTCTGCAGGACCATGGAGGAGGAGATGCTCCGCCTCAGACACGAGAACCAGAGGCTCCAGCGGGTCTTGGACTCGGTTCTGAGGACTCTGAGCCCGAGACTCGTGCTCGACAGACCCGGTGAGTCTTATGGATCGTATGGATCCGATTTTTAGCCTATGGGCATTAATGTTAAGTGCAAATGATGCAGAAAACCCGTTAGCCATTAGCACCATGGTGCTACGCTAACGGCTAACAACTTTTCTTAACGGCTTACAACCTGTGACTCCAAATCACTTCAGATATTCACTCAAACATATTTACAAGTTCATGGACAGAAAAGACACCCCCTCAGCCTGACAGTAGAAGACTACAGACAAGTTCACAGAGTTCATGTCACAAGACTCACTTCAAATCACTTTTGTATGATTAGTGCTTTATAAATAAAGTTTTGATTGATTGATTGATCGATTTTAGGTATATTGTACCATTACTATCAATAGTATGCAGTTCTAGTGTGGTAGTAATTATCATTATTAGAGGCGGTAAGGTAGAAATTATACTACTTGTTAGCAGTATTAGCACATAGCAGTATATAGCGGTCATACTTGTGATGCAGTGATAGTATTAAATTTAGGGTTAGCTGTAGTGGTGGAGGTGGTATCAGCGGTAGCAGTAGCAGGAGTAGGTTGGGTGGAAGGAAATGTGGGATTGTCTCTAATCACTGTAAGGCGCTTTGTGTTACTTTTTTTTTTTTCTATGAAATGCGCTTTATAAATAATGTTTGATTGATTGAAGACTGCACGTGTATGTGTAAGTGTGTACTCTCTTATCTCCTGCAGCTGCCCAGCTCTCCTCTCTGAGTCCTGGTCTGACTCCACAGATTAAAGAAGAACACGACATCAAACAGGAGGAAGATGAGCTGCAAGTGTGAGTCTCAGACACTTTCAAACTGCAATTCTTTATTTTGTCATTCATTCATTCTTATTCATTTCTATTACAAATATTTAGATTGGGTTTGAAATATACAAATGTCTTATATTTTTCAGGTCTGTCCCAGAGTCCAGGGCTGTGAGGGTGAAGACAGAAGAGTCCTTAGCACATGAACAAAGAGAGACTGAGGGAGAGGACACGCAAGGACAGGACACCAGAACACATGTCCACTCAGAGACTGAGGGAGACACAGAGCACTCTTCTGATGCTGATGGAGACTGGATAGCTCCACTCAGCAGTTTGAAAACATTTAACCTGGGTGAAAGATCCTACAGCTGTTCAACATATGAAAGGTCATTTTCCTTTAAGAATAGTCTTGTTAGACATGAGAGAACACACACAGGAGAAAGACCTTACAGCTGTTCGGTGTGTGAGAAGACATTTTCTGTTCAGAGTAATTTTGTTAAGCATGTGAAGGCACACAGGTGAGAGGCCTTACAGCTGTTCCATCTGTAATAAAGAGTTTACACGTCGATAACATTTGAATATTCACATGAGAACTCGCAAAACTTTTACAACACATGGTAAAAGGAGAAATTCAATTTGTCAACTGGACAAAGTGCCTCCACTAAGGGGCACCATCAGCTCAACAATCCACCCATCCCCTCCCTGTGTGACTGTGGCAGAGTGGTTATCCCGTTTCCTCTTCTGCAGAGAGAGAGAGAGAGCGAGACATTTTTTTATTAGATTTTAATATTTCATTTAATTCACATATTTATAATCGTGGATCATTATGTTATAATTTGGACATTTTAAATCACAATATTAATCTTAAATTATTTCATAGATAGATGGATATAATTTAATACTTTAATAATCCTTTACTATCCCAAATAAAATTCATTTCAGGCAGCAAGTATATGTAATAACATCACAAATTAAATGTATATTTCTGCAGGACCATGGAGGAGGAGATGCCCCGTCTCAGACACGAGAACCAGAGGCTCCAGCGGCTCTTGGACTCGGTTCTGAGGATTCTGAGCCCGAGAGTCGTGCTCGACAGAGCCGGTAAGTCTTATGGATCCGATTTTTAGCCTATGGGGGTTAATGTTAAGTATGAAAAATGCAAATGATGTAGAAAAGTCGTTAGCCATTAGCACCATGGGGCTACTCTAGCAGCTAATGACGTTTCTTAACGGCTTACAACCTGTGACTCCAAATCACTTCAGATATTCACTCAAACATATTTACAAGTTCATGGACAGAAAAGACACCCCCTCAGCCTGACAGTAGAAGACTACAGGTTCACAGAGTTCATGTCACAGGACTCACTTCAAATCACTGTTGTATAAGATAAGATAAGATATGCCTTTAATAATAGATTTTATTTATAAAGCACTTTACATTCAAAAACAATCTCAAAGTGCTACAGAGCATTTAAAAACAGGGTAAAAACACAGACAGAGCATTTAAAAACAGGGTAAAAACACAGAATGAATACAAACATAGCAAGATAAAAAAACACAACATATTATGGGGCCAATTAGCCATAGGCTCTTGTGAACAAGTGAGTCTTTAGTGCACTTTTAAAAGCATCCACCGACTGTGGGGCCCTAAGGTGGTCGGGAAGGGTATTCCACAGACGGGGAGCTGCGGCTTGAAAGGCCCTGTCACCCATGGTCTTTATCCGTGTCCTGGGTGGAATCAGACAGTGCTGCTGGCCTGACCGGGTCCTGGTAGAGGTCTGAGGTGTGAGTAGTTCGGTGAGGTAGGTGGGGGCCGCACCGTGCAGACAGTGATGGGTGTGCAGGAGGATCTTGTATTCAATACGGAGGTGAACGGGAAGCCAGTGCAGGGTGTGAAGGATGGGGGTGATGTGCTCGTGTTTCCGCACCCTCATCAGGACCCTGGCAGCGCTGTTTTGGATGTATTGGAGCTTTTGAAGGCTCCTGCCAGAGATCCCGATGAGGAGTGCATTACAGTAGTCCAACCTGGAGGAGACAAAGGCATGGACGAGCTTCTCTGCAGCTGGGAGAGAGAGGGAGGGGCGTAATTTGGAAATATTGCGGAGGTGAAAAAAGGAGGTTTTGGAAATCTGATTTATGTGGTTATTGAATGTGAGCTGAGGATCAATTTTGACCCTCAGGTTGGTTACTGAGGGAGAGAGGGAAATGGTGTGGCCAGCAAATGAAACAGAGGTGATGGGGGAGGAACGGAGTTGATGTGGGGTGCCAATCTGAATGGCTTCAGTTTTGAGACTGTTCAGCTGCAGGAAGTTTTGGCTCATCCATGCCTTTATCTCCTCCAGGCAGGAACTGAGGCGGGTGACAGAAGCGGAGGGGGTGCAGGATGGAGTGACCTGGATGTACAGTTGTGTGTCATCGGCATAGCAGTGGTATTGAACCCCATGCTTGCCGATGACACAACTGAGGGGGAGCATGTAAATAGTGAACAGGGTTGGGCCGAGTACGGAGCCCTGGGGGACCCCACAAGTAACAGTGTGGGATCGTGATTTAGCTCCCCCCAGGGCTACACACTCACTCTTTATTAGTCCCACAGTGGAGAAATTCTAGTGTTGCAACGCACAGATCAAGAACAGCAGGAAAAAGTAGCATGCAATAAAACAAGATAATAAATAATGGCTTAAAATAATTTAAAAATAGACTCTAGAATGTAGTGTAGATAAAGTTGAGTGACATGTTAACAGTGTTTGTTGTACAGTCTGCAGCAGGAAGGAAAGACCTGTGAAACCTCTCCTTCACACAGGGTGAATCAGTCTGTCACTGAAGCTGCTCTCCATAGCAGACAGAGCGTCCTGCAGGGGGTGAGACTCATGGCCCAGCATAGACATGACCTTAGCCAGGACCCTCCTGTCCCCCACCTTCTGCACTGAGTCCAGAGGACAGCCCAGGACTGAGCTGGACTTCTTGATGACCTTGTCCATGTCTCTATGATGCTGCTGCTCCAGCAGACCACACCGTACAGGATGGCTGATGCCACCACAGAGTCATAGATGGTCCTCAGGAGTGGCCCTCTGACTCCAAAAGACCTGAGTCTCCTCAGGAGATAGAGCCTGCTTTGGCCTTTCCTGTACAGTGCATCTGTGTTGTTGTTGTGTGAGAAGACAGTTTGTTGTTCAGATGAACACCCAGGTACTTGTATGAGTCCACTCTCTCAATGTCCCTTCCCTGGTTGTTCACTGAGGGGGCAGTAGAGTGGCGTCTGCGGAAGTCCACCACCATCTCCTTGGTCTTCCCTGCATTGATGATGAGGTGGTTCCACTGACACCAGTCCACAAAGTCCTGTATTAGTCCTCTGTACTCCACATCATCATCATCCTTGATGAAGCCAATGATGGCAGAGTCATCAGAGAGCTTCTGCAGGAGCTGTCCATGTTGTGTCTGAAGTCTGCAGTGTAGAGGGTGAAAAGAAAGGGCGCCAGGACCGTGCCCTGAGGCGCCCTCACACTGCAGGTCAGGAGGTCAGACACACAGTTCTTGGCTCTCACAAACTGGGGCCGGTTTGTGAGGTAGGGTCTAGTCTGCCAGGTCACAGTCCACACCAGCGGTCTCCATTTTGTCCCTCAGGAACAGTGGCTGGATGGTGCTGAAAGCACTGGAGAAGTCAAAGAAGAGAATCCTCACAGTGCTGTCGGGGTTCTCCAGGTGAGACAGTGAGCGGTGCAGCAGGTAGATGACGGCGTCCTCCACTCGGATGCCAGGCCGGTACGCAAACTGTAGCGGGTCCATCGCTGAGCTCACGGTGGAGCGGAGGTGGCCAAGGGCCAGTCTCTCCAGTGTCTTCATCAGGGATGTTAGAGCCACCGGCCTGAAGCTGCTGAGGTCTTTAGCGTACGGTGTTTTAGGCACTGGTACCATGCAGGAGGTCTTCCAGAGTTGTGGTACCACCCTCAGCTTAAGGGTCATGTTGAAGACATGCTCCATAACTCCGCACAGCTCGTCTGCACAGGACTTAAGGAGCCTGGAGTTGATGCCATCTGGTCCTGCTGCCTTCCTCGGTCTAATCTTCTTGAGCTCCCGTCTCACCTGGGCTGTACAGAATGACAGTGGCAGGCTGGGTGGATGGGTGAGTTCATGTGTGGTGGAGGGCTGAAGAGCAGAGGCAGAGGTGTGAAGAGGTGCAGGAGTTCCCCATTGTCCAGCTGGGGAGGTGAGATCTGGCAGCTGGGTGGGGGGAGGGGTGGGTGATTGATCAAATCTCCGGAAGTGAGAATTGAGGTCGTTCACCCACTGCAGGTCCCCCTCCGTCTGGGCAGGAGGCGCTTTGAAGCCTGAGATAGTGCTTTATAAATAAAGTGATGATTGATTGATCGATCGATTTTAGGTATATTGTACCATTACTATCAATAGTATGCAGTTCTATTGTGGTAGTAATTATCATTATTAGTGGTGGTAAGGTAGAAATTATACTACTTGTTAGCAGTATTGGCACATAGCAGTGTATAGCAGTCATACTTGAGATGCAGTGATAGTATTAAATTTAGAGATAGCTGTAGTGGTGGAGGTGTCAGCGGTAGTAGTAGTAGTAGTAGTAGTTGGGTGGGAGGAAATGTGGGATTGTTTCTAATCACTGTAAGGCGCTTTGTGTTACATTTTTTTGTATGAAAAGCGCTTTATAAATAATGTTTGATTGATTGAAGACTGCACGTGTATGTGTAAGTGTGTACTCTCTTATCTCCTGCAGCTGCCCAGCTCCCCTCTCTGAGTCCTGGTCTGACTCCACAGATTAAAGAAGAACACGACATCAAACAGGAGGAAGATGAGCTGCAAGTGTGAGTCTCAGACACTTTCAAACTGCAATTCTTTATTTTGTCATTCATTCATTCTTATTCATTTCTATTACAAATATTCAGATTGGGTTTGAAATATACAAATGTCTTATATTTTTCAGGTCTGTCCCAGAGCCCAGGACTGTGAGGGTGAAGACAGAAGAGTCCTCAGCACATGAACAAAGAGAGACTGAGGGAGAGGACACGCAGGGACAGGACACCAGAACACATGTCCACTCAGAGACTGAGGGAGACACAGAGCACTCTTCTGACGCTGATGAAGACTGGACAGCTCCACTCGGCAGTTCGACCTGTGAGAAAACATTTAACCGAAAGGCCAACCTAGATAAACATGAAAAGATACAGGCAAAGAAACCATTCAGCTGTTCAACGTGTGAAAGGTCATTTTCCTTTAAGTGTAATCTTGTTACACATGAGAGAACACACACAGGGGAAAGACCTTACAGCTGTTCAGTGTGTGAAAAGACATTTTCTGTTCAGAGTAGTCTTGTTAAACATGAAAGAACACACACAGGGGAAAGACCTTACAGCTGTTCAATGTGTGAGAAGACATTTTCTGATAAGAGTAATCTTGTTAAACATGAGACAACACACACAGAGGGAAGAGCTTACAGCTGTTCAGTATGTGAGAAGACATTTTCTCGAAAGGCTCATCTAAACAAACATGAGAGGACACACACAGGGGAAAGACCTTATAGTTGTTCAGTGTGTGAGAAGACATTTTCTGATAAGAGGAATTTTGTTAGACATGAGAGAACACACACAGGGGAAAGAGCTTACAGCTGTTCGGTGTGTGAGAAGACATTTTCTGTTCAGAGTAATCTTGTTAGACATGTGAAGACACACAAGTGAGAGACTTTACAGCTGTTCCATCTGTAAAAAAGAGTTTACACGTTGATAACATTTAAATATTCACATGAGAACTCACAAAGCACTGTGACTGAGGGATTATTGATTGTGTTCATGAAATTTTCTTGTTCTAAATTGTGTTCTAAATTCTGTTTTGGAGTTTGCTACTGACGACTCTAAATAAAGACGTTTGGCCCAGATCCAGCTCTTGTTTCTGATTTTGAACCATAACAGAGAAACAACCCTCTGAGAGTCACAGGCGGCTGCTTCTACAATTTTACAACACACTGCATGGTGTAAAGGCCCTTCTCCTGAACTACAAGAAAAACTGATTCTGATTCAGACTGATTCTCTTCTCCTGGCCCCGCCTCTTCATAGCCACATTACACCAAAGCAAGTGGCAGATTTTCATGTTTATAAGTTTGTTTGTTTTTTGTGTGTGACTTCCTTTTAACACTGGTCTGTAGTAGACATGTTTGGCGGCACGGTGGCTGAGTGGCTAGCGCCCATGCTTCACAGCAAGAAGGTTCCGGGGTCGCCCGAGCTTTTCTGTGTGGAGTTTGCATGTTCTCCCCATGTCTGGGTAGGTTTCCGCCTTATAGAGCCCTTTACAACACTCAAGTTGACCAATAAAAATACAATAAAATCAAAACTTAAAACATTGAAATAAATAAAGCAGAAGGTGACTGTGTCTTATCCTCTGACCCACACAGTCGCTCAGCCTGATCAGAGACTGGATTTGAACTACAACCTCAGGGCTTCAGTACAGACCCTGAGCCCCTGAACCACACAACAGCACATCAGGCTTCGGAATAGTGATGGGTAATTTGAAGCCGAGGTACCGAGGCTTGTACCGAGTAAAAGGGGGCGTGTCGAGTGAAGCCCCAATTCGAGGCTTGCGTCAGATTGCCAAAAACCATGTGACCTGCATAAAGTGAAGCCTCACTTCTCACCGGTCATGTGACTCATTTAGTCTATGTGTCACTTTTCAAAATAAAAATGCGTAGTTCCTCGCGGCACCTCGTGGGTGTCGTAGGTTGGTTGTAGTTTGAGAGCAAGTCAGTGTCAGTGATAAGTGCTAGAAAAAAGTTAAGGTTTTGTATTTGAGGTTTGTATTTGAGGTTTGTATTTCAGGTTTGGACATAGGTTAGTATTTAAGGTGCCTTTTTCAGGTCAGTACTACCTGACACCAGGTAACCCTTTATACCAGGTTTCTGGTGTATTGTAAGTTGACCATTTTAGGTGCACTTGTAGTTATTTGAGGTGTATTTCAGGTTTGTATTGTACATTATAGAGCATTACATGTTGTTGCAGAACCTGAAAATGCTCCAGGAAACAATGAAGGTATCTACATTTATCTTTTCTCATAAATTCTGTATGTCTCATGTTTTGTGACATTTTAAATTACTTGCATTATTATTTCAGAAATCACACAAGCAAAAATGGATGAAGCAGTTGCCAACCTTGTAATTAAAGCTATGCAGCCATTTAATAATGTGGAGGGTGAGGGCTTCAAGGAGCTTATGCTGCTGGTGGCCCCAAACTATGTGCTTCCCACTAGGAAAGTGTGTGCTCTGTATATTTGTTGGATTGTGTTTAAACTGAAGTGTATTTGCATCTCTTTCAGGCCTTAAAGAAAATGGTGGATGAAAAATACAAAAAAGAAAAGGCTAAGGTGGAGGTGGAAAAAGTGTCAGCTGTAAGCCTGACGGCTGACATGTGGACCTCTGTCAATATGGATGCCTATTTGGCTATTACATGTCACTTTATTGACAGAGATGACAAAATGGGAGTTGAACACTTCCAACAGGCACACACTGCTGTCTCTCAAGCGATGGCCAAGCAGATTGAGGAGTGGCAATTAAGGAGCAAAGTCAAATGCATTGTCACTGATGCAGCTGCTAATATGATTGCCTGTGTAAGAAACTTACAAATCAGGTGTTCATCATGCATTGCCCACACCCTTAATTTGCTTGTCAGAAAATCTTTTGAAGAAATAACTGGCCTATCTGATATTCGTCTTGAAGCCAGAAAATTGGTCACCTACTTCAGAAGCAGCACAACAGCCAAAGAAAAACTTGACCAAATGCAAATTCAAATGGACAGACAACCACTAAAGCTGCTCATCGAGGTAGAAACATGCTGGAACAGCACATACCTCATGTTAGAGCGGCTATACAACCTGAGGGAGCCTGTGGCAGCAGCCCTGGCAGCACTGAAAACATATTAGCCCACTGTTGTCTCATGAGTTGGAGTCCATAGAGAACTGCCTGCCTGTCTTGTCTCCATTTTACGAAGCAACAGAGGAACTGTCAGAAGAACAAAGGGTGTCCGTATCCAAGGTCAGTCCTATGCTTTAAATGTTGCATCAGACGGTTTCACAACAGTCAACAGGTATACATTTATTTTGAATTAATTTTAATAATTTAATTAAAATGCTGCCTCTTACTGTTTCAACGGTCGACAGGCATAAAAGACGCAATCGCTCAGCAGCTGTCTGAAAATCTACTTGGGCGCTTAAGGGAAACTGTGGCCAACCATGAGACAACAAGCATCATGACACTGTCGACACTGTTGGATCCGTGATTCAAAACTCTGGGATTTATCAGCTCTAACAAAGTACAAGAGGCTAATAAAGGACTGAAAGCTGAATGTGCCTTTTTGATAGAAAAAAAAGAGCCACAGCTGCTCATCCACCACCAGAAGCACCTACCACCAGCAACTAGAGTATTTATATGTTTCTACTGTACCCTGTGTGTATGTAATACATGTCATTTTCTTTTCTTTTTTCCAGGTGGCTTGTGGTCACTGTTGGACAAGTCCGTTGATGAAAGAAGGCGAGAGTCTAATGCGACAACAGATGCTGTAGTTGAAGTGGATATCGATATTTATCAGAAATAAACATTAACCGCAATGAAGATCCATTGGTTTACTGGAAAAACAACAAACATTTCTATCTTAACCTATACGAGATGGCACACTGGTTTCTGTGTTTTCCTGCTTCCTCTGTTCCGTGTGAGAGGATTTTTTCAAAAGCTGGTGATGTTGTCAGCAAAAAAGAAATCGATTGAAGCCTGACACTGTTAAGAAAATTCAGTTTTTAAATAAAAAACAATAAACCAGCTCCCCACCAGGTGACCCTTCACAAGCACTGTATCCCCCTCACTCAAAAGTACACACATACCTTCATCATAATCATCAGAAACTTATAGATATATAGATTCTTCATCAATCAGTTAATCAGTGAAGACAATAAATGTTTCTTTGAGAATCCAGGTTAAAAAAAAACAAGAATCAATAAGCAAAAACTAGCAGCAAGCGAGTTGAATCATGTTGAATATTGTTAAAAGAGGCCGTTTCATTTATAGTTTGCTCCAGTCATGCGATCATTTTCCGCATGTAAGAGTTATTTTGAGTAGGCTTACTCTCAGTTTGATACATAGTATGTATCGAATGAGTAAAAGTTATTGTAGTAACTTCTAATTGTGCTGCTGAGCATTCCAGTGAGTGACGTGAGTGTTTAGGCTCCATTTACCGCTGTATTGAATATTGATCTGCTTATTGAGTCATGTTAGAGCACACAGTAAAATTCTATATCCTACAACAATTCATGAAGCTTCTCCAATGTCAGTAAATATATTACAACAGGACCTTAAGGTTTGTTATACCGTATCTTAATTACATGATAAAGACAACTATAGGCTACGTCGTGATGACATAATGCAGTACAGAAGATTGGGAAATCTATATATGTTTAAGTAATCAATGGAAAATTAATATCAAGTTTATCACATAATTATCTATAGGACGAAAGTTTTAATAAGAAGGTACTTGACGCTTCAGTTTGCTAAAACCTGTGACCTGTGAATGTGAGGCCTCGCTTTCGTGAAGATGACGTCATTGGTTCATTTACTGTGCACGCGCACACTTCATAGGCTACTGCTTTTTTTTATTCACTTTCACTTTATTCTAACTTTCACATGCTAAAAGAAGCTTTTTTATTTATAGAGCATTTTGGTTTTACTACCAGAATATGTAACCTGTGTATATTCTTGTAGCCTATTAGGTTTTTTTTTCACTGAATATGATGTGCAGTCAGTTCAACATTCTTTCAGCTCAAAAATTGGAGGAGTGGATCAGAAGAAGCAAGAGAGGCACTGGGACAGTTTATAGTCGTGTTGATTGTCTCTCTCTGAGGTGTTTGTGTGTTTGATGTGGATAGTGCTTAAAATAAAAACTTGATACAAAAGAAGATTAGAGAATTGAGGATCTTTTTTATTTGGTTTCTCTTTTTACATGTGTTACATTTTTTTGTCCACAAGATGGTGAAGTTGAACATATTGAATCTTTTGGCGAGGCATTGGCTCCTGTACCGGTACAATTGCCTGAAAGCCTCAGATGGTTCATGGTGCTTCATTTGGCCATCACTACTAAGCGCTTCTGCCGCTCTGTATAAACAGCAGTGGTTTAATTTTATTTTCTGTGAAAATTTGTTTTTTTCATTGAAACGGCTCTTCTTTCTTCCTTCGCGCATAAAACGCAGAAGTGGGAGACAGCGCAGAGCGCAGCGCTAATCCAGGAAACAGCGGCGCATTTGCCCCCCCACCCGCTGCTCTAACCTATCTGTGTCCTTCTCATTTGCATTCAAGCAACAACGCCCATAATGAGGTGTTCAGAGAGATTTTTTTTTTTTTTACCATGTCTGTGGTATGTGTCTTTCTCATGCACTGAGTGTTGATTTTGAAGGATTCATTTACAGTATTAGGGAACCATTAAGGCACCATATAAAAGCATCAAGAAGTACCATGTCATGGGATCTTTAACCCTTTTTAAAAAAAATTCTATGCATAACAGAACAGTGATGTTACTGCTTTGCCAAAAATGTTCCAGTTTGGCATTCGATATGCATCACCATGGAGACAAGGAAGTGACATCACCAGGCCAAGATATAGGTCAGATTTGTGTAGATCAAAAATACCTTAAAGATCCCATGACATGGTACTTCTTGATGCTTTTATATGGCTCCTTAATGGTTCCCTAATACTGTAAATGAATCCTTCTTCAAAATCAACACTCAGGGCATGAGAAACAGAGATAAAATGAGAAAGAGTCATAAATATCCCTCTCAAACTCTTTATTCTGGGCGTTGTTGCTTGAATGCAAATGAGGAGAAAACAGCTGGCCAATAGTAGAGGGTGGGGGCGTGGCCAAACACTCCGCTCAGAGCTCAGAGCCCACAGCTGATCCATTTCCTTGTTTTTGCACTGGGGAGAGATGTGAAGTGTTCCATTGAAAAATAAACACATTTCCACATAAAATAAAATTAAACCACTGCTGTTCAAAGGTCCAGATGCTCAGATAAAGGACTTCCGAGCCTAGAAACACTCGGACGTGCCTCTAGGCAAATTAAAAAAACGCATTTCGCATTGCCTAGCGCATTCGCAGTCCAAACTCTCTGGGCGTGATTTACAGAGACGCTGAGTTCAGAGAGACGGGGGTGGAACTGCATTTGCATTTCTTTTTTCGATCTGACGTCAATAAGGTGCCTTGTTCAAACTCGCCCGTTTGAGCTCCAATTTTTTGTAACGCAGAAAAGGATCGCAAATGCTCAGTTTAGACATTTCACAACTTTTAACCATGGGGGGGCCTAAACAGGGTAGGGGAGCTCACATTAACGTTCAAAAACCTCAGAAAGTGAAAATTTCATGTCATGGGACCTTTAAAAACAGTTTTTTTTAAATGCATAATATGACATTCGATAATGAAAGATCATGTTTAAATTAGGGCTGTCAAACGATTAATTTTCTTGATCGCAACTAATCTCAGAAATTTCATAGTTAATCGCGATTAATCGTGATTTATTTTGCATGTTTAAAATTGATATCTTGCAGTAAGATCGTTCGAATCTAAAGTTAAACTCACAATGCAAAGTATTTCTCACCATTTTTTTAATTTAAAAAAAGTGCAGAGAAAGGAAAAAGTAACAATGAACCAGTAATAGTGCTTACTTTGAGAAATTGTAAATAAATTATTGAAGCCCGCTCGAGCTGCCTACGGATGCGTAGAAGGAACAAAATACTAGTAAACTCAAAATAGCACGTTTAACCGACAATGAGTTTAATTAATACAACCAAATGAGCTGCATATAATTGAACTCACGGGGCAGGTAACCGGGCCTCATGCCAACAGCGAACAGTTCAATGTCTTTGTTACACATCTGCTCCTTCACTGTACAGTGTCCAGGTTTACACCATTTCTCGTTCAGAAACAGCACTAAGTCCTCCTCCCTTCTTTTTCCCGCTCACCTGCGTCCTGTCTGCGCGCAGCAGATGAAAGTTGTCCACAGTGACGGTAGAGTCCGGGATTTGTGGTGTTAGCCATGTCTCCGTAAAAACAATGACGCTAGCGTCCCTGTACTCCTGCTGAAATCTAACGAGCGCCGCAAGCTCGTCCGTCTTGTTGGCGAGGGCGCGCACATTCCCCGTGATGACAGAGGGAAGAACGGGTCTGTAGCGTTTCTTCTTTTCCCGGAGTTTACGTCCCGCGCGGCATCCACGGCGTGTCGTCCGCAGGATCTCGTCAGGGATAACATGCCTGTCTCGGGGGAACACAACAGCGCTGCGCATCGCCATCAGCTGATCCTTTGTGTAGACGAGCGGAGGACGGGGTCCCTTACACATCTTAAGCCGAGACAGGTAAATAATCCACCAAAAGTGCAGCGTCGTGTGCGGCCCAAGCTTATGTACAGTGTTGATAAAAAATATTTACAAAAGTGGGGCAGTTTAATTGCCTGGAAGAATCCATGACTCATCGCTGTACCAGCGAGTGAGTCTGGTAACGCTTGATCCACAGAATGCGCTGCGGTTGCGCGTAGACAGACAGCTAAGTGAACCAATCAGAGATTGCGCCATCTTGATTCAAAACTGAGGCGGAACTTCCGCTGCCTAAGAGTGACTTTGCGGGCAAAGGCGGGTGCACTGACGTCACCATCTTTGAACGAATCAGAATCGCGGAGTCCGTTTGTAACCGGAGGAGCGAGAGTGGATGGAGGGTGTCCAAATGGTATCGCGCTGTATAGGAAATACAGAGAGATATCATTTGGCTGGCCAGGTAAGCAGTTTAAGGCAAAAAGTTAGGAAAGTGCAGGAGCGTTGTGACGGGCAGCCAGCTCGCGCCGGCGCCGGAAGTACTATGGATGGTAGAATTGCGGAAAATGCTGGCAAACTCTGATCGCGATTAAAAAAATTGTTCGCGATCATAATTTACATTAATCTAATCGCGATTAACGCGTTAATATTCCCAGCCCTAGTTTAAATACACAAAAGTTACATAGTGCATCTTTAATACAATATACAGTATATTGATACTTAGACTTACTCTTAAACTATTGATTCACAAGGGAAATGATTTGGACACAGTAGCTCACGCATCACAATATGTATAATAACAAAGAAAAAATATAAAATAAGTTGCAGAAATAGCGATGGGTGTCAAATAAGGTATTATGTAAAAATAGAAAGGTATATGTACAAGTAAAAAAAAAAAGAAAATATTAAGTAATGAAAATATATTTCAGCTATTTTACAAGAGGTCGTAAGGTCACAAGTCCTTGTCACATCCTTGTCACATCTGTGCATCATTCAGGTCTGGGTTCTCTCCCATTGCATCTTGGGAGCACTGGTTCAAGGTTCACATCTTCCTGTTGGGGGCGCTGTCGGTGGTAGGGATTTTTTCACTGGTGGTTCTCATACTTTTGGGCTGCCATCTTTACCTGGCGTCTGTGAACTGCACCACCTGGGAGTTCATGTCCCGTCACCGCGTCTCGTACTTGAACATCTCCGAGGAGAACCCTTTTGATCGCGGCGTTTTCTGTAACTTATGGGCCTTTTTCTGTGTGTGCCGAGTGGAGATTTGGGAGCAAGTTTATGTCAAAAATTCAACCCTCAACGCTGTATAAAGGTGGCAAAATGGACATAGGAGGCTTTGTGTGTGTTTTTTACAGGTGCATTGTTTAGAGTTGCTAGGTGGCGCTCATAATTACATACACGTAATTTTATTTTCATATTCATTTTTCAAGCTTTTTTTTTTTTTTTGCAATTTACTCTATACATTTTTTATTTATAAAGTTGATAATGACCTGACAAAGCACTAGTGCCTCTCAGGTTGGGTGCTACTGGAGAGATTTTAGTGACAAGGGACTTACAAGTAGATGGTGTGAAAAAGAAGATACAGAGGGGAGGGTCAGAATATTTCACAGTATGGCATTCATCCTTTTTTATTTTCATGGAGACCAAACCAGACCGAGTTACAGGTCAGATCTGGAGAGGCGACCCCGCTCACAGTCAGAATGTCTGTTTTTCTAGGTATTTTTGAGCTCTAAAACCACCTGGAATTTAATAAATGTAAAGTAGAGGTGTTTAATGTCATACTGTGGAACATTCCAGGCAGAGCAGTTACATCTCCCTAGAAACAGTCACGTGACGGACGCTCCACCAGAAAAGTTACATTTAAGCACATTAGTAGTCAACTTGTAAGTATAAAAACAATTTTATTTTAGACTTTGGCAAAACATCCAAAGACCATTTTTCTCTCAAAGCACAGTCCAGTCATGCCTTTACTTCCTTCACATGTAATTTCTGGTTTTAAACATGGTCTAAATATAAAAATAAATACAGGTTCACATCTCTCAAATTCTGGTTAAAAAAAAAACAACATTATACAATCTGAGAATAATCAGACTTCCATTCAAAGCTAAGGCCACAAGTTGTGTTGATTTAATTTCAGTACCTTTAAAGGCCTGTACTTGATTTTATTTTTTTTTCTTTCCCCAGTACAGACCTGTCGACAAAAAATTGGGGGCCCCAGGGCAAGAAGCTTCACATGGGCCCCCCGTAATATAAATGAGTAGGAAAGCCCTTAAAACCCTGGGAAAACGGATGCCTTTGCCCCCTCCGTCAACTGCCCTGTGTATAAACTGCTCTTCAAGTCAAATAAAAATAAGTCTGTTGTGTCATGTTTTATTGGAATGTGTGCGGTTAGGATGTTAGTTGTTGGCTTTCCTGTGACTCGAGTTTCTGAAAGTTGAGAAACGCACTTATAAACTCATCAAGGTGAATCACTGCATAAGAAACATGAGGAAAAGTGAGGAATAACTTAAGCCATAACTAGTTCTTTTTTTTCCATGTTCATGTTTTAAGAGACAAAAAAAAAATCAGGTACAGTGTCTTTAATGTTTCAACACTTTCTCACGATCTCTCAAACAATGCTGTCTTTTTTGAGGTTTCTATGGTGGTTTTTCTAATAAATAAAAGCAGTCCCACAGTGTCACATGTGTAGAGTTCCCCTATATGTTTACAGGAGGTAAATGACCTGGATTAATTCTTAAAGTTCATTTTTAGTATTTTTTTGGATCACAATTTCCAGAAAACAGAGGTGAGTTGACCTTTCGGAGGGCTGATCTGTCTGTTCCGAAGTGAAGCCTGTAAAAAAAAAGAAAAAAAAAAAAGACAGGATTTTAATATGATAAATATGAGAATCATGTGGTATATTGAAGAAATATTAGTACAAGTATTTTGGTGACACTGTTGACCAGTGATGGAAACTAACAAAGTACAAAAATAAAAGTACAAATTTTAGGTATCTGTACAGTGGATACTTTTTACTTTTACTTCATTAAATTTGAGAGCAGGTATCTGTACTTTCTATTCCACTACATTTTAGATCTGGACTGAAAAATAAAAAAAGTACTTTTTATGGTGTGAGACCTGATGAAAAAAAACTTACTTATAGCACAATTAATATGAGTTAACATCCCAACTTTGAGCAAAACAAATACACAAAAATGATCATTTGAAAATTTTGAAAAAATCACTGCATTTCATCCTTTAATTGTTCTAAAAATCTCTGCTAAATACTTACTTTTTACTCTTTTAAGTATATTTTTATACAGGTATTTAATACTTTTACTTAAAGGGATAGTGCTTTTTTTTTTTTTTATGTTAATCTGTATGGCTTCCCTTTCAACAGTGTCCTGAGATTAACACTGACTTACCCATGACAGCGCGATGTGATCCCGGTTATCCTCCGGTAACGTAGCTCATGGGCGCACTGATACGAATCGAGAGAAAATATGCAAATGCAAAATATGCTGCTGAACTGTTTGGGACGCAAATATATCACTTTTCGGACAAATGTTGTTTTGAGAAGAAAAACAAGCTTTATTAAATGTCCCTGCGAACTTACCGGAAGTAGGTTTATGAGCTACGTTATTACCGGAACTACGTTTACGAGCTACTTTCCTGAAGGATAACCGGGATCATATCGCGCTGTCATGGGTAAGTCAGTGTTAATCTCAGGACACTGTTGAAGGGGAAGCCATACAGATCAACATAAAAAAACACACTATCCCTTTAAAGGTCCCATGACATGGTACTTCTTGATGCTTTTATATGGTGCCTTAATGGTTCACTAATACTGTAAATGAATCCTTCTTCAAAATCAACACTCAGTGCATGAGAAAGACACATGTACACAGTCAGAGTCAGAATATCTCTCTCTGAACAACCCATTCTGGGCCTTGTTGCTTGAATGCAAATGAGAAGGACACAGATAGGTTAGAGGAGCGGGTGGGGGGGGCCAAATGCGCCGCTGGTTAGGTGCGCTGTCTCCCACTTCCGCGTTTTAAGCGCGGAGGAAGAAAGGAGAGGAATTTCAATGAAAAAAACACATTTTCACAGAAAAAAAAATTAAACCACTGCTGTTTCAGAGGTCCAGAGGGTCGGGTAAAGGACTTCCGAGCCTAGAAACACGTACGTGCCTCCAGGCAAATAAACGCATTTCGCATTGCGTAGCTCCTTCGCGGTCCAAACTCTCTAGGCGTGATTTCCAGAGACAGGGGGTGGACATCCAGACGGGGGTGGAACTGCATTTGCATTTCTTTTTTCGATGTGACGTCAATAAGTTTCCTTGTTCAGAATCGCCCGTTTGAGCAGTGTTTTTTTCTAATGCAGAAAAGAAAATGCTCAGTTTACACATTTTGCAACTTTTAGCCATGGGGGGGGGCCCTAAACAGGGTAGGGGAACTCACATTAACGTTCAAAAACCTCAGAAAGTGAAAATTTCATGCCATGGGACCTTTAAGTAGATTTCTTCATAGGATAATTTTCCTTTTTTTGTAACTTTTTGCCCCTTTTACTTGAGTAACTTCTTGCCCCTGTATCTGTACTTTTAGCCCTTTTTGGCCTTTTTTAAAAAATAAATAAAACCCCCAGCCAAGCACTTAACCTGCTCGCCTCCATGGAAATAAATACATTTAATGCTATACTGTGGGACATTTCAGCCCAAGCACCAACATCTCCATGGAGACAAGCAGGCGGCAAATTCTCCACCAAGAACAGTGACATAATTGCACCTTTCAATATATGTTTTGCTGACCTCTAGAAATTGTTCAAGTCTGATGAGTGAGCCCATCTGGCCGTCTTTGTTGGCTGCTTTAATTCTGCTCAGAGAAAAGAACAGATATCAATAAATACTTAAACAACATATTCTCTCACTTTTTTTTTTTTTTTTTTTACCTGGGGAAGTAGTCCTCTTTTAAAAACAGGAGGAGTTTCCAGAACTGACCTTGGTACTGTTTCATTAGAGCGTTTCCACAAACCTGAACAGAGACATTCAGAACATGAAGAGAAAAGCAACTTCACATTTAGATATGGTTAAAGGACCTGGGTGTTTCTAGCGCCCTTAAAGGAAAAGTAACGTTTTTTTTTTACAATCTGAGCCTTCTTTCGGGAATAAAACAAGTAATTTTACTCACCCATAGCAGTTTGGTGTCAATTGGAGTGGTATTGCAGAAGTTATGTTGGAGCCGTTCTGTTCAACTAATGATCCCGTATCCGTTAACGTGGTGCTCGTATCATATGCTCGGGACATTGCTTTGCGCTCCCCAAATAACACAAACTTTAGCACTTTTCAAATCACAGAAGATCGCTGTGTCAGGGTAGACTTTTAGTGGATTCCAAAACGGCCTGAAACCCGATATCCAGCTATAGTTTCATTTGATGACGTCATCAGAGAGGACAGTGCGCATGCGTGAACTCAGCTGTTTTGTAAACACCGCTAGTCCGAAAGAAGCTAACACTGCTCTGAACTTTACTTTTCTGTTGCGATATCGGGTTTCAGGCCGTTTTGGAATCTACTAAAAGTCTACCCTGACACAGCGATCTTCTGTGATTTGAAAAGTGCTAAAGTTTGTGTTATTTGGAGAGCGCAAAGCAGTGCCCCGAGCACTCATGCTAACGGATACGGGATCACTCCAATTGACACCAAACTGCTATGGGTGAGTAAAACTACTACTAAAACTACAGACTGTAAAAAAACGTTACTTTTCCTTTAAAGTTTAAAAACGGTTCAAAAATCACATCTGAATCTGAGCTGCTAGCGACCATTCAGATCAAAGAGATGCATGTTAGGTTTAAACCAACTGGATTCGAGCATTGAAACTGGCAACACAAATGAGACTCGTGTGAGGCTCATTGTGCTTTTTGATTGGAAAACACCAAATTATAATATCCAGTGTGTTTGTAGTTAAGAATAAAATCAGCATTATAGTTGTAATCAACAAAACCTACATTTGATTTGAACACGTTTACCTTGTGTCTGGGATGTTAAGATACAGTTCCTGCTAACACACTCCACTATATTTGATTCATTGCTTTTTTTTTTCTCCTTTTTTAATGCACACAAAAAGAAAAAAGGAAAAATGTCCTCCCACCCCAGTCCAAAGCCTCACCCAAGCAAAGGTCTACTACAAACATGCCATAAGATAATTGTATCCCTCTTGGCCCTCAGCAGCCTGGACATAGAAAGTTCTAGTTGGGCTTTGTGTTACATTTTGTTACATTTTGTATGAAAAGTGCTTTATAAATAATGTTTGATTGATTGATTGATTGAAAAACATTCATATTTGACTCATATTTTTGTACCAAAAACTGAGTTGGGTTTGTTTTATTCTTGCAACAACTCTGTAACCCTCATCAGACTACTGGTCCAAAACACGTGTTTCTTATTGAACTATATTAGCAAGCTTTTTTTTTATTTTTTATTATTATTATTTTTATCCCTGAGGCTCCTCGATGTTCTTAAATCTATACACCTTCACCACACGTATTCTGAAAAGTCCTTAACAGTGCACTGTGTAACTGTCTGTCACCTTTTTGTT
This sequence comes from Paratrypauchen microcephalus, assembly GCA_036785185.1. Lineage (NCBI taxonomy): Eukaryota > Metazoa > Chordata > Actinopteri > Gobiiformes > Gobiidae > Paratrypauchen > Paratrypauchen microcephalus. The sequence goes on along the minus strand of JAVJIX010000223.1, from coordinate 1,216,084 downwards.
TCTAAGGATGTCATTGTTCTGTTAAAATGTTCCGCAGTATGACATTAACCCTCCTGTCGTGTTCGGGTCAAATCTGACCGTTTTACAACTTATAATACTCATAAATATTATGTTTTTCATCTGATTACCTCAAGACCTTATGATATCCTCCACACTGTGGACTTGAACATATAAAAGTGATGATCACCTATTTCATTCAATTTTGAGTGTTTTAATCAACCTTGTTACACCTGTGGTGTTCCCGGTCAAAAGTGACCGCCATAGGAAATTAATGGGTATCCAGAGTAAATTCATTCAACATACAGAAAACATCCCCATAAACACTGCCCCAGCTCACGCTCACACACGCTCACACACGCTCACACACGCTCACACACACACACACACACACACACCTACACACACACACACACACACACACACACACACACACACACACACACACACACACACACACAGCACACACAACACACACACACACACACACCAGGGTTTGTGTGTTATGCTGGACATGACAACCGGTCTCCAAGGGCATAATATCACATGTGACAACTTCTTCACATCACATGCTCTTGGTCAGGAGCTACTGAGAAGAAAGCTCACCATGGTAGGGACAGTGAGGAACAAGCCCGAACTTCCCCCTGCGCTGGTTTCGACCAGAGGAAGACAGGCACTCTCATCACAATTTGCATTCACTGACACTCACACTCTTGTGTCATACGTTCCCAAGAAGAACAGAAATGTCATCTTGATGAGCACAGTGCACAAAGACGCCGCTGTCAGCACCACAGAGGACAGGAAGCCCCTCATGATCCAGGACTACAACAAGAACAAGGGAGGCGTTGACTGCCTTGATAAGGTAATGTAAAGTCTCATCATGCATTTTATTTTATTTTTATCTAGGTGAATCATAGCATTTTGTGTACGACAGATTGAATATTGTTCCTAATCTCTTATTATTTATTGTTCCTTTATTGCAGCTTACTGGTACATACACCTGTAAGCGGATGACTGCTCTCTGGCCTGTGGCACTGTCCCACAACATCCTGGATGTGTCAGCTTTCAACGCGTATGTGGTGTGGACAGCAATCGACCCAACCTGGAATCAGGGGAAAAGTTTCAAGAGGAGACTTTTCCTCGCAGAGCTGGGGAAAGCTTTGGTGACTCCTCTTATACAGCGATGCCAGCACATTCCCCGCACACCAGCCTCTGCCAGTCTGGTTAGGAGCATGCAAACTCCAGCCCCAGCCCTGGCTGCTCTCCCCCAACAAGGACATGGGCAGAAAAGGAAGCGTTGTGGCCTCTGTGCCCCTAGAGACATCAAAACGAGCCTGACATGCTGCAAATGTCATGCTTATGTTTGCAAGGCCCATTCTGACCTGAGTGTCACATGCCACTCATGTGCATGAAAATACACACACACACACACACACACACACACACACACACACACACACACACACACACACACACACACACACACACACACACACACACACACACACACACACAGTTGAGTTTGGTGTTTGGTTTTCCATTTATTTTTTGTATTATATGTTCATTTTGTAGTTCATTTTCAGTGCCCAATTGTATTTTCACTGATGTTATTTAATGTTTACTTCTATAAATTGTTGTTAGACACTACTTTGAAACATTGTTCTCAACTAAAGAATGTTTAATAAAAAAAATGGTGTTGAAAAAAAATGTTTTGTGCTAATTTAAGAGCAGTTAAAACAGACCGGTCACTTTTGACCGGGAACACTAAAGTAGGGGGCTGGAGGCGAACACGACCGGAGGGTTAAACTAGCCTGGGAATTCCCAGGCCGCTTCCATTCGTTTCGAACTGGAAGGCGGCCTGGAAACTCGTCCAAGCGAGAGTCCCAGATTTAGGGCCCCAATCAGAGAGCGGGGGAGGTGTGGCAAGACGGTGACGCGTACCACATGACAAACGGAAGCTTGTAGTTTGAACTGACAACTGACATGATTGGCTATGGACTTACGTATACGCTCAGTGATAGACATTCATAACGCCCAATAAACGGCCGTTGGCGATCGCTAACCACACCTCCGCTACGGGATTTTTCGAAGCGAGTTTCCAGACCCATATCTCACTTGTGATATGGTCAGGTGTTAACCGGACTAACATTAAACAGCTCTAATTTACATTTATTCAAATACAGGTGGTTTTATAGTATAAAAATACCTAGAAATACAGGCGTTCTGACTGTGAGTGGGGTCGCCTCTTCACAGATCTGACCTGTAACTTGGTCTGGTTTGGTCTCCATGAAGATAGAAAGGTTTAACGCCATAATGTGGAACATTCCAGACACAGCAATAACAATAATAAATATTTTGCAAGCAGCAATGTGGGGCCAAGCACCGAAGGTGCATGTAGGTGCCTGAACCTAGGTCTAACAGGGTCTGACAGGGTCTAACAGAGTCTGACAGGGTCTGACTGGGTCTAACAGGGTCTAACAAGGTTTACCAGGGTCTAACAGGGTCTGTTAGCCAGGCTTCCCAGGCTTCCTATGAAGGGTTCCCGAGATATGAGCTCACTTCGGCTAGATCAAAGACACATCAAAGTATTGATTCTTATTGGGGAAAAGCACCGAAGGTGCTAGGCACCATTCCCGTGCTTACGTCCCCCGATGTGTCTTCCGAGTGCTCTGCGAATGTTATTGTGGTGTTAAAATATGTATTATTATGTACCTGAAGTGTGTATTATTGTGCACCTTGTAATAATAAAAGATTTTTTTTTTTAAAGTAAAAAAAAAAAAAAAGTGTTTCTACTGCGTTGCCTAGCAACGTTCCCTAGCAACCCTTTGATCTGGTCTTTGATGTGTCTTGTCTCCTTATTCTTATTAGGGACCGAGCCCGAAGGGGGACGAAGGTCCCTATTGTTGTTGCTTTGTTTCCGTATTATTAGGGACCGAGCCCGAAGGGGGACGAAGGTCCCTATTGTTGTTGCTTTGTTTCCGTATTATTATTATTCTTGTTCATACACGCTGGGGCAATTTTGAGCATGTTCCCATGCTTCAAAACGAACGAAACTTTGCACGGGCATCACAAAGTGCTGCCAGTACGACCACACAAAGTCCCGTCCCCCAGTGACCCCCAGGAGCTCGATAGCGCCCCCTAGCGCGTTGTCTTTCGGGGCTGGCATACCGTTTAAGATAGGCGCACGAAATTCGGTAGGGACGTGTATCTCAATAAGACGAACAAATGCCTCACTGCAATGTCATGTCCACGCCCAACAGGAAGTGAGATAATTGGGCTTTTGTGTGATTTTTGGGTATTGGACATAGAATGGAATTTGAAACACTTCTCCTACACCGTACCTCAGATGGGCTTAAATTTTGGTGAACATAATCTTAAGACGTTGGAGATGTTAAATTGCGAAGGATTTTCAAATAGGCGGTAATATGACGATACGGCGGATCGATAAAGTTAGGTATGGAATTTGAAACACTTCTCCTACACCGTACCTCAGATAGGCTTAAATTTTGGTGAACATAATCTTAAGACGTTGGAGATGTAAAATTGCGAAGGATTTTCAAATAGGCGGTAATATGACGATACGGCGGATCGATAAAGTTAGGTATTTATTGAATGGGAGTGATGAGTTATGAATGGGAGGTATTTGTTGCTAGGCAACGCCCTGATCAAAGGTCTTTGATCTTTGTACCTTTGATCTGATATAGCTGCAAGCAGCAATGTGGGGACAAGCATCGAAGGTTCATGTAGGCCTCAGCATGTAGGCCACATGCAGGGTCTGACAGGGTCTGACAGGGTCTGACAGGGTCTGACAGGGTCTGTTCTGACAGGGTATCTACAATGTCATGGCCATCCCGTAGTGCAGCAGCTACGCTTCCAAAAAGACCCGTCCCCCGGTGACCCCCAGGAGCTCGATAGCGCCCCCTAGCGCGTTGTCTTTCGGGGCTGGCATACCGTTTAAGATAGGCGCACGAAATTCGGTAGGGACGTGTATCTCAATAAGACGAACAAACGCCTCACTGCAATGTCATGGCCACGCCCAACATTGCAGTGAGCCATACCACGAAATTTGGTATGGCTGTGCGTCTCAGTAAGACGAACAAACGCAGGTGCGAGGTCCCGACCAACGCCGCTTGCGGCTTTAATTATACATTATTCTCCTAAACATGGGAGTCTATGGCAACCCCTAGAATCGCCTGGTAAAAAGTTGTGAAATTTTGCATGCACATTCCAGCCAGTCTCATTACCCACAGCAATTTATAGGCCCCCAGCCCCAACTGTCTAGTGCCACCAGCAGGTCAAAGTTGCAGGAATTTTCAGGAATTGCCTAGCAACGCACTTAGCAACTGATCTGTCTTTGATGCGTCTTTAATCTGTTAAACCTTGTTAGACCCTGTTAAACTCTGTTAGACCCTGTCAGACTCTGTTAGACCGTCAGACCCTGTTAGACCCTGTCAGAACATGTTAGACCCTGTCAGACTCTGTTAGACCCTGCATGCGGCCTACATGCACCTTCGGTGCTTAGCCCCACATTGCTGCTTGCAGCTTTTAAAATTATTATTAAGAAGAAGAAGTAGTGAACTTTATTGATCTCACACTGGAGAAATTCTTCTCTGCATTTTAACCCATCCTAGTTTTTATATAATATATATATATATATATATATATATATATATATATACGCAACACCCCACCTCACAGGTGCGCCACAGCAAGATGCCGATCCAACATCATGACCAGTGCACAGGTGCGCCCCAGACTGCCCACAATAAAAGGCCACCCCGAAATGTGCTTTTTTTTTTTTTTTTTGCTTTATTGGGGGTCTGGGGACTCAGAACCAGTCAGTATCTGGTGTGACCACCATTTGCCTCATGCAGTGCAACACATCTTCTTCACATAGAGTTTATCAGATTGTCAGTTGTGGTCTGTGCAATGTTGGTCCACTCCTCTTCAAAGGCTGTTATGGACGAAGAACACAGGTGCATTTTATTGATGGCATTTTGAATGCACAGAGATACCGTGATGAGATCCTGAGGCCCATTGTTGTGCCATACATCCATGAACATCACCTCATGTTTCAGCAAAATAATGCACGGCCCCATGTTGCAAGGATCTGTACACAATTCTTGGAAGCTGAAAATGTCCCAGTTCTTGCATGGCCAGCATACTCACCGGACATGTCACCCATTGAGCATGTTTGGGATGTGCTTGACCGGCGTATACGACAGCGTGTACCAGCTCCCACTAATATCCAGCAACTTCGCACAGCCATTGAAGAGGAGTGGACCAACATTCCACAGGCCACAATTGACAATCTGATAAACTCTATGCGAAGAAGATGTGTTGCACTGCATGAGGCAAATGGTGGTCACACCAGATACTGACTGGTTCTGAGTCCCCAGACCCCCAATAAAGCAAAAAAAATGCACATTTTGGGGTGGCCTTTTATTGTGGGCAGTCTGGGGCGCACCTGTGCACTGGCCATGATGTCGGATCGGCATCTTGATGTGGCGCACCTGTGAGGTGGGGTGGATTGTCTCGGCGGGGCAGAGGCGCTCGCTGTCACACATTTGGACAGATTTGTGAACAATGTTTGAGAGAAATGGTAGTGTTGTGTATCTGGAGTGAATTTTGGATCTTTGGGTCCATCTCAGGAAAAATGGGAGCAAAAACAAAAGTGTTGCGTTCTTCTTCTTGCTTCGGCTTGGTCAGGACCTAAGATGGAGGATTTTACCTATGGTGCATGTTTTGGGTTGGTGGGGGAAACCGGAGTGCCCGGAGGAAACCCACCCAGACACGGGGAGAACATGCAAATTCCACACAGAAAGGCTCGGGCGACCCGGGGATCGAACCCAGACCATGCATGCAAACTCCACACAGAACACACACAGAAAGGCCTGGGCGACCCGGGGATCGAACCCGGAACCTTCTTGCTGTGAAGCAAGAGCGCTAGCCACTCAGCTACCGTGCCGCCACGGTACATTATTCTTCCGCCTATGGGAGTCTATGGCAACCCCTAGAACCGTCTGGTAAAAAGTTGTGAAATTTTGCATGCACATTCCAGCCAGTCTCATTACCCATAGCAACCCCAACCGTCTAGTGCCACCAGCAGGTCAAAGTTGCAGGAATTTTCAGGAATTGCCTAGCAACGCACCTAGTAACCGATCTGTCTGTGATGTGTCTTTGATCTGTTAAACCTTGTTAGACCCTGTTAAACCCTGTTAGACTCTGTTAGACCCTGTCAGATTCTGTTAGACCCTGTCAGATTCTGTTAGACCCTGTTAGACCTGTTATTGTGGAAATTACAAGTTAATTTGTAGAAACAGAAGTATTCTATTGATTTTCAATAGCTCTGCGCTGTAGAACTGCTCTGTGCCAACACTGTACCATAAATTTAGATTAGTTTTTGCTTTGCACTTAGTCTTGCACTTCTATTGAGAGCGCATTGAGGAGGGAGGGTGTGCGCTATGAGCAGGGAGGAGCGAGAGCGCAAAAAAGTGAGGAGCAGCACGCTAACGTGAAGCGGACAGACAGGTAGGAAGTTTAACCTGCTCTCTGATACACGCTGGTACGCAAAGGTACACGCTGTTGCGAACAAGCTGTGTGTGCTGGCGGCACGCATGGTGCCGTGCATTGTCCGCTCCAGACGAGTGCACAGGCTGTACTGTAGTGTGGGTAGATCATAGTGCGTGTGTGAGATGATTGCAATCATATTTCATTACAGCCACTGCCATTAGCAATAAACTTTTACCGCTGTGCGGGACCACGCGGGGCTCCTATACTATTTTTGATTCACATGGTAATACGGGACAAAGTGCGTCCCTATTCAGCTCAATATGGGAAGCATACTTTTGTTTCTAAATACGGGACGATTCAGATTCCGTTTTTCAAGGGACAGTTGGCAACCCTAAACACAACTATACATACAGTGAACCCTCGCTCTATCACGGTTCACTGTTCATGGCCTCGCTGTTTCGCGGATTTTTTTTTTTCAATTTTTTGTTTTTTTTTCCCAATTTTTTTTAATAGTTTAACTGTTTTTTACAATGTAACATTGTGTCCTGCGTCCTGATTGGCTAAGAGACTAGACCAGGACTAAACCAGGTCTAGACCTGGACTAAACCAGGACCATGGAAGAGCCAAGAATCAACAGGGACGGGCCTGGCCCGGACGCCGTGCGGCCGGGGGAGCCGCAGCGGGGAGAGCCGCAGCGGGGAGAGCCGCATTCGAGGGAGCCGCAGCGGAGGGAGCCGCATTCGAGGGAGCCGCATTCGAGGGAGCCGCATTCGAGGGAGCCGCATTCGAGGGAGGACACTCGCGCGCAGAGAGGAGACAGTGGGTCTTCCCCCCTCACGCCTAGTGGATGAACCCGAACCCGTCCTAGAGAGCTGTGGAGTATTGGCGACGCATTGATAGCCATGCCCCGAACTCCGGGGCGGTCTGATTTTGGAGCTGGGGTGAAATGCAACCAACCCTTGTGAGCGCAGGTTAGTGGGGGAAAATCCTCATGGTAGAGCTGATCGGGGCTTTAGACCTAGCCCCTCGCTGAAGTGTTCATACCTGGTCTTGTGGTGAGGACTGGTGCTCAGAGGCGTCTGTTAGCGGTTCAGCACTGTTAGCAATGGCTTGAGTCTTGCCCAAAATGATATCCAGGTCGCTTTCCACTCGACTTTCGCACATGGCATGGATATGTTGTTCCAAAACAAACACACGTGTCCGCGCGCACGTGAGAAAATGTTAATACCAGTCTGAGAAAAGTGTATAATGTGTGTGGTGAGGCGTTTACACCCTTAAAACATGTGTAATAATTGTAAAATATAAAGTTGTCCTACTTCGCGGATTTCACGTATTGCGGGTTATTTCTGGAACCTAACGATAAACGAGGGATTACTGTATACCCAAAATTTTTCTCTACGGATTTGCACGGCTATAAAAAATGACCCAGGCGGCTGACAAAAAAGCGGAAATCCGCCAAAAAGCAGAAGTCTTTCATCCCTGAATATATCACTTTTTGGACAAATATTGTTTTGAGAAGAAAAACAAGCTTTATTAACTGTCCTGGCTAACTTGCTGGACCTACTTTCGTCAGCTCCAGAACCGGGCAGAACTCGGCTCACAGGACACGGTCAGCGATAAGACAGTGTTAATGCACAACACTGCTGAAGGGGATGCCATACAGATTCACATAAAAAAACCCGAACTATCCATTTAAATTTCCCCAAAGCCACGCTTGATGCAAACTGCTTCTGTCCGGTCTGTTTTCGGTGAGGAAACAATAGGCTCTATTCACTCTTATGTCACAAAACCGGCAAACGTTTGGAAACATGTGGTTGATAACTTCTCCTTTGGGCTCTGTTGGCAAAGTAACAAAACTAGTAACAAAATCTGGGGAAAACTGAGAAAATGGCCCAGTTTTCTTCAACTAGATGTTATTGTATTCTTTCATAAATTACCTATTCATTTGTGTACTTAATTTAAAAAAAATAGATGTCATTGTAGCATTCCGTTATATGCGTCAGACCAACAGTTACAACCAGCTGCCTGCAAGTCTCATCGAAGTTGCGATTAGAGTCCCGTCCTCCATGGAAAGCTTTGGCAGGTTGTGTTGCTACTGATCCACGGTTTTATCACATCCCCATTGTCGGGAACTACACAGGAAGTCGTCATTCGCATGTTTCCAAACGTTTTCCGTTAAACGTGAATAGAGCCTAAAGCATAGAGCCTATACTAACCAAAGAACCAAACCAGAGAGACCCACCTCCAGGAAGTCAAAGAGCAGAGTCGCTGTGGTGTCTTTCTGTGGCTCCATGTTGAGCATCTGAGCCAGCCACCTCCAGCCGTGGTTCAAGCCATGGGGTGCAGGCTGCAACAACAGACATGTGTATTGTCATATTGTGTTTATATCGATTGTCAGGTTTCAGATGACATCACAACATTCTATAGGCCAATAATATTTGATACAGATGAAGGGCAGCTAAAATAAATATTGCTCAACTGCAGATTTCTGTTATAATACAGCACGTTCTCAGGTCTAGTCCCAACTTTAAACAAACCGAATCGTTTGTTTGAGAAGCGCTTATAAACTTTATTAGAATTAATAATAAGGATAATTGGAATGCATAAATGGCTAGAAATCCCTTAAAATCAGCCAAATTCTTTATCAAAATCACTATATTTGATCCTTAAAATAGTTCTGAAAATCTCAACAAAATACTTTTACTTTTTACTCTTAAAGTACATTTTTAAACAGGTACTTCAAATGTTTTTACATAATTCTGTCATGTAGTACTTTTAATGAGTGATCTTTTGTATATAACTGTACTTTTACTTAACAAAATTGAGTACTTCATCCACCAATGGTATATACAGCGCATACCCCTTGTTTGGACCCGTAAGGCCACCGTATCTGAATGACAGCAGCGTAGAGCCGGATCATTCCTGACATACGCTTCAGAAAACTGTCATCTGTCTCCAGCCCGCTCGATTCATCCACACGGTACCCCATCATCCTGCAACAGACAAATCAAAACTCCACAACTCCACAAAGGGACAAAAAAAGGAAGTAATAGTTCAAGAGCCTGTATCTGATATTTTCCATGTATCTAAGCTGAATTTGTCTTGCCCCAGTACAGATATATTGTATAAGCAGCTCTTAAGATCAAAATAAGTCAGCTGCATGCTGTATTCATCTAATAATAAACAATACAAAACTGCTGCAGTAAAAATGAATAAATATAAACACATTCTCACGTCTATAGCAAAACATGAATTAATGAATTAAATAAATGAGTCCCTTCAGGCCTTTTATCTGTGCCTGTGTGCATAGAACACATCTACTGTACAATATTCTTACAATATTTCCAGTCTGTGTAATTCCCAGCATCAGATTAGTCTTTTTAAACACTCATGAGTAAAAATTTATTATTTTATATCCCAGATGCTAAGTGCCACTTTCCAAATAAGTTTAAAACCATAAGATTAAATGTATATGTTTGTGGAGCCAATTTCTTATTAAAATAAAACAAGCAACATAAGTAATTTCCATTTGCAGATTTCAAAACAGTGAATCACCCACAGATTTGCCCTCTATCTGCGATAAAAGAGCTTCTAAACTGTGACTGCCCCCTACTGTCTGACCTGTGGTGCTCCACGTCTGAGGCGGCGTCCTCTCTTCGGGGGCTGAAGGGGATGGAGAAGGGGCACTTCTTGTGGAGATGAGCCAGGAACAGGTCTCCCACAATGGGGTGCTGCTCCCAGATCCCTGAGGCCACGGCCGCGATGGGGAAGGCCGCTTCAAAGTGAGACGCTACCTCCTCCTCGCCTTGTTTCTGGATTGAAAATTAAAGTATTAAAATAGATTTTAAATTGCATACTTAAAAATATAAACATACAAGTCAGCAGAGAAAAAACAAAAGAGCTGGACACTTTGCGTTTACTAAAATTAAACCAGAATTAAAGATACGGGGTAACAGAACTAAATCAGGATTAAAGCAGGTCACGATCCTATGACTAAAATATGATTTAGATTTGATTTACTGTCATTATACAAAGTACAACCAAACTTCAATACTGTAGAACAAAACTGCTGCAGTAAAAATGAATAAATATAAACACATTCTCACGTCTATAGCAAAACATGAATTAATGAATTAAATAAATGAGTCCCTGCAGGCCTTTTATCTGTGCCTGTGTGCATAGAACACATCTACTGTACAATATTCTTACAAAAATTAATTATTTTATATCCCAGATGCTAAGTGCCACTTTCCAAATAAGTTTGCATGCTGCGCTTTTGGCTCCTACTGACCCTGGCTCCCATTGACCTCTCTGTAACGGCTGCTGAGTGCCTCGTCATTTTGGTCTTAAAATGTTCGGATTAACTGGCCCTAAATGATCCTGTGTTTTTTCCACTATTAAAAATCCTATTCATAATATAGAGCATGGCGCCAAATTCACCCCTGTAACCATAAGCAGTATGAGCTTCATCTGACTGGAGCCGAACACTACGGGTGACGTCACATTTAGTCCACTTCTGTATACTGAATAAATATGATGCCAACACTGAAATAAAACCAGAACTCAACCAGGTTAAAGCTTACGGGCAGACACTAAACCAGAAATGAAATGATTCATGTCGACAAGAACAGACCTCACCAGAACACACAACCAGGAGTAGAAACAGGAACTAAACCCGGCCTTACATGAATAAAACTGGAACGTTCTGCCTCCCTAGATTCAAACAGCCCCCTCCACACACAAACACACCACGTGAATTTTGTGGTCCGCTGTGTCTTTCATTTATTTTTATTTTTATTCTATTTTAATTCATTTTATAGTTATAACAAATTTTCAGCTTTATGTTTTCTAATACTTTTCATTTATTGCTTTTATTTATCGTTTTATTTAAGATTCACTGTCTTTTACTGTTTTTATTTGTCTGTGCAGCACTTTGGAAAAAATGTGCTATACAAGTAAAGTGAACTGGAGTGCATAAAACTAAACTAAATCATGGTGGACTAAAGCTCGACAGATTCGTAAACCAAACCAAGTCCTACACAATGAGCACAACTAAACCAAACTGAAACGTAAATGTGACTGACCACAAACTTCTCCGCGAGTTTGTAGCAGGCGAACTGGTGTCCCTGCGGGTGATGCGTTATAGATACAGACGTCCCTCCAGACTGCACCATTTTGCCGCTCAGAAGTTTGTCGATTTTGTCAAAGATTTCTCGGAGGTGGGAGCCAGAGTTGGTGGAGATCTGACTCACGGGGATCACAGATGCCTTCACTAAATTCGACTTCAGCTTCTTCAACTGTGAGACAAAAACAGGAATTTGTTTCATCCAGTAGAACCAGTTAAAGGCACATTGTGTAACTTTTTGGTTAGTCAGAATGCCTGTTTTTCTAGGTATTTTTGAGCTATAAAACCACCTGTAATTGAATAAATGTAAAGTAGAGCTGTTTAATGTCATACTGTGGAACATTCCAGGCAGAGCAATGACATCTCCATAGAAACAAGCAGGTGACGGACCTCCAGAAAAGTTACATAGTGCAATAACAATCACTGCGTGCACATTGTAGGATCGGATTGGATTGATGCCGTTACTCGGCGGGTGGTCTGTCTTTAGATCCCAGTGCACATGAAACTCGTGTAATCGGATAATGGTCAGCGACCTGGCCGGCTCCGCTACGCTATGTGGCGCTGTAGTCCAACTACTTCCGGGTGATGGCTACTCAATAAAAACACTGTGGCGGTATACAAAGATGGGGCTCGAGGAGTTTGACGGAGCAGCATTGGTGTACGTGTTGTGGATTCTTTCTTCGCAGCCATGATTTCGTCTGACTTTTTCGGCAACAATCGCTACTTATGATGGCGTCGGCGCCTCCTGCCACTTCCAGGTGAAATCTGGCGAAAATTCCCGCGCATGCGCAGTACGCCAATCCGATCTGATATCGTGCACAAGGCGGCACCAAGCGGATTACTATCGGCATAAGCCAGGGGTTCCAATCAGATTCGGGAAACCAATCCCTATACGATCCTTAGCCTGTGCACATGAATTCGATACGATCCCAGTCCGTTTGCAATCGGATTACACTCGTCCATGTGCACGCAGTCAATGTGATCATAAACAATCAGAGAGACATTTCACCACCAGCTGATTTGAAATTACTTATTTTTGTTCTTATTTGCCATTTGCCCACACATATTGAATTACTCATAAATTAAGTGAAACTAGGGCCTGACCGACATATCTGTGTATAGTCCACGTCGGCATGTTATACCTCGTTATAAAGTGTAGACTCTCTATATTACGTTTATGTAATCCTATTTACAGACAGATAAATGTCCTAATATGTGGCACAGCATCAGTATTTGTCAGAGGAGTAATCTGTCTGTGATGCCGTACTACCCCTGAACCAGTGCGCAAAACTGAGGCGCTGCCTTTAAATGCTCGTGTCTCATCCACGATACTGTGGTGAGAGCAGTTCAGTTCAGTTCAGTTCAGAGCAGTTCAACAACTACTGCTTGTTTTTATCATAGTGCAAGTGCGCAGCAGAGAGGACTGTCCCACAGACAGAGGACACACAGCTGCTGTCAACATGCTGGATTATATTCTTTTTTACGCACAATCATATTGAGTTGGAATTAAAAGGACACTTATTAGTGAACACCTGTGATCTGAGAGGAGTCTGTGTGAGCGGTGAGTGTTGGTTGTCAGTTTTAGAGCTACTTTTCGTTTTTTTTTCACTGGTATGCACTTAGCTACTGTAAGATTCCACACATAAGCAGCCTGTTTTCTCTTCCACTAGCCTACTGTAAAGTGACTATAGTGGATGTACATGTTACAGGATCTCTGCACTGATATGTAGATGAGCTGTGGATAGAGGTGTGAATGGTCCATATTTATGCGTTATTCATTCATTATCATTCGTTTTAACTACTGTTTAAATATGACTGCAGAGAGGCAAAATAACAGTAAATGTTGCTTAAATAAACCCAATTTAAAATCTAATAGAGCCAAACCTAAGTTTTATAAAGAGTTGAAGATTTACAGTGAATTTTTACATCACTAAATATAAGCCCCTTTTATCTGTATCATAAAGGATAAAAAAAAAACAATTCATATTGGTCGGGCTAATTGAAACACAGTTATAGCATGGTTAACAGTTTATAAAAGTAAATTTTGTCCACTTTAGGTTTGTGCAAAAAGGGCACAGCTGTTTCATAGATAAAGATTATATATATAGATAAAGATTATATATATAGATAAAGATTATATATATAGATAAAGATTATATATATAGATAAAGATTATATATATAGATAAAGATATATATATAATTTATATATTTATTTATTTTTTATTTATTTATTTATATATACAGTGCCGTGAAAAAGTATTTGCCCCCTTCCTGATTTCTGTGTTTTTTGCATATTTATCACTCAAAACATTGTCAGATCATCAAACCAATTTTAATATCACACAGAAACAACCCAAGGAAAGACAAAATTCAGTTTTTGAATGATGATTCCATTTATTAGTGCACAAAAAAAATCTAAACCTATCTGGCCCTATGTGAAAAAGTAATTGCCCCCTTAATCTAATAGCCAGTTGAGCCTCCTTTGACAGCAATAACTGTAACCAAACGTTTGCGATAATTGGTGATGAGTCTTTCACACCGCTGGGGAGGGATTTTGGCCCACTCTTCTATGCAGAATTGTTTCAATTCTGCCATATTGGAGGGTTTTCTTGTATGAACTGCCCGTTTAAGGTCACACCACAGCATCTCAATCGGATTTAAATCCGGACTTTGACTTGGCCACTCCAAAACCTTAATTTTGTTTTCTTTGAGCCATTCAGAGGTGGACTTGCTGGTGTGTTTTGGATCATTGTCCTGTTGCATGATCCAAGAGCGCTTGAGTTTGAGGGCACGAACTGATGGCCGGACATTCTCCTTCAGGATCTTCTGGTAAACAGCAGAATTCATTTTTCCGTCAATCACAGCAAGTTGTCCTGGTCCTGAGGCAGCAAAGCAGGCCCAGACCATCACACTGCCACCACCATGCTTTACTGTGGGCACCATGTTCTTTTTATCAAATGCTGTGCCATTTTTACGCCAGATGAAACGGGCTGCAGACCTTCCAAAAAGTTCAATTTTAGACTCATCGGTCCACAAAATGTTTCTCCAAAAGTCTTGAGGGTCATCAAGGTGCTTTTTGGCAAAGGTGAGACGAGCCTTTGTGTTCTTTTGTGAAAGCAGTGGTTTTCTCCTGGGAACTCTTCCATGGATGCCATTTTTGGCCAGTGTTTTTCTAATGGTGGAGTCATGAACACTGACCTTAACTGAGGCCAACGAGGCCTGTAGTTCTTTCGATGTGCGTCTAGGTTCTTTTGTGACTTCCTGAATGAGCCGTCGTCGCACTCTTGGAGTAATCTTAGTTGGTCGACCACTCCTGGGAAGGGTTGCAACTGTTCCCAGTTTCCTCCATTTTTGAATAATGGCTCTGACAGTGGTTCGCTGGAGCCCCAGAGCTTTGGGAATGGCTTTGTAACCTTTTCCTGAATTATAGACTTCTATCACTTTTTTTCTCATTTGTTCTTGAATTTCTTTGGATCGTGGCATGATGTGTTTGTTCTTGAGATGTTGTAGCCAACTTCACTTTGTTTGACAGGAACTATTTAAGTGATTTCTTGATTCAACACAGGTGGTGACAATCAGGTGTGGGTGTGGCATGTAGAACTGAACTAAGTTTTGTCAAAACTGTGGTTAGTCACAGTTAGTTTGTGATTTAACAAGGGGGGGCAATTACTTTTTCACATAGGGCCAGATAGGTTTAGATTTTTTTTGTGCACTAATAAATGGAATCATCATTCAAAAACTGAATTTTGTCTTTCCTTGGGTTGTTTCTGTGTGATATTAAAATTGGTTTGATGATCTGACAATGTTTTGAGTGATAAATATGCAAAAAACACAGAAATCAGGAAGGGGGCAAATACTTTTTCACGGCACTGTATATATATATATATATTTTTTTTTTAAGCCAAATACAAAAAGAGAATATGAAGACCAAACCTTGGCATCTTTGGTGGAGTTCAGCTCTTCGAAGGCCTGGGACACAGCGTCGGCAGAGTCCTGGAGCTCTTTGAACCATTTCAGAGTGGAGTCTTCTGGGATGCTCTGGAGCCCTGACAGTGGACAGCACTACTGTTATTCAAAGATATAGAATAAAATAAAATGCTTTTGTCTGGTATTAGTGTTCATCTATCACACGTGTAACTCATTACATTTTTCAGCGGCTTACTTTACGTTTACATTCAGTGTTTTGATGCCACTCCAACAGGACTATACTGCCAGCTCTGCGGCTCTTTGTAATAGCACTTGACTGTAGTGTGCAGCCCATTTTGATAAAAGTTTGTTTGGTACCAGTACTTACTGAATCTTTTCGGTCATCTAAATGGCAAATGGTCAGGTTTTATATAACGCTTTTCCGTCTTCAAGGCATACAAAGCACTTCACATCAAGGAACAACTCACCCATTCACACACATTCATACAACAGTGTACGCAGACACTGGGGGCGAGGTTTGATTGACTGATTTGTTTTTATTTCAAGTTTGTTTCAAGAGAGAAAAAATAATACAGAAAACTTATATTAACCCACCCCTATTCAGTGGTTGCTTATGCATATCACAAAACCTGATCACAAAAGTATTTAAATATAGCAAAATAAATTACACACTATATATACACTAAATGTAGACATAACAATTTTAACACATTTTCTTTCTTTTTTTTGTATTGTACTGTATTATGTTTTTTTTTTAATCTGTATATACATTTTCTTAAAATAAATAAATAAATAAATAAATAACAGAAGACAAAGCGCTTTTTAATTTCTTAAAAAGCTTCTTGAAGCTGTGAATGAGTTGGGTTACGTGTCTTGACCAAGGACACAACGAACCACAAACCTTCGGATCAGTGGACAAACATTACCAACTGAGCTACTGTTGCCCATTATGATGATAAAAGTGGACCTTGTGATGTTACGGGGGCTGACGTTGTGGTGTCATAGGACCGTCTGCCCACCTCATCTTTGACACACCTTATCCTCTTGACTCACCTGTTCTCTTGGCCTTCTCCTTGGCTGTCTCCACTGCCTTCTTCTCTGCTTCCTGTTTGGCCTTTAGCTCTGCCTCTTTCTTCCTCTGCTCCTCCAGCTCTGCCTCTTTCTTCTTCTTCTCCTCGGCTTTGGTCACTTCCTCTTGCTGCTGATGGATCAGAGCTCTCATGTTGTGGAGGGCGCGTTCTGCTATGGTCATGTCCTCCACACTCGGGAAATCGCCCTGAAACAAAAAAATAATTATATAAAAGTTGATGAGTTGAAAATGATGAAGTTGAAAACTGGATAAATGACAACTGTGTTAATCCTGGGCTTTTGCATATTAAAATGCAGACATATTAGAGGCAGCTCTCATGTGAGTTCTTCTCATGGCCTATGCCTAGAATGGTGAATAAAAAAGTGCACTCTGAAACATTTTTCCATCACCTGCTTCACTGATGGGGATGTTTCTTTGCCTGGAATGTTCCACAGTATGCTGCAAATACATCTTCCATATGAAATTAAAAAGGCGTTTAATCCCAAAAACACGCTCCATGGAGATCACGAAGTTCTATTTCATCCCTCCTGACCGCTAGAGTGCGGTGCTGAAAGCAATGAATGTTCCCTTCGCACCTGCGCAGTTCGAGTAGCAATGCCAAATGAGTCACACCTGTGACCCAGGATGACGTCCCGGAGGTTAGGGATGTCCCGATCCGATCACGTGGTTTCGGATCGGAATCGGACGTTATCTCCCGATCAGTATTGGATATACAGTGCCCAGCATAAATGAGTATACCCTCTTTGAAAAGTCTCATTTTATACAATATGTCATTGAAAACAAACGATATTTCCAAAAAGTGCACAGGCTAAGTGTAATACAGCATCTGTTAAACTTTTGAAAACAAAGGTTAATAATAAAACTCAGATGACATATTTTTCAGTTTTAGTCAAATTAGTGTGGTGTAAAAATTAGTACACCCCACTGTAGGTATCTGAGCAAAGCTACATTTTAGGCTCCCAATGTGTAACTGAACAAGCATTCAACCACAGGTGAGTCTAATTAGTCATTACACAGGTGTTCATTAGGCAGTTGGCTACAAAAGGGTGTTACCTAAAGCAAACCACCCTTTCCCATTTCCTGCTGTCCGCAATGGCACCACATGGAAGAGAAATGACACCAGATCTGTGAAAGAAAATCATTTCTTAACACCAGAAAGGTAAAGGCTACAAGAACATAAGCAAAGCCTTACTAATTAGTAAGAACACAGTTGCAAAAGTAATTCAAAAATAAGAAAGATGGAACTGCAACCATTGCACAGAGACGTCCAGGTCGACCACGGAAGTTAACACCACGACAGGAGCGTCTTGTGATGAGAAGGGTTGAAGAAAACCGGCATGCAAGTTCCCTGCAATTATCTAGGGAAGTAGAAAGTGCAAGTGGAGTGACGGTTTCTTGTGACACAATACGCCGTACAGTTTGCCAGGGCCCATGCCGACAAAGATGAACACTACTGGGACTCCATACTGTGGAGTGATGAGACCAAAATCAATATTTTTGTAACCGATGGCTTCAAAACTGTCTGGCGTCGCAAGGGTGAGGAATACAAAGAAAAGTGCATGGTGCCCACAGTGAAACATGGAGAGGGTAGTGTCCTTATGTGGGGCTGCATGAGTGCTGCTGGTGTTGGGGAGCGGCATTTCATTGATGACATCATGAATTCAGAAATGTACTACTCTATACTGAAAACTAAGATGCTTCCATCACTTCTTGCCCTTGGTCGTCGTGCCCTTTTCCAACACGACAATGATCCTAAGCACACATCTTCCTTTCTGAAAAGGAACATGGTGAGAGTGATTCCGTGGCCAAGTATGTCACCTGATCTGAACCCAACTGAACATCTTTGGGGAATTCTAAAGAGACAGGTTGAGCATCACTCTCCATCCAACATCCAATCTCTGAAAGAGGTCATTGTTGAAGAATGGAAAAAGATTGATGATGCCAAATGTTGCATTCCATGCCCAGGAGACTTGAAGCTGTCATTAAAAATAATGGAGTCCATACAAAGTACTAAATGTACTAAATTTAGTAGTTTTTGTTGTGGGGTGTACTCATCTTTGCACCACACTAATTTCACTAAAACTGAAAAATATGTCATCTGAGTTATATTATTAACCTTTGTTTTAACACTCCTCAGCCTTCCCGGTAAGGTCTATTCCAGGGTGCTGGAGAGGAGAATCCGACCGATAGTGGAACCTCGGATCCAGGAGGAGCAGTGTGGTTCTCGTCCCGGCCGGGGAACACTGGACCAGCTCTATACTCTCCATCGAGTGCTTGAGGGTGCATGGGATTTTGCCCAACCAGTCCACATGTGTTTTGTAAATCTGGAGAAGGCATTCGACCATGTCCCTCGTGGGGTCCTGTGGAGAGTGCTCTAGGAGTCTAGGGTTCGGGGCCCTTTGCTAAGGGCTGTTCGGTCCCTGTATGACCGGAGCAGGAGCTGTGTTCGCATTGCCGGTAGTAAGTCGGACCTGTTTCCGGTGCATGTTGGACTCCGCCAGGGCTGCCCTTTGTCACCGATTTGTTCATTATATTTATGGACAGAATTTCTAGGCGCAGTCAGGGGCCGGAGGGGATCCGGTTTGGGAACCACAGGATCTGATCTCTGCTGTTTGCAGATGATGTTGTCCTGATGGCTTCATCGAACCGGGACCTCCAATGTGCACTGCGGCGGTTCGCAGCCGAGTGTGAAGCGGCTGGGATGAAAATCAGCTCCTCCAAATCCGAGGCCATGGTTCTCGACCGGAAAAAGGTGGCTTGCCCTCTCCGGGTGGGTGGGGAGTCCTTGCCTCAGGTGGAGGAGTTAAAGTATCTCGGGGTCTTGTTTACGAGTGAGGGGAGGATGGAGCGTGAGATTGACAGGCGGATCGGTGCAGCGTCGGCAGTGATGCGGTCGCTGTACCGAACCGTTGTGGTGAAGAGGGAGCTGAGCCAAAAGGCGAAGCCCTCAATTTACCGGTCAATCTACGTTCCTACCCTCACCTATGGTCATGAGCTCTATATATACATACAATATATATATATATATATATATATATACACAATAATAATAATAATAATAAATATAAGTGTACTTTTTATGTATTATGCAAGTATCGAATCGGAAATCATATTATTACCTCCCTACCGGAGGTAATATAGTCCCCCTGTCATCCGTGACTTTGTTCCTCATTTCTTCTCGCGTGCGGTTCGTACTACATGGCATTAGCCATAGCTCAGAACTTGTCTACTGTCGTCAGACGCCCGTTCACCATATCGGGCGGCTTTCTGCCCTCCCAGGGCCAGTTTGCATTTTCCTAAGAATTGAGGTACCGTTTTAAATATTTTAAAGCCTTTTGTTTGTGATGGCTGCGTTCGCAGTGTAACTTTTTTTTTTTTTTTATAGTGTAACAATGTGTTCTGCGTCCTGATTGGCTAAGAGACTAGACCAGGACTAAACCAGGTCTAAACCAGAATTAAATCACTCCGTGTGGCTTTTGCGTTCGTTTGTGCTTGTTCGGTTTGTGGCTCGGGTTGAGAGGAATCACAGGAGCAAGATGGCGCCTATGGTGGGCTGTACTTCTGGTACCTCTAGCATTTCTCGTGTTTTTGTGATTTTCCTTGTGCTATATTTTGCATGGTCAGCCCTGTCAACAAATGGCTATGTCGCGGCTGTTATTCAATATGACAGACATACGTTATCCCGCATCAAGGCACATATGGAAAGTTTTTCTGTTACCTGGCCAGGTACACAGTTTTTCCCTCCAAAACTGAAATGCTCCACGTCATCGCCGGAGTACCTGCTGCTAACTAAGCCCCGGGGCAAAAGAACAAGGAAGCGGGGATCCAGGGCAGGTGTCCAAACCAGGCGGAGAAAACAGCGAGCAAGCGGGACTGGATCGGCGGGGACCAAACGGTGTCTGATACCGGTTCCTATCTGGGCGTCGGAGGGCGAATCTGCGGAGCCACCGCCGCTACGGAGCTGTGACCGGATCTTTCCCACTCGAGTCGCCTGTACTTCTCTGCGGCGTGAGAGGGTCCTTCGCCCTGTCACTTGTATCAAGGATGGAGGTTGTGCCCAGTCGATCAGTGCACGTCAGTGTCCGAACGCGCGCAGCCCCTCCGGATGGCCCTGCTTAACGCACGCTCCATATGAATAAATCCTTTATACTGAGCGACTTGTTTGTCAACGAACACATGGATTTTATGTTCCTGACTGAGACATGGCAACGCGCACAGGATTTTGTCCACCTTAATGAATTGTGCGTCCCGGACTGCTCCGTGACTGGAACCCCGCGGGCCGCACGGCGAGGCGGCGGTCTCGCGCTCGTTTACCGGGATAGCTTCTGGACACGACAAATGAATCCGGTCACGTTCAACTCCTTTGAGATGCAGATGACTAAGGTTGGGAACATTACTTCATTTTATTGTATCTTAATCTATCGGCCGCC